>OU015493.1:121782692-122147692 GCA_907164885.2 Dolomedes plantarius | reverse complement strand
TTTTTTTCTTCTTCCTTCACTTCTCAAAATGTCAGAGGAGAAGGCGTGAATTTGTCAAAATCTCACAGCGCCCTTGAGTGCTTTTAAAAGTTCCTCCGGAGCCATTAGTCGCGTTGATGGATAGCCTCGCCCAGAAACCCAGTCCTTCAATCGAAGAGATGTTACGAAGTTTTAAAAAATTGAAAGGGGGTTTCTTTTTTTTTATCGCTCTTCTGTTTCGAAGGAGTTTTCAGACGCCCTTTCGGCGAAGTTTCCCCTCTTTTTTCGCTACCTCCCCATAACTCTTCATCATTTTTTTAAATGTGTTTAGGACATTGCTTTTAGGGCTGCGAATTCGACAAAAATCTCGAAGGCTCTCCTAACTGTTATTAAGCTACCCAGACAGAGGTTGGCAAACTGGAGTCATTACTCAGTCTCGAATGGCTAGTAATCAGCTTCGCTTATTCGCTGAATACATTTTCTGCTAGTGTAGCTCTCCACAAATGTTGTTTGTAAAGACATGAATAAGATTATGCAAGCAGTGATTGTTTTCTCAGTTCGTATAGTACCTTTCTTTTCGCAGAAACTAACAATGCGTCTGGAATAGAGGGAAATTTAGGTCATAAGTTTTGTTTATTTGTTACATATTTATTTATCTGTAATGTAAAGCTTTGCACAAATGCTATTAAGACAAGTAAGATTGATAGCAGTGATTATGCCTCTCACTCATAGAACACCTTGTTAAATATATATATTCTGCTATAGTATAACTGTACATTTTATTTATGAAGTCAAATTAATCAGACCTGGAAAAAGGATTGTTCGTGTCAGTCGTCGAATGCCTTTATTTTCACAAACACAATCAAGGAAATACTTAAGGAACATTGGGGATTTAGGTACAAATCAATAATAGACTCTGTGTTATAGGAAACGGCAATTTTCTTTAAAATATAAGGCAGAGGATGAAACTGGGTGCAACTTTCATTTAAGGGATGGACTACTATTGGAATTATATATTTTTTCACATTCGTTGAGGGCACTTTTGAAGTCTCGGGGTTTGTAAGATCCCTTCATCCCCGTTCTTTCCCATATGCCCTTCCTAATATCTCTTCTTGACTACTCTGCGCAGTTGTAATTTCTTTAAACACATGCACCGTTATTATCCCACCGTTAATGTAACTTACTTTGTAGGATCTTTGTCAGAAGTCTATGCCTAATATAAATGCCCTTTCGTGTTCATAAATACTGCCAAATATTTTATTGGACTTAAAAACAAAATTAGATATGAGACGCCAGAGAACATATTTTCAGTTGCTACTTTTAACGAATATCGGTTATTTTTGTCATCAGTTTTGTCAGCTACTGAAATTTGAAATTTAAATCTTTAAATTTCTTTTCTACAATTCAATTGCTTTTGTTTTATTTTATGCAGTTTTAAATAGAAGAATCTTAATAACGTTAATCCATAAATGTTTCTTCTGTATATTTTGGGAAAAATAATGATAAAAGAGAAAAGAAGAACCGAGAAAATTCTTAAACTACTGTTTGCTCCATGGAGGATGATAACCCATTCACACACGTGTCATTAACACATGTTTTCGCCTGTGAATTCAGCTATGTGTACGTAATTTGGTGTGTGTCAAATGACCCGAATACTATAATTAAATTTAGCAAGATTGGCGAAGGATTCAATTTGAAAATATATCTAAGGATCTAGACAATAGCCTTCTATGAATCATTTTCAGAGGGAATGAGACTTAACTGAATGGAGAGAGGAACAGCGTAGATAGCGTACGTTATTTTGTGAGTTTCAAATTCCTCGAATACTATCATTATATTTAGATAGAGAGACGAGGGGCTCAATTTGATAATTTATCTAAGGATCTAGACAGTAGCCATATATGGAATATTTTCCGATGGCAGGAGCCTTAACTGAGTGGAGAGAGGAACTATGAAGTCAGAAAATATGAAGCTTTTCTTTGAGGTAGACAAGTACAGAGTTAGAGAAAGATAACTCTCCGCCAATGTTGTTACTCTTCATAGCCACACAGTCACGGGCCGCGTGATTTAAAGAAAGATTATCCCTATTTCAGGGCTCTTCTCTCTAGAGTATATGAGTAAAAGGTATTTTAAAAAGACATTGCAAACTTACCAACTTGAGCCTGGAAGTTTGAACCTAAGACTGAAGTAGTTCCTTTTATCCAATTGATATTAAAAGAATAGTGGGGTGGATCTAATGCATAGTTTATTAGTGTCAGCTAAGTATGAATTTGCTTTCAACTATCAATATTTTTTATAATTTTTTTCTCTGTAGACATCGGTAACTAGTAATAGTTAGCAGCCTTTAAACTTTAATTAATTAGCCTTTGTGGGATAAAAGGGTTGTTACAATTTTGTTACAGTGGTTGTTACTATTAAAAATGTATTAAAGATGTGAAAATTAATAAAATACAAATATTAAATCGTAAACTAATAAATTTTTTAATCCTAGTCCCAACTGATTTTCATTAAAGCTTTTATAATTTTTTGTTAAATATAGGCTTTTTAAATTAGAAAAATCATTGAGGGAGATCTTCAAGAAAATTGTAATGGAATGCCATTTTTCAGTGGAAAATTTCAATACTTTTCAGCCTAAAGTAAAAGTACACTTAGTTGCTCTTAATCTGACAATTTTTATTCGACGTTAATAAATTCCTCATTTCCAGTTCAATAACTTTTTCACGGTTAAGTTCTGTTTCAAGTGAGAATCACATGGATCAAAAGCTTTTAAAATATGCTGTTAAATGTAAAGGTTAGAAATCAGAAACCTCTCCGCAGGAGATCTTGAAGAAAACGGCAACTACAACTAAAATTTTCTATTTATGGTTTTCAATACTTTAAAATGCAAGCAAAGTCTACTTAGTTCTTATACTCAATCTAACAATTCCTACTTAGCGTTAATAAATTATTCTCTTCGAGTACAAAAACGTATCCACGGTGTAGCCTTTGATTTAGCATATGAATGCATGAAACGATGCATGCAAACTATGCTGATAAATGTAATAGGTAGAAGCCTCTGCTGGGAGGAAACTGCAACTGAAGAGTTTTAGAACTGTTTTTAATACTTTAAGACTGCAAGTCTTACTTCAAGTACAAAAACGTATCCACTGTGTAGGCTTTGACTTAGCTTATAGATGCATTTAAACTATGCTGATTAATGTAGTAGGGTGGAAGCCTGAAAACCCTCTGCTGAGGGAAACTGCAACTGAACAGATTTTGAACTATTTTTAATAGTTTAAGAATGCAAGTCTTACTTCAAGTACAAAAACGTATCCACGGTGTAGGCTTTGACTTAGATTATTAATTGCTGCATTTTAACTATGCTGATTAATGTAGTAGGGTTGAAGCCTGAAAACCCTCTGCTGGAGAAAATTGCAACTGAAGAGTTTTAGAACTATTTTTAATACTTTAAGACTGCAAGTCTTACTTCAAGTACAAAAACATATCCCTGGTGCAGGCTTTGCCTTAGCTTATAGATGCATTAAACGATGCATTTAAATGCAGAAGGTAAAAGTCTGAAACCCCTCTGCTGGGGGAAACTGCAGCTGAAGAGTTTTTGAACTATTTTTAATACTTTAAGACTGCAAGTCTATTGTTAAAATTAAAAACAGAAATTTTGCTAATGGGAGTCCTCGATGAAGCATAAAAACTGAAATTAAGGCATTTTGATAGCCATTTTTTTTTTTTTTTTTTTTTTTTTTTTACAATGTCGCATGCGTGATGGTGCGTGCGAGGATGGGAAATTCCTCCACAAGAACCCATCACGTCGTGACACCGTCATCCATCACGGAGCCCCTTCCGCGACCGATTTCATCCGCATCTCGCCGGTTGCTCCCGAGATCTTTGCAAGATTTTCCCATCCCCTCACCGCCGGGGACGCTGACAAATGACAATGCCCGCTTTAAATAACGCGATTATGCAGTCGGCGGGTGGGGAGTGGGGTGGAGTGGAGGCAGGGGGGGGGGGGCATCCATTGTCGTGTGTGTAGCTGTGTGAGATCTTGAGTTCACTCTCGGAGGTGCTCTTCAGACGGATGCATTAATGCCTCTTAACTGGCTGATATTGGGGTGGTGTAAGAAAAAGAGCCGTCTTGAAAGACTGTCGCTCGAAGTGCGAAAATGAAACACGCTCGCTTCGCCACCAATCGATGGTCTGGCTGTCTTTACTCCCCTTTGCAGTCGGGAAGTCGAACTGTAATGTGAATCGACAGTACGATAGAAGTTAAGAGTTATCAACGAGGAATTTTTCAAATTGCTTACAACAACACTGAAAAACTTTTCTGCTCATCCCCTAGTTTTTCAGCATGCAAAGCCCACTTCAACATCAAAAAATATTTTTTAAGTATGGAGGCATGCTTCTTTGAAAACCCACTCAAACACTTTTGAATGGTATCTATAACTTGACAGCGTTACGAAGAGGTTTACGTATGTCCTCGGATAATATGTTTAACCTTTACCTTTTCCGTACGGGGTATGATGGCATGTATCCCAAGAATACGAGTTCAAGAATGAATATATATATATATATATATATATATATATATATATATATATATATATATATATATATATATATATACAAAACAGTTCCGTAACTGACTGACTCACTGAGACAACTTTTACTGACATACAACGCACAGACCAAACCGCTGAACCTAAATAAAATACAATAAAATACAATAAAAGATATGTTCCTCAAACTGTACTATATTAACTGTACTATATTCTTTAGTATGTCCTATTAGATTTAATTTGAATATTTTCTTCTACATTATTTTGTTTTTAAATGTATCACTTACGATTTTTTTTATAAATATATATATATATATATATATATATATATATATATATATATATATATATATATATATATATATATATTTACATCAATTGTATACATTGATCGTCGTATTTATTATAAATATATATATATTTATTTTTTTGGCATTAATTGCGTACATTGATCATTGTACTTAATCTGAATGTACTCCGTAGAGAAGTGCGGGTTTTCAGCTAGTATATATATATATATATATATATATATATATATATATACTTTTTTCCCAATGCGGAGGCACTTGTCGTCAAACATTCGCCTATACTAAACCGCAATTTTACAGCCCATTTTATTGTGGGGGCACCATATAGGCGGAAAGCATTACCCTCTATGAAGGGACAACACGAACGGAGGCACACGAACGGAGGTATGGCGTCAGGATTCGATCCGAGCAACCTCAGCACCGAAAATCCGTGCGCTGTACCACTGGGCCGCTAAAGCCCATATTATATATATTCTTCAATGATGAACGAAATGGCACGGGGCCTGCGTAAGTCAGGAGATTTGGTCTTGTCCTCGGACTCTGACCTATCGACTGCAGCCTTGTTAGGTATGCTGGACCATCCTTGAGTTGGTCCAGCCCTAGAGGTCACGGTCCTCGTCATTGGGGTGGTGCCCTTTGGCGAACACAGGACATGCCGGCTCACGAAGGTTCCGCTGGGTGGGTTGCACAGCAACGATGAGGATTTTTCCAGTTGCTGGTTCTGCGCCGAGGTTTACGACTGTCCCCTCTCAAAATCAACCATTCCCAATTTAGGCCAAGTCGTCTCCGAACTGGTATTTGCAACGATGCCGTCTTAAATTTATCTTCTTGAGTCACCCTAGCCAGTAATGTTTTTGTGACTCCTCTCCTGGTTTTCTTGTTGTTCTCCGCGTTTTCGCTCGAAGCCACTAATTTTGCGCCGTCGTTCCGTTTGGGTCGTCCTGCCTCCTTCTTTTCTTAGGTTTGCTTTCGCGAAGGTTGGACTGTGCGAGTGTCCTCCGGCAGAGCTTTAGTCGTATTCTAAATTTATCTTGGCTGATCCATCTGTCCTGCATGGAGTCCGTCTGTGTCTCTTGCTTTGCGGGGTTTGTCGTGTGGGCGTGGGGTGTGGGGAGGGCCTGTCTGGGTCGTTCGTGGGGTGGTTGCCTGCTGCGGGTCTATCTGCACCGTCGGGATAATCCCAGTGGGGCTAATTCCAGGCCGGGCCCGATGTGTGCTTCATGGAAGCCCATGTATATATATATATATATTTATATATATATAATACAACGATGAATGTATGCAATTGATGTAAAAAAACAAAAAATATATTTATAAAAAAAGTCGTAAGGGATATTTTTATAGACGAAATAATGTAGGGGAAAATATTCAAATTAAATCTAATAGAGCATACTAAAGAATATAGTACAGTTAATATAGTACAGTTTGAGGAACATATCTTTTACTGCATTTTAATATTTTTTGGATAATGTCCAATCGTCTGCCGCATTAGCAAGAAAAAAAAATATTTTTTTGTCTATTTCGTTATGCATGTGACAATAAATTAATTTAAAGTACCAGAAAAAGAAATCACGTGATCAGCATTTAATAAATTAAATTCTAAAAATTAATCTTTAAAAATTCACCAAAAATCAGAAATTGGAGATAATGATTCTAAAAAGATTTCATTTTAAAGCGATTTTTATGATCTTTCTCGTGATATAAATTATATAACCCTCAAATTATTATTTTAAATAACTTTTTAAAAATGTTACTAAAACAGTTTAAAAAATTTATTTAAAAAAATCTAAGAAGAATTTTTCAAAAATCTTTCTTAGTGCACCCCTACACTATAAGAAGAATCGCCATGCAAAATTTCAGCCCTTTCGGTCCAGCGGTTTGGTCTATGCGTTGTATGTCAGTCAGTCAGTCAGTTACGGAACTGTTATATATAGATTGTAACCACAGAAACTGAAGTAATATTAGGAAAAGAAATTTTCTTTCTTTATACATATAAAGTATATATCTTTAAATATATCATTATATAAATGGAAATTATAAATCTATAAATAATTTTAAATTAGCAGTTTGTAATTTTTATATGATTAACTGGAGATTAAAAATCATAAAGGGCTGCGCGCATCCTAAAATTGAGATATATGCTTACAGAAAATAACTAAAGGTCAGAATACTCTTGTAATATAATATATAACTGTAATGTAAAGCCAAATAAATTGTAATAAATATTATTTAAAATAAAAATCGAGCATAAAACTTCAAAAATTATCACAATTATTTGATTAATTTTCCCACATATAAAAGTATCCTAGAATTGCATATTTTTCTGGGTTTAAAACGTAGAGTAACATGAAATGCACATATGTATGTAGTTTTATCAGTTTCCTATTGATAGTTTAAAAGTAATGCTGCGCGCAAACCCTAATTAGCAGTTAATCATACAAAATTCTAAACTGCAAATTTGAAAATTATTTATAGATTTATAATTTCCATTTTTATATATAACATATTTAAAGATATGTAATTTATATGTATAAAGAAATGAAATTTCTTTTTCCAATATTACTTGAGTTTTTTAGGTTAGAATTGGACCATATCTATAGTCATTTTGTCGAGCTTCAAGGTCCTGTGCCCCCTTAAATCAAGATGCGCATTCTTCAGTTGCCTATCTTTGGCAAATTCAGGTTGCTCTTGGACATAAGTAGAAGAGCTTACGTCGGCCCATCACTAGTGTGACATTCAACTTAGTGCAACCTGCATGACCTCGTCGTCCTCGGCGATCGAACCACCCACGACGCACGAAGTGCGGAGTACACAGGTCCGAGTTAGTTTAGGACAAAACGGAGCTCCTGAGAGATGCCATATGGCAAGACTACAGGCCCCAACATCCCTTGTCACTCTTAGCCCGGACAGCCGCCCGGACCCCAGCCGGACCATGAGGAGTCGAACAACTGCTAAAGCCTTGAAGATGCTACAGTGACTCGTTCAGGAGATCTACTCCCCTAGGCGAGTCACAGTAAGGTCTACCATTACCAGACTCCGTAGGCCTCACAATGCCCCCTTCGCCCTGGGTAGACACCACATCCGACCGACTTCCACCCTCTGGGGCCGCACCACCAGTCACCCAGAGGTGTCTTCGACCTAAGCCTTGAAGGTGCTACACCAACTCACTCAGAGGATCCCACTCCCCCAGGAAAGCCGGAGTCGCATCCACCATTACCAAGCACCAAGGCCCTCACAACGGTCCTCAATGCCCTGGGAAAACGCCACACCAACCCGACTCCTGCCCCCATGCCCCCAGCCGGAGACCAGGCCACAGCCCGATTACCAGCCGGGACTACGAGGAAGTGGTGACATCCGAAGCCTTGATGGTGCTACATCAACTCGCTCAGAGGATCCCACTCCCCCAGGCGAATCAAAGTTGCCATCTCCGTTACCAGGCACCTTGATCCTCACAACGGACCCCGATACCCTGGGAGTTGGCCACACCAACCCGACTACGGCCCCCGGCCGCTCTTGGACATAAATGCACAAACTTTTATTTATTTATAGAAAAAGTGTTTACCCTCGGAAGCATGCTTTAAGTTTTAACACGAATAATTCCTTGCAATTATTCTTGTGCTTATCAAGTCAATGACTTTTTACAGCATCTCGCAGAATAGGCGTGGGATTCAGGCACGAAATTCTTTCATTCAAACTAACTTCTATTCAAACTAACCAGGTTCATATAGGCTTCTACTATCTCGAAGCCTATATGGACCTGGTCTGTAACTTCCAGCCCGGGGGGGGGGGGCATTAGAAACAACAACAACAGCAGGCAGAAACTTATCCCAGGCTAGTTGAAAACAGCGTTTTGATTTTATGACATTTTCCTCACATGAGTCATTCAAAACCAAAATTATTAATTTTGCATCATTCCGCAACTGATATCTCAAAAACTATGAAACATAATTCCATGAAATTTTTATGACTGCATAATCATGTTATTTTATTGCGTCTGAACTAGAGTTATTGCAATCACTGCACATTTTGTTATTTTTTTAGGGGTAAATTAATGCAAAAATTTAAGGAAATTTTAAGTATATTTTGAGCAGTTTTAAAAAATTGAAAAAATATTTTAAAGTTGAATGTTTTATGTTCAATTGAATTTTGAATTATATATTTTAAATACAAAACAGGAATTATACATTTAAGTGTAAAATTAATTTCATAGTTCTGCGAGCAAGTCAGTATACAATAAAAATACTTAAAAAAACAAGGTATAGCTAAAACATTTTTAAAAAAAGATTATTTAAAATTATTTTGAGAGTTGAAATTTGTTTATTAAAATAAATATATCAATTTATCATATAGATAAAATTTGGAAAAATTGGGAGTAAATTGAAATAGTTACAAAGAGTCAAAAAGTATGAATATATGCCTTATTTCCTCGACTTAAGGATCGTGAGTCCCCTTAATTATGGGGTTGTTTTAGAGCCGTTCATTTAGTAATATGTTCCATAATATGATATGTTTGTCTGTTGATTATTAAATGTAAAAAAACTAAAACATTTTAAACAAAATTTCCTCCCCTTTACGTGGTCTAATCATCATATGGACAAGGAGAAAATGGCCTTTTTAATTCAACAGAAATTTAGTTTCAAATGGGAGTAGAAGTTCAATAGTTTACATAGCTTATTGAAAACAAAAAAGTATAACTGCAATTATGGCGGGTATATATGGATTAAATTTGTTTAGTACCGTTCCAAAAATTTCTCCCTACGCATTGATATCGTTTAACCATTCTTTTCGTAATTTGTATAGGGTAAGGCGTGAGTATATGAGTGTCTAAATATTTTTAAATATCTCAAAACTTAAACATTTTATACGCATTATGTGGTCATTTTTTTCTTACATATCATTATATATTGATAATGTCCAGTTTGGGTCACAATATACAACTTACTTACAAATAATATGGTCTGATTACTAAATAATTTATTCGAGGAATTGAGACGTAACGTGTCAAAATTGATAAAGTGCCAAAGCTTAATGTTCTAATCTTAAAAGGGAATTTTACGAGCATAGTTTTCCCTTAAATAATTATTTAAGGAAAACTATGCTCGATCTGTTCGAATCGTGACGAAGTCGTATGATTATAATCATACGACTTCGTCACGATTCGGACAGATTAATATCTGAAGCTGCATTAATCAGCTAAATTGTATTGTGTTGTTAGTCGGTTCCTTAGCCATTCCAGAATGATATAAACAAGTGTAATAACTGTTATTGAGATACACCTGTAAAGAACAAATTCAATGGCAGATTAGTTTTTATGTAACATGCTTCATATAAAATTTATATTAAATGATGTCAATTCTTCCTCGTATTCACTGTTAATGGTGTATTAAAAACCGTTATTGAGATACACTTGGAAAGAACAAATTCAATAGCAGATTAGTTTTTATCTAACATGTTTCATATAACATGTATATTAAATGATATCAATTATTCTTATTATTCACTGTTAATTATATCTTTTGAAACCTTATTTGAACTTATGTAACTTTTATGTTAAAAAACATATTATATTCTCTCTGGAACATGCCTATATTTTTCGAATTTTGAAAGAAAGATGCTGATTTTTTCTCTTTACACATTGTTGACATTCTCAAAAGAGCAAATCGATTGATTTCATTTGTTTTATTGTGAACGACGTTGAGGAGATCCTTTATTTTCCAATAGCACGAGTTTGAATCTCCAGTTTCGAAGACACTCATGTTTTAGTTATTTTTACAACTTGAAATAGTTTTATTTTATTTAAAACAGTTGGGAAGTAGATTTAATTAGATTAAGTGTATTGAATTTTGAAGTTTTGTGATTAAATTTAAAAATACAACATCTAATTTGGAACTTACCTAAAACAGATACGCATATGTATTATATATTTACAGTTGATTTAATGAATAACGCATTGGCATGTGTTTAATATATATTTATCAACTGCTTTTATGTGTGTTTAAAATAAAACGTAGTTGTAGCTTTACACTTCAACTATCCTATAAGCTATAGTTACTAGAAGACATTTTCCAATTAGTACTTGGAATTAATTTACAAAAATATTAATTTTACTAATATATCAAAAACTTTAAAACTAATATACAAGGTTCCCCCCTATATCCGTTACACCCCGCTTAACTTCTAAACGGTGACAGCTTAGGCCATAAAAATGGTGTCTAGATACAGTAAAAAGGCTATGCGCTACTCGATGAGACAATTTACAACGCCATCTATCGGCAAATTTTGGAATTAGCATTTTTATCTGAAAAACCGTAAGAGATACGGGAAAAAAGTCAACTACAAAGTTGTTCAACATTATCGATTTAGTAAGAAAAGGCATTAACATTTGCTTGGTCGTGATTTTCAACACTATGGCGTCGTGAAACGCGAGCGAAACTCGAAAAGACCAGAGAATCCAGTCCATAGTTCAAATGTGTATAGTGGCTAATGGAGAGCATTTTCAGCAACATAAATAAATGATCCTGAAGATAGGGAAGTGTCTTAGTTTCTTTCTTCCACTCTTTATGACATGACAATTTTCAAAATCGTGACCAAACAAATGCTTATTTTCTACGTTCTGTTTGAAGTATTAATGCGCGCAAGGTGTTTTTCTTACTAAATCGATGATGCTGAACAACTTTGTAATTGACCATTTTCCCGTATCTCGTACCGTTTTAGAGATAAAAACGCTAATTCCAAAATTTTCCGATAGTTGGCGTTGTAAGTTGTCTTATCGAGTAGCGTATAGGCTTTTTACTATACCTAAACACCAATTTTATGGCCTAAACTGTCACCGTTTAGAAGTTAAGGGGGGGTGTAACGGATATATGTGGGAAACCTGTATCAAAAACTTTAAACAATGGGAGGAACTTTTTTCAACTATGTGTAAAAAGTAATGGATGGATGACGATAATTCATGAATTTTAAATAAAATGTGATAAAATGACGGTTTGAAACATGCAAATCTTTATCATGAAACACACTCTCATAAAAATTTTTTGGCAAAATTTCTCTTTTACTAGGGCAGTATATTTAATATTCTGTTTACATTTCTACTAGTGTAAATATACTGACATGTGAAAACTATAAGCAACATAAAAATAAAAATTATACATAGTTCAACGAAAATATGTGGTTTCCAGCAGTACAAAGGTTAAGCGCACCTGTACTGTTTTCTGGAGTTTCATAACCTCACAGAGAAGATGTTTTGAAATGAGTAAAAACATATAAGGCAATGGAGCAAGATCCTTGCCTTTCAATGGCAAATAATTTATTTGCAAATATTTTTCATTGGACTACACTCATTGGCCATATAATACTGGAAGGCCATTGCATAATGAAAACCTTTATACAACTATCAATCTAAATATTCACTTATATGTGCTTTTTCGTATTCTAGAAATATTTCTCTAATTTTTTTGCTTATGATAAACTTAGCTATTAATCAGGTTATGTGGCTGTTTACTACAAAAGAAATGAAGACAATGAAACTCTAACTTATTTAAACTTATGTTATGGGTGATATTTTTCTGGTATAGTGCCAAGTCTCCTTGCATTTATACGTTTTTCAAGAGTTTTACTTGAGACTATTATTTAATTAACGCTTCAGCAACAACTGTTTTCTCTTAATACTCGAGACTATGTTTTTCCTTTGTTTGATCCTTTGTATTTCTTCAAATTCGAATTGTAACTTTCGGGAACCACTCAGCATGTGTACAGCTAGAAAGAGATTATGTTTTTATATCCATGTAATGCATTATATTTTTTAAATGCTCGGATTTTATTTTATATATTAATTGTATCACAGTTTGATACATTGCATATATTCGACACATTTCACATTTGTCAGCAGTTTGACTAGTCAAAGCGTATGCGAGGCAGTTAATAAATGCAAAGTACTTAGTTTGATCCTTTGCATTTCTAAAATTTGACACTGCGACTCTCGGGAAACACTCAGAATGTGTACAGCTAGAAAGAGTTGATTTTTTGTATCCATATAATGTATCCTATTTTTAAAATAGGCTCGAAGATTTTAGTTTATATAGTGACTAGCTGAATACCCGCGCTTCGCTACAAAGTATATTGAAATTAATTACAACGGTCAATGTATGCAATTAATGCCAAAAATTATATATATATATATATATATATATATATATATATTATATATATATATATATATATATATATATATATATATATATATATATATATATATATATATATATTCAATGTATACAATTGATGTAAAAAAATATAAATATATTTATAAAAAAATCATAAGGGATATTTTTAAAGACAAAATAATTTAGAAGAAAATATTCAAATTAAATCTAATAGGACATACTAAAGAATATAGTACAGTTAATATAGTACAGTTTGAGGAACATATCTTTTATTGTATTTTAATATATTTTTTTTTGGATAATGTCCAATCGTCTGCGGAATTAGCAAGGGAAAAAATATTTTTTGTCTATTTCATTGTTATGAACGTGAGGAAAAATTTATTTAAAGTACCAGAAAAAGAAATCACGTGATCAGCATTTAATAAATTAAATTTTAAAAATTTATCTTTAAAAAGTCACCAAAAATCAGAAAATGGAGGTAAAGATTCGAAAAAGATTTCTCTTTAAAGGAATTTTTATGATCTTTCTCGAGATATAAATTTTATAACCCTCAAATTATCGTTTTAAATGCAAACTTAAAAAAAGCTACAAATACAGCTTAAAAATTTAATTTTTAAAAATCTAAGAAGAATTTTTTCAAAAATCTTTCTTAGTGCACCCTTACACTATAAGAAGAATCACCATGCAAAATTTCAGCCCTTTAGGTCTAGCCGTTTGGTCTGTACGTTGTATGTCAGTCAGTGAGTCAGTCAGTTACGGAACTGTTTTATATATATATATATATATATATATATATATATATATATATATATATATATATATATATATAGATCGTATAACAATTTGATACGTTACAAATATTCGACATCTTTTACATCTGTCTGCAGCTTGACTATAGAAAGTCAAAGCACATGCGTGACAGCATAATCTAAGCAGAAATTCAGATTGCATATTACCCAAAATATCCCATCCCGCTCTCAAAGCATTTTTTCTCACGTCTGACCTTTCATTTAGACAACAGACTCTGTCGGGGAAAAAAAAAAGATTTAATCCTTAAATACAGGCATAAAAAGGGTGAAACGGGATACCCACATTACACGGTATTTCACACCAAGCGCTCCTCAGCCAAGTAAATGATCGTACAACCGAGAGGGATACCGTTGAAAACGCCCCCGAGCGCCCCATCCAGAAGATCAAAAGTCCCGATGTCCTAATTGGGATCCTGTATTAAGGCGGAGTAGTACCTTTCGACTATATATTACGAGAGCTCCTTCTTGCACTTCATTAATTGGATTTTTTTTTCCTTTTCCAAACTCGGATTATTTTCCAGGTGGTTATCTATTTTACATTTCGTAAAAGCAAATCTCAGAAATTCTACAAATTGCTTCACCCAGTCATTTTCTAACTTAGATCAACATCTCATAAAACTATTGTCAATTAATAACAGTATGTATAAAATGTCTTGAAACGTGTAATGGTGTGATTTTTAAGATGTCGTATCGTGAATATCTCATGGTCTACAAAGAAATTCTAAAGTCTTTTCTAGGCTGGGATAAATGGTTCTTATGTCGTATAACTATAGTAAAGAAATTTCTATTATTATTATTTTTTAAATTACCATATATTTGGGACCATAAGACGCACCGAAATGATAAGGCGCACCTCAAATTTATGGGAGGATGTTTAGAAAACAAGAAAAGAATATTTTGTATTGTGTTAGGTGTATAAAGATATTTTCAATTTTTTACTTAATGAAGATAAAAAATATATATATATATAATATATATATAAATATATATATATATATATATATATATATATATATATATATATATATATATATATATATATATATATTATATATATTATATATATATATATATATATTATATATATATTATATATATATATTATATATATATATATATATATATATATATATATATTATATATATATATTATATATATATTATATATATATATTATATATATATTATATATATATATTATATATATATTATATATATATATATATATATATATATATATATATATATATATATATATATATATATATATATATATATATATATATATATATATATATATATATATATATACTAGCATTATTGCCCGGCGTTGCCCGGGTAGATATATAGATAGAAAATTTTTCATGCATTCCATCAAAAAAATACTGGACTGCACCCCCTGCTCTTCATGTTCATCTGGCCAGACAGAATGCGCTTAGCGCGTTTCTACTGAAATAATATACCCAGTATTCTTTTGATGGAAAGCATGAAAAATTTTATATCTATATATCTACCCGGACAATCATTCTTTAAAAATAATTTCATTAATTTTCTTATGCCTTAATAATATAACTAATGGACAAATAGTTCGGAATGAAAGTTTTGTGTCGTTATGTTTCTCTGTTTAAAGAGCTTTTCCTCCCACTGCTTAAAAATCCCCAAAACTCTAAAAGATTTATCTTATATGATTTCACGGAATAATTCAAATACATATCGTATGTTAACTCTGTTTCGCGAACTTAGGGGAAAAAACCTGTAGAACTCTTAAACTTCTTCCCATTTTATGATCCTCAAATAATTAATATATTTAGATCAACAGAAGGCTTCCAAAAACTGGCCATGGGACAAACTTAATTTTTCTTTTTTTTTCTTCCTTTTTTTTCCCAAATTTTATTTAGTTCTATTAGTTTGAGCGCCATTGTCTAAAATTGTCTAAAGCAGCGGTTCTCAACCTTTTTAGACTCACGATTCCACTAAACGTAAGAAAAATAAACACCTCATTCTCCCCCCCCCTCCGTTACCCCCAGACCAACTCTCAAACCACCCCAGATCACCCCTCTTTCCCCCGCGTATCGAATTTGAAGGGTCGTGGTAAAGGGGCTGTATCCACATTTAAGAGGTGAGCTTAAGGGCACAAAAATCGTTAAAAAATTAATTTAAAAAAAACTAATTGAGCCCCAAATTTTGTTTTTCCTGATTTAAGTTTCTAGGGTTCAAAACATTAACTGTGCCGAATTTGGCCCCGGTGGGTGAAACAATCTATGATTCTATAGCGGACAAACAAACAGACAAGCTCTTTTATATATATAGATTACCTTTGGACCATACGACGCATCCCAATTTTGAAGAAGTCGTTTTCATTTCCATGTGAAGCTCAAATAAACCATTTTTAATAGAGCATGTTAATTTTGAAGCCATGTAAAATGCGACAGAAACTATTCATTTAACATGCCCTAAACCACAGGTCAGTTATGAAACTCAGTATTGAGTTCGGAACTGTTACTTGTTCTTTATTTCCTGTTTTTTCCTTATTTATTCAATATTATAAAAGTTATCATGATTAAAGTATGTATTACAAACAATCTGTTGTCATCCAAAATCTTAAGAGTGGTTCAGGCGCTTTTATTTAGTCCTTCCATCCGCCTTTACAGCTATATATGTTAAAAGCTGAAAATCTCTCTGAAATTTAAGAGTGCTGAGTATCGTATTCAGTCAAACCCCGTTATAGCAAACCCGGTACATAACTAACTCACGGATATAACGAACGAAATTTTTGGTCCCGCCGTTTTCCTGTTGTACGTAATTTAATTAGTATTGTGTCAGTTTAATGTAATCGATTTTTGTCGATTTAATTCATTAATGATCATTTTTAATACATCATTATTGAATAAACATTGCAACCAATGAGTTATACATTTTGGGAACTCTAGCATTTTTCTTAACGGTTCGGATATAGCGAACAAAACTTTTGGTCCCTTGAAGTTCGTTATAACGGGGTTCGACTGTAGAGTCTCTATATTCTGCTTAATTTTTTATCTGGAAAATTAAAGTATTTCTCAAATACAGGACGTGGAACGACTCTTACAGTTACAATATGTAGCGAATTTTCGGGGTTTTTTGCGTAGATCATTGGATACGCAAATATGTTTCTCTTAAGTACTTTGGTATGAAAGACATGCAACATTCCTCATAGAATAATTTCGATTTTTAAATTATTCTGAGAAAGCCTATTCGCCAACCATTTAAGCTGGAAAGAACAACATGCATCTTTGAGAAAGTTGTTACTTCCTTAAATAAAGATTCAGATCGGTACTAAATTTAAATTTTTGTATCCCTGTAACAATGACAAGGTTGAAAATGCAAAATTAGTGGGGTGAAAAGCTCCCTTTCATTAAAAGAAAGTATTCAATTCACATGAATTAATGTAATTTAATTTCACCAAAGATGAAATTTTTATAGATTCCCTATATGTACGAATTATTTTAATATTAACATTTTGATTAATAAGATGTATATTAATTGATCCCTATGGAATATAAATTTAGGTAAATCTATTCCTAGATATAAATCAATGTATTATACGGCAAAGCAGTGTGCATTAATGCAAAATTTGCATTAATGCACACATTTTCACAATAGCTAACCTGTTATTTTTTCCTATATTTCAAAAATATTAACAATTATTAAAACATAAAAAAATATGTCTACAGAGCATCTTTAAGGAATTTTTAAAGCTTTATCTTTCTCCCTCCTTTAATTTCATTCCATAGTCGATCTACGCATCTAACAAAAGCCTAGTGCAAAGTATAGATTTATACCATAATTTCAATTGACGTAAAATAAAAAAGAAAAGAGACCATATAAATACTGCCTATTTATAAAGTATATTCATATTCCATGCCCTTTTCAATGTTCGGGATCAAAGCATGGGATTTTAATTCCTCGTTCATTTTTTTAATTGGCAGCAATCTATCTTTAAGGTATTTCTTTTTCTACATTTCGAAGACCTCAATGCTGCAAAGCTTATGAAAACAGGATGCCAAATCTTGCCACTGATCCTGAAATTTTCTAATTGTTATACAAGAATTTAAAATCACGATTACAGTAAAAATAATATTTGACTCCTGAATTGAAAGGATGCTTATCGTAGAAATTCTCCTTAATTTTCCGCGAGAATAAAATTCATACAACGGTATTCTTTGGAGTTGCTGACGGGGAATTTTTCGTTTAAAACCCACCTCGTCTTAAAGCGAAAAAACCTCAGAATCAATTTGAAATCCATTTGAAATATGAGACAGCTCCAGCACAATGAAGTTTCCATTCAAACTTAAGTATAATAAATTTGAATTTTCCACAATAATATTTAATACATACATTCCTTCCTTTCTTCGATTCCTTCCCCCCCCCCGTTCCAGATCCCATCTTCCGCCCGCCCCCGAATCGATATCGGGGCAGTCCGAAAGAACGCCCTTGCAACTCTTCATTCGTCCGTCGGTGCCCCTTTGAACTGAACCCCAACAAAGAACCCGTCCCTTAATTGAGATCGCGGATTAGGGCCATATTTTCTACGGCCTCCGCCAGCGATTTTTTTCTTTATTATTATTATTTTCATTCGGCTTTAGTCCCAATATTAATTAAGCCCTGCCTTAGTATCTCCGCCACAAGAGAGAGAATTTGTTGTTCCAGGGAAGCTCTCTCTCTCTCTGTCTCTCTCTGAAGTCGACATCCCTTTCGAGTTTGTTTTCTTTGATCCGATTTGCAGTTTTGTGATCCTTTCCGAATTCGTTAGGGAGCGGGCATGGACGCGGGAACGTGCTAAGCTTTTATCTCCCGGGTTGAGTTGCGAAAGAAAACATTATTTTGTGAAAAGGAGGGGGAAAAAATGCTACTGATTTTTCCTCTGTGTATATGCAAATAAAACGGACAGGCGGAATATCTGGAAATAACGAGATTGTAACCCCGGGAATAAGATTCCGTTCGGGGACTTGGAATTCGGAGCGAAACAAGAACGAAAAAAAAAATGTTTTGCTGATACTTTAAAGTATCTTATTCGACTCTGGTGCTTTATCCCATTATGCAACAACGGGGAAGATTCATAATCGGGTCAAAATTCGAAATTCGGGTTTTAACTTGAAATAGACCATTACTATAAAACCGACGTGTATTAAACTTTTCAATCCGTTTGGCTGTAAGCTTATTTTTGGATAAGTTCAAATACATAAACGAAATTAAAACGTAAGGATGTCAGCGGTAATGACTATGCTTTAAATTTGATATTTCAGTATGAGTATGAACTGCAGTGACCACAATTTCGACCATTTGTCTAAATGAAGCAGTTCTGATAAAACCATCTATCCATTTAGCGGCAAATATGTTCTCGACAAAAATTCTTTGAAAAATTTTAACATTTGTAGGCTAAGAACGAATTAAACCCGAGATTTAAACAATGACACTACTTGACAAAAATTCCTTGGTTCCACTGGCAAAAGACACATCTGATTCGGGGTCACCTGAATATTCAAATTAAAAATAATTGATATTTTGGAATAAAGATATTTGGAATAAACTAGCTCATATTTACATGGCTGGAGCTAGGCTCAGCATAAATGATATAAAATTAAATTTGGAAGCAGTCGGTGTGAATCGTTTATTAGAGCGACAAAAGTACACCCGTTCATTTCAGAAGAACGGATCGGAAGTAATATCACCTTTCAACATTAAACGCGAGGGCGAGATATACATGTGACTATTATTTGTAGGGTCAGCAGACTTTGGAGCTCACGATGCTAACCCACTCCTGAATCGGAACGTATACACGTGTAGGCCGTATACACGTGTAGGACGTATACACGTGTATTCGTCGGGATGACGTGGAAGGTGGTGGTGGTATTTAACTGCTGCTGGAGAGTCTGAAGAATCATTCTTTCACTTACTTCTGTGTGTGATGGGAAAGGCTGCGGATCTAAGCGACTTTGATAGAGGGCAGATTATAATGGCTCGAAGGCTCGGAACAAGCATTTCCGAAACTGCACGACTCGTGGGTTGTTCGCGACCTACAGTTGTTAGTACTTATGCAAAGTGGATGAATGACGGTGAAATCAGCAGTAGACGACATGGTGTTGGACGTCCACACGCTATCAAAGAAAATGGTCGTCGGAGACTGTATCGCATGGTGAAGCAAAACCGGAACCAGACAGTGGCTCAGCTGACAGCCCAATACAATGCAGGGCCAAGTAGAATAGTATCGCAGCAAACTGTTCAGCGGACACTGTTGGATATGGAGCTACGCAGCAAACGTCCCACTCGTGTGCCTTTGCTGACCAAGCGTCATCGCCAACTGCACCTGCGCTGGGCCCGGGAACATCGCGACTGGTCCATGGATCAGTGGGAGAGGGTTGCCTGGTCAGATGAATCACGGTTTGTCATTCATCAAGCCGATGGCCGTGTCAGGATACGCCGTCTTCCAGGCGAACTGTTGCTCCCTCAATGTACAGTAGGTCATACACAGGCGGTGGTGGCGGTATTATGCTTTGGGGGACGTTCTCTTGGGCGTGTCTGGGACCCGTGGTTGTGGTAGAACAGACCATGAATGCTACAGGGTATCTGAACATCATTGCGGACCAGTTGCACCCTTACATGGCCTCTGTTTTTCCAGCTGGAAATGGAATGTTCCAACCGGACAACGCCCCGTGTCACAAGGCTAAAATTGTGTTGGAGTGGTTCCAGGAACATGATGCTGAATTCCAGTTAATGTCCTGGCCGCCTAACTCCCCGGATCTCAATCTGATAGAACACATTTGGGATGTCATGGGACGACAGCTCAGAGTTCAAAGACCACCAATTCGCAATATCTCGGATTTGCGTGACCGTTGCTTAAACATCTGGTACAATCTGTCTCCGGCCATCTACCAAGGACTTGTGGCATCCATGCCAAGGCGGGTTGAAGCTGTGTTGCGCGCCAAAGGTGGGCCAACTCGTTATTGACAGGTGGTCATAATGTTTTGGCTCTTGAGTGTATATCTGATATATATATATATATATATATATATATATATGTCTTTATATATATATATATATATATATGTCTCTAAAACACTGATAGATGTGACTTTTTGCGTGTATAAAAATGAAATTTAATGCTGTAAAGTTTTGAGTTAACTTGCAGCTCTTTTGATGAAGATTAATTTGAGTTGCATATATGTTTATATTCTATAGAGGTATTATTATTTTTATCGAGATATGGATGGCCCATGTCAGTGCCCCCTTTTTATTTTTTCGAGAAGCGAAAATTATTTCACCTTGTTACATTCAATTGCATATATACCGGGTGGTCATAAAGAAACTTTGCCAATATATGGACTTCTAGCGGCCGTTCCACTCAACCTATCGAGATGAGATTTCAGATATAGTTATTCAGAGGTATGAGCTCGGGATTCTGAGAACGGCAATATAGTGACGCTCACGGTTACGGTTATAGGTATGGAAACTCGAAATTTTCAAATGTCAACGCCCACTTTTACCCGTCGCAAAATGCTCAGCGCATGCGAAAACCCTAAAAAGCGTTGGAACGGTATGAGTATCATAAAAAACGGACGCGTTATGCAAAAACAGCTCTGCGAACGGCCAACAAAGACACGATCGAGCCGCACGGAGGAAATTTGCATATGACAGAGGCTAGAAACCAATCACAAAACTCCGCCTGATATTCAGCGTAAAAAACCGATAAAAAGCTCTCTGATCGTGTTTTTGTTAGCCATTCGCAGAGCTGTTTTTTTTTTTTTGTGCGTGCATAACGCGTCCGTATTTTTTGTGATACACGTACCGTTCCAACGCCTTTTAGGGTTTTCGCATACGCTGAGCATTTTGCGATGGCAAAAAGTGGGCGTTGCCATTTGAAAATTTCGAGTTTCTGTACGTATAACCGTAACCGTGAACGCCACTTGGTTGCCGTTCACAGAATCCCGAGCTCATACCTCTGAATAACTATATCTGAAATCTCATATCGATCGGTTGAACGGAACAGCCACTAGTTACAACAAGTACCATAATATATGAAGTTTTATTTGCTCTTCATTGTATACCCTAGAAAATGAGGAAAATTAATGTTATACTCAGCAAAGCAAAGTAATTTTGGTTTTAGAATCAATTTTAGTTGCTTATGTCCTCAAGATAAATCAGTGCTCTCTCTGACCACTATAATAAACAAAACAGCTTCACAACTGCTTTGGAATTATGCGCGAGGATTTTCAAAAAGTCAGAATAAATATTTATTTTCAATTTCAAGTTCTTCTTTCGATCCTTGTTGTGTTTTTTCCCACCCGTAGGTCTGAAGTAAACTAATGTAATTATCGGGCCTATTTAATATTCATGGAAGTTCATTTACAAGCCTCTGTTTTGTAACATTTCTTGTTTAGATCAATTCTTAAGATTAAAGGGGCAATCAATATCAGAAAGATATTGGATAATTAGACAACTGAAATAAACTTTCATTTTGCAGTTTTTCTGCGCAACTCTAGACTGCCGACCCTTTCCTTAGACAAAAAAATTAAAAGAAGTAAGTTCAGATTACATCAGAACCATCTGACTTATCTTTTGATATCCTTACATTTTCATGCGTCAGGGAAATAATTTCTTGTCCTGATATTGGACACTTGTACAAATTAATTATACATTTCGCTTAGTTTTGTAATGGGAAGATTTATTATTATTATTTTACAAATGCCGCTTATTTGGCCACTAGGCCATTATACCACTGGCTTTCCAAGACAAGTGACTTCAAATTCGAAAGTGCGGGGCGTACTTCAAGATGTAAAGCAATCATAAAATCGCCCGAATGGCACAAGATGCAGTCGGGCGTATCATACAGACCAATCTGGAAAACATCTGCTCGCAGGAAACAGTCGTGGCCGGTCAGAAAAAAGTCTAACTTGCGATCGCAGCAAAACGTGAGGAGCCAGGAATAAAAGAAGAATGTTTACATAGTTAGCCCTCTAGTAGCCTAGGGCTTTTCTCTAGAGGATTCATTAGACTTCGATTTAAAAGCATTTAGCATGTGATTTTTATAAAAAGCTTGGAAGAATGGGTATGTCAAGGGCCTGTTAGGTTACTGCAGAACTTCTGCGGAACTTTGCTAGACGGTGTAACTGGGAAGATTTAGGTATCGTAATTAATCAATTGGATAAGCGTCTGTTTCGAGAGAAGTATGAATAAAACTGTGTGATCTGGGTCTATATTAGACTAAATTAGCTCTAATCACCAAATAAAAGATTAACATGCTAGAGTTTGTTTGAATTACCTTCGACTGATTTTGACAAATCGTGATGAGTTTGAACAGCTACTTTCAAATCCTCAGCACAATGAAATGCAGTATAGAAATAATTTTCAATAAACCCCAACAAAAGGTTGTGCTACACAATCTGTTAACTTTCGTGATAAAAACTATTTCCTTTCCCCTTTTTTCTCATTCAAACTTTAAGTGTCAAAGGCCGTATTTATGACATTTTTTGTTGGGGTATATATGGTAACCATTTTAACTCAGTTAATTTATGTTTTATGCTAAAACACTAATATTTTATATACTGGAAATTTCTTCATGCATTCATTGGGAATAGTCGTTGTGAAACGTGCCGTTGTTGGAACGGTACATAATAGATTTTCCGCCTTAATTAGCCAATTACTAGTATTCATTTGGTACAAATTTGTCTTTTACGAGATTTCTGCCATGTGGAGAGCGTATCATTTTTTGAGAAAAAGGATTTTACATAAAAGAGAACGGGACCTCTTATTGCATTGCCGATGTAGCTTTTAGGTAAGCGCCAATCTCAAGTTTAAGAGACCCGAGTGCAATTCCCGATCCCTTCAGATGGTTTTGACTATCTACATACAAAGAAGAAGAAAATGACATTCAAACTTTGCTCAAAAATAATAGATAGGAAAATATTTTTTTAATCATAATTCAAACTGCTTAGTATGTCCAAACATATGCTCGTAATTAACTCTTAATCTCGCCCGTAATTAACTAAGAAAACCATCAGAAACATTGGGTGAAGAAATAGTATACCAAACTTGAAGAAAAAATGGATGTAAGAGAAAAGAGAATATGTTTGCACTTTGTACATGTATGATTTTATAGAGCTACTTATGCAAATATTATTCATTTCAAAATTTAAAACATCAGAAGCTCGAATGTGTCGAATTTTTCATTCTTTATGAGTTGTAAAATCATTAAGGTAAAGAAAATTTATTTTAATTACTATTTACTCTCAAATCTTTTTAATTCCCCTTTCCATTTTTTTGCTTTTCTGCTTTGTTCCTATGGTTAGCTTTTGATTTTATAATTTTTTATGAAATCATAAAGAGCCGAGCTGATTTACTTTTTTTATACATGTATATAATCATCTGACTATCCAGTTTAATTAACAGAATTATTGTATTATTTAATTCACTAAACTGTAATTAACATTTTTTCCGTGTTTAACTTATAAAGTACTGGAGAAATTAAGAAATTTAAGATATCAATAAATCAGTAATATAAAAATAAAGAGCTTATAAAGACCGTATCACAAACACCACTCTCCCTGAAAAAACTTTCTTTCATTAAGAACAAACTGGTGATTCAATAAACCATCCATTTCGAATAAACCATCTTCCGTAGGCCTGGTTGCGATTTTAACCACTGAACTTTCATACTTTGTTGTTGACAAATTTCAAATTCGTTATTTGATTATAAGCTTTATAATTTTTTTAGGATTTATTTGAAAAGTAGGCGAGTCTGTCACAGAGCTCCTTTAACCGAGTTTAGTTACTTAGATTTTATTATCAGTTACTTTGTTATCAATTATTTATTGTAGACAAGGAAGTCCGCACGCATGCCCGTTCCTCGACTTTAATACACTGAATATTCCTTTTTCTATTTAACGTTCTACGTATTGTTTATACTGACTTTCTAAACAAGTAGATCTGTATGAGACTTACGCAGCAAACATTGGGATAATACGAGTACTAGGTAATTTGATCTCAGAAACAATAGAAAACCTTCGGCTATAGGTAATTTGTTTTCTTGGGCTCTCAGCTCTCCTATAATTCATTATGTTAGGATTTTAAATCAGTCCCCCATGTGTCCTGAATTCAGATGTAAACACATTTATTTATATTCATATGTACATGCATACTGTACACAGATAAAGTTGCGTGAACAATCTTTAAATATATACCAAAAGGCGTTTGAACCTATTTAATTCTGAGAGTAATTTGATACTTTAAATTAAATTGAATACTATTTTCAGAGGGGTGCATCCATAAAGGATAGTAAACCCTGATTAAATTCTATTCATTTGCCTGAAAAGTTTTAGAGAGAAATACAAGTATACTTTACAGTTTTCCTTAATGTATTATTCGAAAATGTGAACACAATACAGAAAATTTACGTATATCCAATAATACTTATTTTTTACCTATTATAAACAGTAATATTAGTATTTTCTGGCATAAAATCTCGGAGAAACTTTGCGACATTTACCAACATGACCTAAATTTTACTCAACTGGCAAGGATTACATGGGAAATTTCCTTGAACTATTAACAGACAGACGCGAGACGCATCCATGGAGGTATTTGTCATTTCCCCCCTTCGGGTTCCACCGCTTTTGTAGCAATTAATTAAGACACATCGAATAAAGCAGTATCTGTCGTTCCCTAAGTCTTATTAGCTTTAGTTATGTTCCTCCACGTCTGCGTGATCCGATTTACAAGGGTCTCTGCGCCTGCATGCAAACGTTAGTTTGAGAAATTTTCTCTAAGGGATTGCATCAGTACATTTGAATATAAAATTAACTTCAAAGGAAAACTTCATCTCTCAGATCGCATTATATGCTTGACAGAAATGTGAAATGTATGTTGAGAATATACTGTCATTTCGAAATTCCTCCTCTTGTTATTAAAAGTTAAACTTAATAAATGTGTTTTGTTTTTATTAAATATTTTATAAACTGAAATGAAGGAGTTATGTTGGTTAAAATACGAAAATATAGAATTTAGTATAAAATATATCTTTCTTTAAACATCAGTTATAAATTTCAAAATTTAATTGCTATGACAAGGCGCGCGCGCGCACACACACACACACACACATACACATACATATATATATATATATATATGTGTGTGTGTGTGTGTGTGATAATATTACTAACTATCTATAATCGCCCATTCTGTAATTCATCTCTGCCATGGTAACCCGTCCTTCTTATCTTGATGTAAACGCTTCGCCTTCCCACATACTAACTTCCTCCGCCAATTCTGGCAACCTCTCTGACCTAATTCTATTTTGGCGCTTTTTGCGAGAGACGCTGGACTGACTCGAAGCGAGTAAGATGTGTTGCTTTACTGTTTAATAAATTAGTTTGTTCCTGAAGCCGACTATATTATTTTCCGGCCACGATGCAAGATACAATTTCATGAGATGTCCATCCGGACATTTCATATATATATATATAATATATATATATATATATATATATATATATATATATATATATATATATATATATATATATATATATGTATATATATATATATATATATATATATATATATATATATATATATATATATATATATATATATATATATATATATATATATATTTATATATATATATATATATATATATATATTATATATATATATATAATATATATATATATATATATAATATATATATATATATATATATATGTATATATATATATATATATATATATATATATATATATATATATATATATATATATATATATATATATATATATATATATATATATATATATATATATATATATATATATATATATATCCTGTTGAGATTCTAAAACCAAATAAATCAATAAAAATTCTCAAATCAAGCTCGGTAACATTCATAAAGGAACACAGTATGGACAAAGATAGTATAGTATTTAAGCGAAAAAGAAAAAATCTTCAATATATATATATATATATACAGAGAAATCATTTTTTTCCATGTCCCGGATTTTGATGCAAACACTACGCAACTAAATCAACTAAAAAATAACTGATAATAAATTCAATACATCTGTTTTTTTCGTAAAATATTAAAACAACCATACTGACACGAGAAGCTAAGTTCTAAGAAAACACAAATATTATAATGATAAAACATTTTAGTTGTGGAATAATTTGACGAATTAAAACTTTTAACTGATTTTTTAGATGCTGGTTTCTGCAACTTTTAGGGCTCTTAGTTATTATAAAGCTGTGGCGTTATTTTACAGCAAATGTAATAGTCAACAAATTAATTATGTACTATCATTAACTCTCTCTTTTTATTCAAATTTCTTGTTCGACTTATATGAGGATTTATAAAACTATTCTCGTCTTAAATTGCTTTTTTTTCCCTCACAGATGATAAAAGAACACGAAACTATTCTCATATAACAAAAATATTTTCTACAAATAGACTCGATTGAAAAGGATTTTGTTACTTGTAAATACAAAAAATTTACAAAATATCAAAAATTCGGATTTAAAGTCTATCAAATTGTGTTCATTAATGAAAGGAGATTCGTTGTCTTTTACACATTCGAAGTATTGCATTAGTCACTAGCTAATAATGGGATGTTTTCTTTCTTTTTTAGAGTGATTCTTTTTCTGTTGAAAACTGAATAGAACGTTTCCCCGTAAACCTACTGAAAAAAAGTTAATCTGGGAGTTAACACAGCATATAATATCTCTACTCTGACATGTGTAAAAATATTACTAACTTCGTTATTTTATGGCTTTTTGTAGGCTGCATACAAAAACTTGTTTGATAACAAATCGTGATTAAAATATACTTAATTTTCTGTTTGTCTGCGGCTTGATTTAAAACAAAGCCCTAAATATACTATCCTTTGAAAAACATTTTGGAGATCAGTAAGAAATTATGTATGTTATATGTACTAAATGAGTAATATTTATATATAACGAGTGTTTGTGACATGATTTTTTCATCTCTTCCCACTCGGGAGTTTGTACTAAAGATTTTTTTTAAACGAAATCTTAATTGACACAGTTAAAGTTTAAAATGTTCACTAAATAAAATTTGTTTCACGATTTATCAGATAATTTAATTAATCCCTTTATTTACTGATATAGTTGACACATTAACCTTCTAATGATTTTTCCAAAGTTTCTTGGGAAAAAAAATTTAAATGATTTTTATGAAATTTAAATGAAATTTAAATGATGGTACATAAACCTTTTACCAAAAGTATGCTTAAATCTGATTTTCAGTTGATGTTTACTTTTAGACCTATTGTTATGACTGCTTTATTTTTTTTCCTCTTTTTATACGAAAATTCAGAGAAGATTCTTGAACATCTTTATTGAATCGATAGTACTGATCCTCTCTTTTCATAAAAAGTAAAATCCCCTAATGAAAAACTTCGCAAATGAATGTTTAGGGACCAAATTTGATATTATGAATTCTTATTCATGTATAAGAAAATATATTTGGAGTTGGAGTAAATAACACTTATTCGGCAGTATCGGATAAAAAATTTCGAGTAAAATATCAGCCACCTACACTTTTCTTTAAACACTTGCTTCCCCTCCCATCGATAAAAATACTTTTGCTCATTTTTTTTATTCATTATTATAAATCTTAAGTAACTGAAATTTTTATGGCAATCCATAGAATCCATTCTTTTATATCAGAATCACATTTTTTTCAATCGATTAATCGAGTTCTGAGTCATGTTTATGCTTAAACGAAGTAGCAAAATTATTAATTAAAAAACAGTTTTAATAGAAAAAATCGTGTAGATATTCATGTATGTACAGATATTTGTTTGACCACCAAATTTTTATTGTATTTCTGACAAAATTCTCTATTCTTTCGTTTCAGGTAACTGTTTGTTGCTCATTCTCCTTCTCTATCTAATGAAGTAGATCCAAATAGAATCCTCACTGAACGTAAAAAGTTGAATTGGAGAAACTTTCATTTGAAGTTAAGATCTAAATCAGGCATTTATGCTTTTTCTGTCTATTTCCTCTTCTTACCTTTAAATACCTTCCAATTAGTTTATATAGTACTGCTTTAAATTTTTTCCTTTAAAATGCATGTTTTTTTAAAACAAGTACGCGTCATTTTAACTAAGTCTCTTGGATTTTTTATTCTTTTAGCATTTGAAAAACATAATTTATATGCTTTAAGTTCAATTTACCACTGAAAAAATTATAAGGTATTTCTTACGGTTTAATGGAGTATAGAAGAAAGTATATTTCATCTTCGCTTTATTCTCTGTATTCTGACATACTTATGCTATTCGCTTACGATTTGTGGGCTCTATATGTTTATAAATACATTTATTTTTAAGCATATATTTATGTATTTCTTTACAAAACGATCACACATTATTTACCGATGGTTATTACTTGTCAGTATCTTATTTGAGCAAAACTGGTTTCGAGAAACCTAGATTTTCAACTTTTTTCATTGGTAACAAATATTTATAAAACATTTTGAATTCAAACTGGTGTCAAAATTTCCCTTTTCTGCAAAATCTCGGATAAAAAAATCTAATGAAATTGTCTATTTAAGGTATAATCAGTTAGCTAATGAGCAGTTTAACGTGTCTTTATAAATAAAACAAATTTAATTAAAAATTCTCACACCAAACAGTTTAAGTACGACATAAAATTAGTTGAGAATTCGATATATTTTGCAATATCATTAAACAGATGTCTAACTTTGGCTTTCAAATATGATCTCAGCCGTACCTTGCATTTAACTACGGCAATTAATATTGCTCTGTATTTGTAACTTAAATCAGATAAGAAAATAGTATTGTTTTATCTGACAACTTTAAGCGATACTAATTCCCTTCAGCTAAATTAGAGCCGTATGCTTCCATCTGTTGATAATAATTATCTGATAAAATTCTTCTAGGTAAAATTATAATCAAAACTCAAAAACATAAACTAAAAAAAAAATATTTTCAGTGCGGTGCTGGAAAATTTTTTTATTTTGCGCTGTGCGTTTATCCAAATGAGGATTTGCCTATATTCATTGTGATATTTGTTGGCTAATTTATCATGACAGCTCCTTGTAGGGAAGCCGAACTATGAGGGGACAACATAGGAACATCCATACCTTTTCGTCAGTTTGAACTTGGGCACAGGTGGTGGGGCCTTGAGAATAACAACCACACAAAGCGGGTGGCTCCCTTATCTTTATTATCAAAATCATTTTCAAATAGGAGAGTAAAACTGGGATCTTGTAAGAAATGTTTTTAACGTTTAATTTCTGAAGAAAACATTGATTTCTCTTAGTTACAAACATAAGCTTTCCTTTTACACTAATCCTTTGATTAAAACAATCCTCTATTAGACATATAGTTATCGTTTCGTTCAAATAACCTTAAAAAAATACAATGAATATCTATGAATCAACAAATGTCATGACCCATCCCTTTTTAAAACTATTTACTGCAGGTACACGAAACAGAATTAAAATTAACCTCCAAAAACTTATTGAAACCTACATAGAAGATTAAATTACTTGCAGTTTTATTTCTTAGATTTAAAAACGAATATTTCAAAACTATTAGTAGAAATAGTTTTTGAAAGAGGATATCTCACTCAGTATATTTTCTATCATGAAAAGGTACGAAATTATTATTTTTAATATAGTTCAAAACTATTAAAAAATGTTAGTTTTTTTCATTATTGATTGAGAATTCAATATTGATTGAGATTTTAATTATTGATTTGATTGAGATGCATATTATCTCAATCAAAATATATTATAAACTATAAAATAAATTACATGTTTTATATTTTGAAAAAATATACAAATTATAATATATAATTTCAATTTGATTTATCCTTTTTTATCCATAAATCTATTTAAATTTCATAGCATCGTTAGTTTACCGTCATACTTCTCAGCTGTTTTTCTTATGTACTTTATCCTATTTTTAAAAAGCCGCTTTTCCTATAAAGACATCACGGAAGCTATTTTGACTGACTTTTTGGGGCCGAGGATTAGAGATCAAAGGAAAAGTGAAATATTCATTTACATACAAAGCGATATTTGAAGCGTTGAGAAGTCATTAACATTATCCCTTCGTTATAGTTCTTTAAAAGTAACACTTTTTTTACTATCTGAAAATTAATCATAATTATCCGATTGTTTGTAGAAAAGTGGAAACATTTTTATTCCGTACTTCCCAGCATTTTAATTGCCTAAAGGTAAGTTGAGTTATTTTTCTTAATGGAAGTAGGCCAAATATTGCGTACACTGAAAATGGAGTGTACTTTTTTTAAATGTGAGATGCAGGGAATAAATGTAAGCAGGCATCAATTGAAGTTTTAATTTTTAACAATATTTAGCAGAAAAAATTACGTTACTGACTTGAAACTCTGACCTGAATACATTTTCTTTCGTAAGAAATGTGGTAGAATATCTTTCTTACAAGTAACACAATTTTAAGTGCATATGAATAAAACTAAATACGAGTATAACTTTATGCTGATGATTTTAACTTTTCCTATACATTAGGATAAGTTTTGTCGTAAGTATCTGTATTTCTGGAAGTCTAAGTCTAATTTCTCTAATGAATTCATACCTACCTAATGAATTCATGCTTACTAATTAAATTGTTAATAGAACAAGTTAAGGTTTAATAGTTTTAGTAATACTTTCAAAATAATCAAAACATGCAAAAGAAAACTAAGGAATCAGAGCTTATGTATGTACTTTAACAAATTACACAACAAAAGATAGTGAATCAAGAAAAATGGCCTTAAATAGAGACTGTTCAATCACACATCCGAAAAATGTTACCATTCATATACATGTCACACGCGCACACATACACTCACTAACTTACCCACATATGTGTGTGTTTGTGTGTATGTGCGCGTACAAAGATTATAAAATACTTTTAAGCGATCATTTCTATATTAATCCCTTTTCTGAACTATTAAATTACCATTATCCCTTCTTTATAATTCTTTAAAAGTACCGAAGATTGGGGTTACTTGGACCCAAAAAGTGGAGATTTTTGTACATTTCTTACCCAACGGTAGCCTTAAAAACATGTTTGTGCTGATAACCTGATTTGAACAACTTATTTGAAGATTCCCCAGGAGTTTAGGTCTTTTTGAAACCAAAATTTTAATTTTATATATATTTAATAAATTATTGAAATTTGGGTTCAAGTAACCCCCTGATTGGGGTTACTTGGACCCAACCTACATTTTACATGAAATGTACAATTCAAATAGGTAGTGGGCTCAAGTAGCACCTAGGATCTTGAAATAAAAATAGAGGCTTATGTATGAGAAATTTATTTTACATTAAAACAGAAAACAAACCCCATTTTATTTGCAAATCTGATTCTTAACAGTGGATGCGTCTTCAAAACTAATTTTACCCAGTCACGGCCAGGGAGGTTGTTTTGAAAACATTTCACTGATCGTCCATGCATTGCAAGGTAAGACTTGACAATAAATCGAAAGTCCAGTTCGTCTACGGGAAATCCAAACTCACAAATTTTGTCTAAATGACTGGCACAGGCCAACTCTTCTTCACTAGTATATATGATTGGATGTCCAGGTTTGTTCAATAAACCATTCTTCAATCTCCTTTTCATAGTGGACCTACTAATTTTAAAGTGGGTTGAGACATCTCTCTGAGACATTTCTCCTGACCTAAAGCATTTAAACATTCCTCTAATTTTTCAGCTGTAACATCCGCATACTTTCTGCTCCCAGGAGACCTCTTGTAATTTTGGAGCATTTTTGTATCAGATCTGCGAATAAATGCACATGAACCGGTTTAATCATTTAATAAAAGGAACCCGACATGAAGTAATGATATCAATTATTTTTGCGGTGAAATTTGAGAATGCCTAATCAAAAATGTGACTAGGTGTTAATTGGACCCGCACTTTCTTGCTTGGGTCCATTTTAAGTTTATCAGCACACCCCATAAACCATATCAGCAAACCCCATATAAGTAACCCCATTTTTAGTTTATCAGCACACTTGTTAATACTTATAATTTTTACTGTGTTAATTGATTCTCTATCCATCTAAAACTATTGTTATATTCTTAAAGACTGTATTTGAAATGTAAATTTATCCTTACCTAATCTGGGACTGCAGTGTGTAAAAAAGTGAAGGTGGAAGTTATAAGGTCATAAAAATTCGTGTTTTTATCACAAAGCAACAGAACCTGAACTAAAAAAAGGTGGGAAAAGCGGGAACGTGGTAAAGTGCCTCAGGACCTAGCTAATGCTCCTATCTGTTGGAGGGATTGTGAATTATACCTATATTTTATTGACCTAGGTGTAATTTGAACCTAGGGGTAAGAGACCTAGGTGTAATTTGAAACACTTTTTTGGTTTGAGTTAAAGTAACCCCCTAGGGTCCAAGTAGCCCCAAGTTACGGTAATTATTTTTTAATATCAGAAAATTAATCATAATCATCCGATTGTTTGTAGAAAAGTAGGAACATTTTTATACCGTACTTTCCAACATTTCAATTGTTACGCAACATAATTACATATTGCGAAACAATTGTCTAATTATTTATTCATATCAACAAATTGTCTCTCATGGAGGTAATGCTTCTAGAATGTAGGCAAACTTATATTTGTATTCCTATGATGTATCAGCATTAATAAAAATAACTTTAACTTATACATATATGTTCCTATCAGAATGTTAAAAAAAATAATTTAACACTGATCTTGCATTTTATCATATTTCATTAGAATTTTTTTCAAGAGATCTTCATTCTCTTAAATTAGATATTTTAGATTTAAATATTATTATAAATGATGATAAGGAGTTATAATTTACTTTATCGGATAAAAGGTAAGATTATAATTTGTAAATAGTTAAATTTTAGTTATTGAGCTCCAGTTATTTTAAATCAATTTTTTAAAAATAATATCGTTAATCAACTTACACTAATAAATAGATTATACGCTGAAAATAATTAGATTAAACATGTTAAAGTATTACAAGCTCAGCTGAAGGAAAGTTACCATCTTAATAGTTTTATCTACTACTTTTGATAGATTTTAATTAACGTATCAATACAGAATACATTCTTGTAACTTTCAAATTGGCTTTTGTATCATAAGATAAAAAGTAATGAGATAATTTTTTTAAATATATTTAGTTTAAAAAAAAAACAGTACCTTCCTTAACTTTTTTCCAAAATAAATTGCTAAAAAAGGATTTAAAGCTTTATGTAAGTATATGAAATAAGTTGCATTTTCAGTTGTATAAAATGTACCGAGTTTTTTAACTATAATTGTAAATATAATAGCAAAAATTAAAAATTTAAATATACTTCAAACTGAATGAGTATACTTCGATAATTTTGTACATTAGTATATATGTCTCCATGAACTTGTTTTAATACGTTGCTTGTTGAAGCATTTCAGCTATATTTTATGTAATTTTTATATGGTTCATCTCTTCTGAGAAAATTCTTTTAGAAGTTACTTAGCCCCTAGGGCCGAGTAATTCATTGAGGTAAAAAGGATCTGTTTCTCCAGGTTTCCTTTCCCTTTATTTTTGATGGATTGTCCAGTGCCCAGGTGTTTTTATCATAAATCTCACAACTCTCAGCAAAAACCCTTTGAGTTATGACAGTGCCGACTCTGTTAATAGAGAAATATAATCTTTAAACGTTATTTCAGTTTCAATATATATGTAAATAAACAAATAAATATATACAGTAAAACCTAGTTTATCCGGACTAACTGAGAGCATGCATAGACAATCCGGATAATCGAAAATCTGAATAATCCGGGTAATAACTGTAATAAACAAAACAAATTCCTTTACTAAGCAGACTTACCGTTTATTACGATAAAAAACTATGTTTGTAACAAAATTACATAGTATTGTTTACAAGACATTAAAAAATATAAAAATAACTTTTCACATTATTTCTTATCAAAGAATTCGTAAGTCTAGTAAAGCTTTTCTAAACTCAACAAAAAGCGTTTTATTTCCATAATTTACTGTGTAATCTATGCACGAACTGTACATTGAATCAAACTAAAAAGCGAATATTTGGCATACTTGTAGTTAAGTTCTTGCTACTATAATTAAAAAAATATATCTAATGTGAACATTAAATAAAAATGTCTACAAATTTTATCCGAATTATCCGGAGATCCGGATAAGCAAGGGACGGATAAACGTGGTTTTACTGTATATACAGTGATTTCCGCTTATAAGAATCACGTTTGTTATTACTGATTTTGAATCTTATAAGCAGTTGATTCTTATAGTCGAAATTTAGGTTTTTGGACAGGCACACACACACCTATATATACATATATGAGATAATTTACCATAAAATACTCTTTAATTTACGTTATCTTTTATTCAAATTATTTTTTATAATTTTAAAAATACATCTAAATTTCTAGACTTATAAGTAGATACACATAATTATAGTAAGAGAAGAAAAGAATCCAATATTTGTTACAACATCCCTGTTTAACAGTTTTAACATTTCAACTACAGGAAGGGAGCAAGTAAAAGTTTTCTATGGTAGTTTGACGTAATGGAGTTTTCATGAGGCTGTTTATACCTCTTTCAATACCAATAGTCTCAGACGAAGATTCACCTTCTAGCTTACGTTTCACGGTTTGATAACGTCCTGAATCTACTAATGTTACGTTTGCCTAAGTCATAGTGGACCCTTCGCCGAAGATTTATGTGTTTCTGGGTCCAGGAAGCCGCAACCAGGATTTGGGAGGTGGGAAAAAAGAGTCCCTGTCTTTGTTTGCTAGTGGAGAAAAGTGAAATCGGACCCGGACGGGTAAAGATGCCCACGGGTCAAGCTAATAGGACAGTGATGTGCTAAAGCGTTTAAGAGGAAACTATTATGTTATGTCTAACAAAGAAAGGAACGCATTTTTCAACTGTATTCCATCCCATCTTATCACTCTTTCTTTAAAAAACATAAATAAAAAGAACTTCGTGCCTTTTGAGGGTTTAAGTTGCTTTTTTGGAAAAATGAAAGGAAAGCGAAGAGTGTAAGCTGATTCTTAAAACCGGTGGATTGATTCTTTAAAGCGAAAATTTTAACATGGAAGTAATGCATTTGTTTTTGTTTTTGCGATATTGATTCTTATAAACGGTTGATTCTTATAACCACTGATCATTATAAGCGGTGGTCCCTGTATATATATGTGTGTGTGTGTGTGAGTGTGCGCGCGCATGAGACAGAGAGAGAAAAAAGGTCAGCTTGTGCATATACATCCTTATATTTATACTCTGGTGGACAGCTAGTAAAACCGAAATCAAACCACACCTTTATTTTAATGTCAATAAATCCTACCGCAGTGGATACAGATAGCATTAGATTGATTTCTATTATTTTACATTAATTATCAACGCTAATTCTCAATTTTTGATCTTTTTACATTCGGAAAGTGTAACGTGTCTCTCACAAATATACACTTGAAAACTATTTATCTTTTACCAAAAATTACTGTTTTGTCCTAATAACTGTTATTTAAATTACCGCTGTATTAAAAACTTTGCTACGAATTTTTTTTTTTTAAATTATAAAATATATATGCCAATGTTCTTGCACAACCCAAATCAAAAACCTGCCCTTCCATCAGGAGTATATGTATCCGAGACATCCCTACAGGCCACAATTAGGCCGTCGTCCAAGATTGGCAGAGGGGCGGGATATTTAGTTCGGTGCTGACAGCTCCTTCTGACACATGGATGACGCCTACACGGAATCCTCTTCGCTGTCATGCGGTGTGAAGTGCGAGGAGAGCAGCTGATCCGAAAAGTGAAATGTCATGTCTGTTGGGCAAGATCGCTTTCATTATGGAAACACAAAGTCGGGTAGAGAGGAGGCATTGTCCTCCTTCGATGCACATCTGTGTTGTGAAATACTGGGGTTCAACACGGGATTCAGAATATTTGAAGCAAATGCTGCTAAGCTAATATCTTCAAAAAGGATTAGAGAATGATAAGTTTGTGAAATATTTATCGAGAAAAGGCTTTAAAATGATCAATCGTCTTTAGTTTCTTTGTTTACAGATAGGATTTTTTTTATTTAGCGATATTGTTTTAGAAGAAAAATGTTAGATCTTTCGTTGGGGGTATTAATCGATAAAAACAAGATGTAAAAAAACCCTAAAATATTTCCCTCCAATGAGGGTATAACTAATAAATGTATTACTGACCAATTCAAAAATCGTATAAAGTAAAGAAGCTGAAAAAAAATGAGAAAAATTTAAAATGCTCTGTTAAGCTATGCCCTTCTTTTTTAAACATTTTCCTCTATTTTAATTTTTAGTTATTGTCCTGTACCACGTAGACATGGATAAACAGACAATCCAATAAATATAACTTTCCTCACTCATTGATGCTAAGAATTTGAATTTTCAGATTGTTAATGTTGTATACTTGAAAATTGATATGTTTAACCTAACCGTATATCAGCATTTAAATTCAGTTAGTTTTAACTTTAAACTATTACCCCTAACAAAAGTTCTCTAATCAGCATAACTCACTTAAGAACTTTTGAAGTAAAGCTGGTTAAATACAGCGCAAGCATATCACATTTGAAATAATGACACACTTGAAACCTTTTTTATACATTTGAAATCCCCAACTAAATTTCTCTAATCAACATAACTCACTTAAGAACATTTACAGTAAAACTGGTTAAATACACCGCAAGCACAACACATTTGAAACTTTTTTATACATTTGAAATCCCAACTAAGTTTCTCTAATCAGCATGACTCACTTAAGAACATTCACAGTAAAACTGGTTAAATTCACCACAACACATTTGAAACCTTTTTATACATTTGAAATCCCCAACTAAATTTCTCTAATCAACATAACTCACTTAAGAACATGTACAGTAAAACTAGTTAAATACACCGCAAACACAACACATTTGAAACCTATTTATGCATTTCAAATCCTCAACTAAATTTCTCTAATCAGCATAACTCACTTAAGAACATTTACAGTAAAACTGGTTAAATACACCACAAGCACAACACATTTGAAATAATCTATCATAAACGCCGGAATAAGTAATACATATTCTAAGTCATCCTCCGTCTATTTATACTAGTAAACTTGTTCTTCAGTAACAGACAGTAAGTACATCAGGATTTACTCAGCTACCGCTTGCAAGCGGAAACTGCAGTTCGGTGATGTTCAGATTCAAGCACCCCTTCGTCCGGCACGCGTCAGTCGCGTGGCTGGAGCCCCCTCTCTGAAGCCATCTGTTGCTGGAAAATCTGTTGCATCATGGAAATATGAATTCGTCTCTTGCGTGCACTGAGCACGGAACGTTCAGTGCATATTAAACATTAGGCACATAATAAAGCAAGTCAGGGCTGTCAGTTGTAGGTTATCATACCTATTTGTTACTTTAAGCTTCCTGACTTACAAGTAACTCATTCTGAAGTGCAATTACCTCATATAGAACTCCCTGAAGACTTATTTGGTGTTAGACATTTTTAAAGTGAAGAGAAATATCGATCATTGTTTTATTCAAATGCTCAGAAATTCCCTTCCTCGTAGTAAGAAATAATTATATCAGTGTTTAACCTAAAGCGTCAAAAGTTACAATGGATTGAGTTGATGGCATATGTTTACTGAAGTATATATCTATGAGGCCCGGTATAAAGGGCTTAAGTCAAAAACAGTGATTTTTAGATACTTGTTAGTATTGATAAAAAACAAAAATATTTTGACTGGTATAAAAGGCTTGGGTCTATACATTTTGTATATAATATTACATTTCTTTTTTCCTAATCAAATTTTCATTCCAGTCAAAAGATCTTTGTTTTTTTTATCAACACTAACAAGTATATAAAAATCACAGTTTTTGACTTAAGCCCTTTATACCGGGCTTCATACATATTATGTTTGTTAGATAACATCAAAAGATTCTTGTCATAAAAGTTTACACTGGTATCATTTAATTTTATAAGAAAATATAATCTAAGTTTATGCTCTAAAAATGTTGTGTAATTATAGTGAAACTTCTCGATGGAGAGCAGTAATGGTTTCGAAAAAAGTGGCTGTCGAAAAGAGATTTCTTCCATAACATTGGCTCTATGGAGTCTTTAATCGGTTCCGAACAAAATATGGCCGTTTATAGGAGTGACCGTCGAATAGAGAGGGGGGTCTAAAGAAATTTCACTGCATTTTATGCATATATTGGTCAATTTCTGATCCTATATGCAAAAATACTCAATAATATAACACAAACACATAAACGTACGTAACGCAGTTAGGGGAAAATGACTTATAGACACACACACACACACACACACACACACACACACACATATATATATATATATATATATATATATATATATATACAAACACAGGTGTATGGCACATCTGTTATAATCCGAACAGTGAATATTCCGGAAACTTTTTTTGAAACTACGCTAAAATAATTTATAAATTTTAATTCATTTTATTTCACATCGAATAATTCTATCAAAAATTAAAGGATAAAAATTCTTTTCTATATATTCTGGTGACGTATTAGTGATTCACATCAAACATTTTACCCATCTGATATTTTAAGACACTGCAATAGTCTTCTTCTCATTTTCAACTGCGGTAAACTTTCGTGATTTACGTTGTCGAACATAAGCGTTGATCATTTACTCTAGCGGTCGAGGAATCAAATACCGAAGACAATAGTACGTGTAGTATTATTATTTGACTACTGGGGTCCCATTTTTTCACTTTTTCCGGGATGGGGTGAGGAGGGGACCTCCCAGAAGAGAAAATTTCAAGCAAAAATTTATAATTATTTTTCCGGAGTTGGGGGAGGTTTTTTTTATAAGTTGTGTTTAACAAATTTTGTTCGGATTTTTTAATTTTTTAGCTATCACGAATCTCTCTGTATGAAGGGTAAGTACGTTTAACACTTTAAAATAATTTGATTGAATAAATTAGGATAGGGGTACGTGCTTTGCTGAAGTGTTGACTTAGAAAAGTTGTTCTTTTTTTTCGCAATTTGGGAATTGATATTTTTTTTTCTTTTCCCTTCGAATTCAAGCTAACCCAAACCTACAGTCTACGTTTTTTACGTATGATATTTAGATAGAAATTTATAAGTTCCTCAAAACAATTGAAATGGCTAGATCGTCTAACACATTGGCTGCACTAAAATTAAATTACTTCCAAAGACAGATGCTAAATACAGCTTTAGACAGTACAAGAATATACGATTTAGGGAAGTCAAAAGTTAAAAACTAAAAGAAAGAGTTACCAATTCAATCAAAAACATAGAGCAGTATATTATCACTGCAAGTTTTTAAGTAGCAGCGATGCTTAAAAAACTTTTTTGTTTTTTTAACTTACATTTAATTTCATTTTTCAATTTTCTATTTCGATAAGTCAGATATTGTTTTAGATCCCCCGTCTGAGTTTACGTTTTCAAGTAAAATATTTTTGCAATCTAATCACATACCCTCCGCTAGCGTTAATTTGTCAATATTAAGTCCCCTTTCTTTCCTGTCAGTTTATCCTAAGCATGTAGGTCGTTGAATACTTTTAGGTCGTTTGGATGAAACATTCAATTTAAATTGTGTACATAAATGAAGTACCAACTTTGCAGCGCTATTGTAAGAAAACTAAACAAAGTACAAACTTTTTTTTCCGGGGCTACTTCAAGAATAAGGTGTTTGTTCCACCGCTAACAAATCACGTTGACGAACTTCAGACACGCATATCTGCAGCCTTTCAATGCTGAAAAGAGTGTGGGATGAGTTATCCTACCACCTTGATATCCTTCGTGTTACTACAGGAGCTAACATTGAACACTTACAATTGTGACATATATTAGTGCACATATTAGTGACAGAAGGTAGCTTAGAATATCAGTATTTCATCACAGAATGATGAACCAGGTACATGGCATATCCTTTCTGTGACCGATATATTTTGTACACCGTAAGGCAACTTATGTCTGAAGATTGAGCCGGAAATTTGTTAAAACATGGTAGAGAAGAGAGTAAAATCTAGAACATTCAGAAGATTTAAATGTACACTTTCTTCGACCCTGTGCCTTGAATACTTCGTAACAGTTATGCTATCGGGAAAAATCGTCCCTGGTGATGCTAAAACTTAAAACTTTAATACTGCCGATTATAATTTGTATCAGGTGTAAAGATATGTTCTGAATGAGTATTATATATATCTTCATGGCATAAGGCGTTAGTGGTTTCGAGGTTTATTCAAAGAACATAGGTGAATTTGCGAATTATAGACATATAAGAAAAGTTCATATATATATATATATATATATATATATATATATATATATATATATATATATATATATATATATATATATATATACCGGGGTGCATCATAAATTCGTGCAAAGTTCAAAAATTCGTAATAAAAGAAATAACGCTCGGAAAATTTTTCTGTTTGCGCGAATAAGATCAGAGGGACATTGGATTTTTTTTTCCATGTTAAAAAAAAAAAAAGTTTCCAAAAGTAACCGAAAGAGGGCGCTATTGCGTGACCGCGTAAATTCTACATTGCAGGAAAGACATGCGTTACCAATTGTCACCTTCATGCAGGGTGGTGCCCCGCCCCACATTTCACGTGATATCCAGACGTTCCTGTTGGAATCTTTCACTGAAGACCGATTTCTATAATTTGCAGTTGTAAGGTTCAATGGCCCTCACGATCACCAGACTTGACCCCGGCAAATTTTTAGTTGGGGGGGGGGGGGGGGGGATACTTAAAGTTTTATGTGTACCGGGGCTACCCAACCACTTTGGTGGAACTGAAAAATGTCATTCGACAGACAGTCGCTGCCATTGATACCCAATACGCTGTAATGGGCTTAGTGACGCGCCTCACTTGCCTATTACCTTGTGCAGGTAGTAATGTTGAACATCTGTTACTTTCAAATAAATGCACAGTCTCATGTTATTGTGATCTGTTTGATTTTCTGTTCGAGTTTGCCTGATTTGCATAAAACGTCTGTGTACGACGTGTGAGCGCCCTCTTTCGGTTACTTTTGGAATCTTTTTTTTTTACATAGAAAAAAATCCAGTGTTCCTCTGATCTTACAGGAGCAAGCTGAAAAATTTTCCGAGCATTGCTTCTTTTATTATGAATTTTTGAACTTTGCACGAATTTATGACGCACCCGGTATATATATATATATATATATATATATATAATAAGTTTCTCTATTTTTAGCTTGTCCTTTCGGCTAAGCTTGCTTTAAAATGAACCATATAAAACTTAATGCTTAAAAATATGCATTAATTATTCATTACATAATAATTCAAAACAAATTTCTCTAATAAACTGACAGGCGAATTATTTAATCGTTTAACTATTTTTGTACAACTTATTGCGAGAGAATTAAAGTGTCTTATGTTTATGAGGTAAAACAAAAATAGTTAGCATTATTTCAACAACTTTTAGAAATGTTTATACAAAAATGCAACATGCTTTGAAAACTTTACTACTTTTGACTTAGTTTTTTTTATTAAAATGTTCTTGTACAATGGCATTGCTAATAATTTAAGGTCTTTTATAACAACACAAACTAAGGTGTGCATAGTAACCACCACACAAATTTCTGAAACAAATTTTATTTGCATTCATCAAGCAAACAGTGTATTACTAAAACGAACATTTTTTTAAATTTAAAAAAAAAATTTTTAACACATTTGTTACTGTATGACTGGGGTTTGATTTAAAGCACTGCTTAATTCCCCTTCGCAGTTAAGGGTTGTAGTTTTTATAATACTTTTAATCTTACCAAAAAGTAAACGTATCAAAAAATTAAATTTTAAATAATGCTATTACTGCGTCACAATGACCGACATATTTTAATTTAGCATTTACGTAGTTTTGTTTACCGTCTGATAAATTTCTTCCACCAGGGCATAGGGTGGTTCATGACGCTGTGACTTAGCTTGTAATCTCTGGGCAATTCTGAGGTCATTCCATGGGATACTGATAGCGCTATGAGCCCGAGGTCTTCACTGTTCTTCAGCATTCCTTTCTTCAACCAACATTTTATGATTCTCGTATTATGAAAAGTTGAGTTCTCATATTAATACAATTATGGCCTTCATCAAGGTATTACCACAACTCTGTGATTCCTACCTGTCCTTGCCACTGTGCGTATTCTACCAGTTCGTGGATGCAATACTAGGAATTTTTTTTTTATGGTGATATCGCTTAAAGTATAACGCGAAGTGTAACAGAAGATAAGAAACACAGACAGATGTGTTGCAAAGGTAGAACTGAATCACTTGGCTATGGTTGTAGTCTCGTATCACGTTTCGTTTAATTAGATAGTTCTGAGGCATATTTAAACGAATAAATTTAACACCACAGCAATATGGTGTTCAGATACTTTTGATCATTTAGTGTCATATGCTCACGAACCAGTGCTCAAAAACCTCAAAAACCAGTGATAAAATCATTCCTGCATGGTAATCAATCTGGGATTTCGAAAAAGAAACTTAATTGCATGTACAAGGTGCGCCCATAAAGTAACCGGACAATTTTTTATATATAAGAAAAATATTACTCACCTTCAAATAAATTTATCTCCTTCAAAATAATCGCCAAAGGAGTCTATACAATTTTTTTCAGCGTTTCTTCAAGTCATCGAAACACTGTTTATAGGCGTTGGAACTAACCGTTCGCAAAATACGCGTAACATTTGATTTTATATCCGAGACGTTTTCACATCTCTGTCCTTCCATGGATTTTGCATTTTTTTTATTACAAAGGACTTATTCACCACGAATTTGTTCCTGAAAAAGAAACAATTAATCAGTATTTTTACAAAGAGGTGCTTTTTCGATTAAGAAACGGGATAAGGTGAGTTAGGAAGGAGCTGTTTTGATTCCGGGAAATGGTTTCTTTAACACGATAATGCTAGGGCTCGTACAGCAATTTTTGTACAACAATATCTTGCTAAGCATTCAATTACAGTGATAAGTCACCCACCATATTCTCCCGACTTATCGTAAGCTGATTTTTTTCCTTTTTCCGAAGCTTAAGATGACCACGAAAGGACAGAGATTTGATAACGTCTCGGATATTAAATCAAATGTTACGCGTATTTTGCGAACGGTTAGTTCCAACGCCTATAAACACTGTTTCGATGACTTGAAGAAACGCTGAAAAAAACTGTACAGATTCCTTTGGCGATTATTTTGAAGGAGATAAATTTATTTGAAGGTGAGGAATATTTTTGTTATTTAAAAAAAATTGTCCGGTTACTTTATGGGCGCACCTTGTAGATCAAGAAAGTTAAAACTCCAAAAAATTTTCCCCGACTTTTCTTATTACCACGTTGCAGTTTATTAAAACATTCTACTTACAGTCCAATTATTTGATTTTATTCTATAGAATCGTCTAATGGTAGGGAAAATGTTATAATATCTTGAAAAATATTTGATGCGCGTGAAAGAACAATGCAGTTTTTATTTCAAACGTAACTTTTGTATATATTGTAAATTGAATTGATAAGCAAAAGGATTCTGAATGTATCTTCAGTTATTTTCATATTTTCAACTATTCTAAATTCCAAAAAGTGTTCATGTAATTAATTAAATATATACTGAATTCTTATCGAATTAAACATTTTATAACACTCAAATCAATTTCGAGTTTGTTACTGATAAAAGATGAAATTTGCTTTCAATTATTTTCATTTTGAGGCAACTTTGTAGAAAGAATATGAAATTAAGTGAGACAACTAAAGTTTTTTTAACTGTTAAATACACTGAAGTGCCACTGAATTAGGGATAGCAAAGCCTATGCAAATTGTTTAGCGCTGCGCATCATGTATACGCAAGTGAGGGCGCTGTGGTACCTGCATATATAACGCGTACTGTGGTTGTTCTGAATTAATTGTTGGAATTGCCAGTATGGGTAAACTACCGGATTTAGACGCCTTCGATCGCGGACAAATCGTAGGTGCGCGACGCATGGGCCATTCAATTTCCGAAATCGTCAGACAGCTAGGATTTTCAAGGTCGACAGTGTCAAGAGTATACCAAGAATACATGGATGGTGGAAAAAAACTAGCGATCGGGCAAACTGCAAAGGACAATTAGCCTTGACAGTGCGTGGTGAGACACGGCTCAGGCATATTCTTCGTATCCAGCGAAGCCAAAAATTAGCTCAAATTACCACCCAGTTTAATGACGGTGCCAGTCGTACAGTCAGTAAACGGACTGTGCAACGCTCGCTTCACCGTATGGGTTTTGGGAGCCGTCGACCTACGAGAGTACCATTGCTCTATACACGCCATTGGGCTGCACGTCTTGCCTGGGCAAGAGAGCACAGAGACTGGAGTGTAGAGGACTGGAAACGAGTAGCATGGAGTGATGAGTCTCGATTCCGACTACTTAACGCCGACGGGAGGCTGAGAATATGGCGTCAGGCTCATGAAGCCATGAATCCTGCATGCCTGGCTGGAACTGTACAAGGGCATGGTGGCTCAATCATGGTCTGGGGTGTTTTTTGTGGCACAGTTTGGGATCTTTGGTGCGTGTACCAACCTCCCTCAATGCAATTCGGTACGTAGAGTTGCTGGGTGATCACCTCCATCCGTTTATGCTGTTCTGTTATCCGCACGGTAATGGAGTTTTCCAGCAAGACAACTGTACCTCTCACAAGTCCCGGTTGGCTACTGGCTGGTTGGATGAGCATTCCTCTGACTTCTCTGTCATGAATTGGCCACCTAGAAGCCCAGACTTAAATCCTATTGAGCATTTTTGGGATGTTTTGGAACAAGGCGTGAAAGGCCATCACACAGCACCAAAGAACCTTACTGAATTATGGAGAGATTTAGCCAATATTTGGCAAGCCATCCCCGTGGAACGTTTCCAGAAACTTGTTGAATCTATGCCTCGTCGTGTGGCAGCCGTTATCAAGGCCAGAGGAGGCCCAACTCTTTACTAGGTAGGTATCCCTAATTCAGTGGCACTTCAGTGTATCATAACTTGTGATGCATAAATGTTTTTAAAATGTATACTGTGAGTAATACGATAACAAATAAAAGAAAAGTACTTTATTTTGTTATAATTCTAATTTTGAGAGACTGTTTCACAGAAAATTTGAACCAAAACACAAGTTTCGTTTGAGACCCCTGCATGGGGCTGATGATTTCGTTAGAGACCCTTGTGTGTTTGAGGCCCTTTATCTGAATTTAATATTATTAACTATCGAGAAATAACTATTTTTCAACCTTTTAATATGTACTTGATGATACCAAGGCCTAAGGGAAGATTTTTAAAAAAAGTAACATAATCTAATGAATTAAAACTTGTCACCAACTAGTTAAAATGAATGTACAAAAATAAACCTGAATTGCATGGTACACTAACATAAAGTTCCCACCACTAAATGAATTAGCGTTAACTTAGAATTTCTTGCCCCAAGCAGCAATTTTCGCTAAACCTTCACTTGCTATCTAAACTTAATTCTACTCCAAACTCCTTTGCTGTCATTCGTTGAGGCGATTCTGTCGAAAAAGCTTCTTATTCTGGCTTCTTAACTCCACTACTTAACGATCACGGGATATCCCTGTCTTTGGTCACCTCTTCCTCTTATATATTTGTTCCGTTCCTACGTCAGTTTTTGTAAATTAGAGTATCTTTAATTTCCTTTCGCATTCTATACGAATGTTGATTTGGTTTTACAGAAAATATGGTGCCGGGAGAATTTGTAACAGGATATAAAAAAAAAGATTAGCTATGGAAAATATATATGTAATACCTTACAGAACTATAAAACTATGAGATTATTTCGTTTTATTTTTTCACTTTTGGGTTAAATATAAATATCTGAGATCTAAATAAATGCTCATATCTCCATATTTTCACAAAATTCTGTGAATTGAGCAAAAATGTATAAAAATTACCAACAGATAATACGGTATCACTTCTCTCACAAGCATACATTTTGCAATGATAGCTTAAAGAAAATATTTTATTTCGCTCATAGTGGTTTACAGTAACTAACATTGTAACACAGCCATACTCAACTTTTTATTCTCTCGGGACACAGGCGTATGTTTATTCGGTTATGCGGCAAGCAACATAGTACACTATACCTCATATTATAATGATGTAAAATATAAAACTCCAAACCTAAATGAATTCAAAATTTTATTTAAAAATGAGTGATTTTTTTGTTGAGATAAACTTTTGACTATTTTAGACAAATCAGGTTTGCACATGCTACATGCTACTCTCAATACGTCATCAAGGTAAGAATTTGATTTCAATGTATGCTCTTCGCATATTTCATTTTGGAATTGGAAGATTCACAAAAGATACGTAGGTGCGAAAAACGTGAGCAGCAGGTGGCCCATTTTTGTACATTTTTGTACTTTTCAGGCACACATTTGAAAAATTATGTTTACAAAAATATCTTCCTGATATATATATATAAAGAATTAAACATCCTCTCATTTTAAATTTAAACTCATTTAGTATTAGGTCTACGATTATATAATTTTATGCTATTAGGGGCATTTGCCCCTAATTGCTCCCCCCTTGGAGCCATCGTTGCCTGATAATGAGAATGAGTATTTCGGGCTGCACATAAAAGGTTGGTGGGCTACAGTTTGAGTGCCCCCCTTCTAACACATATGCTTAAAAAAAGTCGCATTATATGAAATATTTTACATTGATCTCTCGCAATATTATGGTTTAGGAAAGACATGCGTGCTTAATCATCGCATGCATTTAAATATATGTAAATACTACAGAAATTTTCCATTAATGCCAGGAATGCAGCGTTGTTTCCGGGCAGCAGATCGTAAATAATAACCCAGAAAATCCGTCCCAAGTTTAATCCCCTCCTGACACGAGTTGCCGAAGTTCTCCAGAGTTCCGTTCCTTAAACACCGTGCCTAGAGGTCATTCGAAACCTGCGTCCGATCGATGGATGTCCATTACTGATATTAAAGGCAAACCCCCTCCAGCCCGCCCAGGTAGAAACGACTTTCCAGTTCCCGTTGAATTCCCGTATGCATCTCCACCCATGGTACACTGAAATGGTCGTGGATATGGGCCAGAAAGCTGAGGCCTGGTGAGAAAATGGTGATAGAGGGGGAGGGGTGGAGAGAAAAAAATAAAAAAGAAGAGAAACACGTCAGAAAGATACTGTGGCTGTTTCATTAATATTTCTGGACCCTCAGAGACTGCTGGATGGGTCAGGAAAATGCATAGATCTCGACGCTGTATTTTTGTTTCTAGTTTCGGAGATTTTCTGGCGGCTTGAGGGGGAAAGTTTCAGCGTAAAATTATTGTTTTTGTAAGGATAATTAGGAATTCTTTTTAAAAAAATCTTGGTTTCATTTCAGGATTTTTTTCGTTATTTTTAAATATGTAAATTTGGTTGTTGCAGTAAGTTTTATTTCAAAGATAAACTGATACTGACATTATCACTCGGGTGATATCAACTTCACGGACAGGAAAGTTTATAATCTAATGTAAATCTATGGGGGGAAAACATAAGACTAATCAAATAAGAACCATAATGTATCATTTTAATATTCTCTTTTTGCATATTGAAACTCATTTTTTAGCAGCTTAGATTGGAGCCAATTTTAAGGTAAGGAAATGTATCAAAGAATTTTGATACCTCCAAAATGACGAAAACAAATGTCATCTCGTTTCTTTCCTATTCCCAAATTTTGATTCTTTGCTTAGAAAACACTTTTAATCGTACTCATATAGCTGCATTTATTTTTCTTGATATTTTCTTTTACCTCTTTACTATTCCTTGTCTTTTACTTTTCATTTTGCTAGAAAATCCTCTTAAAAACTAAAGATGGTAGCTTAGTAATTTCCTTATGAATTCTTATATTTGAGTCTGGAATACGTGCCATAAATTTATATTTAAGTGAGTTTTCCAGGACATTAGTTTTTAACACTTTCCGACAAAAGAATTTTTTTTTTAATATTTGATTTTTTTGTGTGTTATCACATAAAATTTCTATAAAGATAAATCGAACCATATGAAAATATAGTATGGTGTCAAAATTTATCGTTTATTTTCATCTACTCAAATAATTTAGCCTCGTTTTTAATCCGTGTAATAATCAGGGTCTATTCTTTAAAAACTTTGTACTTTATATCCATAATTATTAAATTTTAAAATCTCAATACTTGCGTATGTATGGGCATAATTTCTCGATGATCATAGAATATGTAAAAATCTATTTTTGCATATTCTATGATCATTTTCATCTATACGCTAATCATTTAACCGCGTTTTCGATCTGGGTAATAATCAGGGTCTGTTCTTAAATAATTTCGTATTTTATACCCATAATTATTAAATTTTAAAGTCTCAATACTTGCGTATGTATGGGCATAAATTCTCAATGATCATAGGAAATGTAAAAATCTATTTTTGTAGTATACATGAAACGCAGATGGATGAAAGATCTGATTAGTTAAGTGTTGAAATTCTTATCATTAAGGATGTCATTTTATACCCTCCCCCATTTTCTAGGGAGAAAACTCAACCATTCATTTTACCATTTTGTAATTTTAAACTGCGATAAAGACTTACTTTGAAAATGCTTGCAACAGTTTACCCAGGCATGTTAGGTTGAATTTTTAATTCTGTTGTTCATAAAGCTATTTTTGTGGCATTATGACATCAGATGTTTATATGTCATTTTTTCCTGTTTTCGACAAATTGATAAAGTAACTTTTGTTGTGAAATAAAAATTTGCTCAATTAAGTTTTTCAATCCAAATATTCTTTAGTTAATACTCATGTTTAACCTCAAGCATATGGCTGGTCTTCAATGAACATTTTCAATAAGGTCTAAAATATTCAATAAGGGACTAAGTATTACCCCTTTTATACATAACAGCATTTGCTAATACTAATAACTTATTATTTCATAATTCCACTTAGCAGCTTTTGCCACATTAAAGAATCAATTTTAAGTGTAATATATCAACTTAAAACATAAAATTTAATTTTTTGGACATATCAACATTTGCCATAACGCCACAGATTTATGTTTTACTTTAAACCTCAGAGGATACTTACATCAATTATATCTCTTTTCTGAAGGGGTACCACAATGATTCCCATTAAAGAATTAATTTACCAGAGATTATTCACAAAAGAATCGCTAATGTTACAGAATATAAAAGTCCCGTTGCTTTGTTCTTTGTCACACTTAACTACGGCTATTTTCCGTTTGCCTCAATTTTGCTAGTTTCCCAATCTTCTCTTGTCTAAAACATAACATATTTGGAAGTGTAGAAGTTTAAAATTTATCCACTCTTCATAGTAAGCAAAATAGTATACATCTGATGGAAATCAGAAAATAATGCTAACAAAAGAAATCAGGAGTGAATCCAAAAGGACATGGGTAAATAAAATCAAGGTAAAGCTGGGCGTCTGCTTGTTAATGCAACTTATATTATCTTATGAACCTTAAAGGGTAACCATGATGATAATGAAATTGTAAGGGAAATTTTCATAAATGCACAACATAATGTAAATATGTGATTCATCCATCCAGGAGTTCCATCTAAGGCTTTGTGTTATGAAGGAGAATTATCTTTATTTGTCCGAATCTTCTTGTCATTTCTGCGTTCTATTTCGGTAATAAAAAAACTGTTGTTTATGATTTTATCTTCGTGAATCTCAGAAAATTTCTTTGTTCTTAATATATTGTGGTAAATTTTCTTGAGAGTTAATAATGACACTTTCCTAACATTAATGAAATACATATTCATTTTTTTAAACATAAAAGAACACAAAATGAATTAATATAGACATAAAAGATGTAGTCCTTTATGTCACAGAGCATTACATGAGATTATCTTTACGGAATAATCGCAAATTTACAGGCTACAGTGGAATCAATCATCTGTAATTTACAATTTCACTATCCTCCTCTAATTTCTTAGAAGTACGATTTGCTATGATGCCTGTGGAAGGTTTGTTGTTTTCTATAACTCCGTGTAAGTAAAGGGATGCAAATTTGCTTGTAACTAGGTATAAAATATCTCTCTTCTGATTAAAGAAGCGAGTTTTGAGAGAATAATCCCTATTTCCTATATTTTTTATGCTTTAACAATTAAAAAACAAACTTCTCCTACCCAGGAATCTAAGATAGAGGCATAAATTTGTTTGGAACTAGGTATAAAATATCCTTCTCCTGCTCAAAGAAGCGAGTTTTGAGAGAATAATCACTATTTCTTATACATTTTTATGCTTTAACAATTAAAAGATAAACTTCTCCTACCTAGGAATCTAAGACAGAGGCGTAAATTTGTTTGGGACGGGTTTAAAATATCCTTCTCCTCATCAAAGAAGCGAGTTTTGAGAGAATGATCACTATTTCCTATATTTCCATGCTTTAACAATTTAAAAACAAACTTCTCCTACCCAGGAATCTAAGACAGAGGCGTAAATTTTTTTGGAGCTAGGTATAAAATATCTCTCTCCTGATTAAAGAAGCGAGTTTTGAGAGAATAATCCCTATTTCCTATACTTTTTATGCTTTAACAATTAAAAAACAAACTCTCCTACCCAGGCATTTAAGATATAGGCATAAATTTGTTTGGAACTAGGTATAAAATATCCTTCTCCGGATCAAAGAAGCGAGTTTTGAGAGAATAATCACCATTTCTTATACTTTTTTATGCTTTAACAATTAAAAAATAAACTTCTCCTACCTAGGAATCTAAAACAGAGGCGTAAATTTGTTTGGGACTGGGTATAAGATATCCTTCTCCTGATCAAATTAGCGAGTTTTGAGAGAATGATTGCTATTTCCTATATTTTTTTATGCTTTAACAATTAAAAAATAAACTTATCTTACCTAGTAATCTAATACAGAGGCGTAAATTTGTTTGGGACTGGGTTTAAAATATCCTTCTCCTGATCAAAGAAGCGAGTTTTGAGAGAATGTTCACTATTTCCTATACTTTTATGCTTTAACAATTAAAAAACAAACTTCTCTTGGCCAGGAATCTAAATCAGGAGGCGTAAATTTGTAACACGCTAAAATCTACGCTTTATACCGTATTCCTCAAGCAAACTTCCCAACAAAGGCATGCATTTAGTACTATAACCAAATCCTTAAAGTGCGTCAGCATTTGTTCTCGTCCCGTCAACTGCCAGCAATGTCAAATGATCGCCGTTGTGTTGCATTCACGGGTGAAAGGATCGGCAAACGGGAATAAGCCACAGCTTCCACGTGAATGCTCTCCAGCGGGGGTAGGTCGGGGGTTGGCTTTAATTCCGATAATGCACGGCCATCGATCCGGCAGCACGCACTTACGAAAGGATGTTGCCGCCTTCAACCGAGGGCGCCCGATTCGAATCTCGAGGGATACGAAACAGCATATCTTGTACAAAATGTTTGTCAGCCAGGGGAAAAGGACCTTAATGGGGATGATATCCTTATAGATTTGTTCGTAATGAACATTGCAATCAATTAGGGAAAGGTGTACTTCCGTTCGGGGAAACGTCACAAGAAAGCAATTGACCAAAGGAAAGGGGGACTGCTCTGGGTGGAAAACCTTAGGGATAGAAGGTAGATATATAGTTCTATAAACAGAGCTGATAAAAATTAAAAAGTGTAATGCATAGGGAAAAAAAATTACCTTGAAGTCTAGTAGTGATGTCTCACCTATAAAAAGACTTTGTCACAATAAAATATTATTAAAAAAATTATAAACTGGGACTTTCTAAAACGCTATGAGATTTAAAAATCGAGAAAAAGGAAATTCTAAAATTGAGAAAGGAATAAATATTTGTGTTCAAAGGGAAAACATTGCAAAATGTCAGTCACCAACAAAATCCGTCGATGTGATTTCAAACTGAGACTACAAATTTTTCGTTGTACTCCATTATTCTGTATCTCTATCTAGCTCTAGCTCTGTCTAACTATTTATCTATTTATTTATTTATTTATCTCTCACCTATCTATCTATCAATCTCTGTTTATATATATATATATCGCACCCCGGCAAAAAAAAAGTGACACAACTCAAAAATGCAGCATTTGAGAAAAATCAACTTAAAGAATACTATAAAGCTTAATCTAGCATTACAATAAAACTGATATTATTACCCTCAGGGGAATAAATTGCGAGATAGAAATGTGTCGCTTTTTTGGGCATAATGGGGAACTTCATACATAACCTCAAAATTATATATATATATATATATATATATATATATATATATATATATATATATATATATATATATATATATTATACATATATAAAATTGGTTTTTGCTTTTCCCATATAAAATATAAGACACTTAATTAGACATTTTTATCTCATTCTTGAAGAACTACTATGATGCACTTCTTGGTCTTCTGACAGGCATGCTAACCTCTACATCATCAAGTCAGATTTGCCTCAGAGGAGATACTCAGCCTATACTGAACTTTAAATGCTCTGAATTTTTAAATCCCATGTGGCAGTTGTCAGGATCCTAAGTCACAGTTGGGTTAAAACTACGAAGCAAAACCAGACAATCAACCAAGAAAAGCTAGCTTTAAAGTACTTAAATTAGTTTTTTGTTTTTATCCTTTCTGTTATTGCATCGGATAGTATGCTTAAAATGAGTGGCTAATGTCCTCGATCTCCGCTACTCTGATTTAAAATTTTCCATCAGTATTTTCTCGACACATATGGACCTATTTTTATCAAAATATATATAAACTTTCATTAATTAGACGAAAAAGTTTTCTTTGACCTAATGACCTGTTTAATAATGTTAAACACATTTGATACGACATCGCCTCTTTTTGAAGACAATGTCATTTTATTTTTGTGATTTTGCACCAGTATAATTGGCATGAAATATCTTTTCTGTTTCATAAGACCATAGATAAATATATTTTTTCTTTTCTTAAGCTTATTTGTGAAAATCATACTTTAACTAGCGGTATAACCGACAACAGATCTGGGGGAAAACAAATGGTTCTGCATAAAATTTTATGGCAAGCATATATAAAAGGAAAGAAAATATGATAACATATGAAAAAAAGGGGAGTGAAGTGGTTATTTTTCCTTGCAGAAAATTTATATTGTCCTAATAACCTGTTAGTTAAATAGTAGAGAAGCGTACTAGTGCAACCTGTACTATAACTCTGTAACTGCCGACTTTGCACAGTATTTTAATTAATTAAAGTCATATTTAAAGAATCATTTTACTCTAAAGAGTTGCTTAGGTAACAAGAGTACGAAAAAAAATGTTTCATTATTTCGGAAGTCGGTGAGAAAATCGTATGTACTATTCTAGGAATGACTTAAACTTATATATATATATATATATATATATATATATATATATATATATATATATATATATATATATGTGTGTGTGTGTGTGTGTGTGTAGTGTTTCATAAATGCATATGTATACATACATATATATATATATATACGCGCACATGCATATATATATATATATAATATATATATATATATATATATATATATATATATATATATATATATATATAATGTATGTGTGTAAATATATGTGTATATAATTAGGATGTACCCGTATGTATATAATTAGGAATTCAATAAAACACTATTTTGAGTCATTTCTAACACTCTACATAAGGTTTTATCATTGACTTACGAAATATAGATGTACTTTTTAATCTTACCCTCATTTTCTAAACATTCATTCTTCTACATGCTCTCTACACAAAAATTCAAAATAAAGCATTCAAACTGTGAAAAAAGAAATTTCATTTCAACTCGTATATGCAGCAACAATACTTCGACACAGGCAAAATCCTCAGGCAGAAACATAGCCTCGAAATCTAAAACAGAAATAGAGGATAATGGGATGCTAGATTACGATCGTCAAATGTTAGACCAAATTTTTATTGTTCAACAGTATTTGCATGGATGCATCTCTCCTCCCTCCCTCTCTAAGGAGATAAAAAAGAGGCTTTCTGAAAAGTAAAGTTTGGTATAATTTATGGTAAAGAAAAAGCATTGAAAAGTGTCGTATCGGATATCATCTGCTTCAGTGCGATACGAGTCCTTGGCCAATGAGTTTTCCCGCTTCTTTTTCAACAGTGAGTTAATGCAAATGCGGGCCATTCCTCACTGACATTTATTCAAATTTTCCTCAACAGAAACGATGGATTGCAAGAAGGGGAAGTGCCTAAGCTACTATACTTGTAATGCAAATATTTTGTTCTTGCTCTCTGTAACGGTAACATTCTTTTTTCTATGTTCACCTATAGTTTCGAACGGAGTAACTTTCATTCTGCTTGAAATTAGCTTTTCCATATTAGCATCCGTTCAGTAGGAAAATATTAAAAGAAAATTAGTCATGTTTAAAAAAACTGGCTAATCTTACAAAATTTTGTTCGGAAATTTTTGCAGTACATCTAGATGCAGTATTGACTAAATGATATCATATCCATAGGAAAGGGAATTCTATAATGGACGTTTTCACCCCATGGTGTTAACTCCTAACTGATGGCTAATACAGTAAAAGTTCAATACAGAAGAACTTTAATTACTGCTATTTCTGTGAGGAAATCTTTATTATTTGCAATTTTGTTCTGTAAATTGTACAGCACTTTCAGAGGGAGAATTAAGTGAATAATATCATATCCATATGGAAGGGAATCTAAACTGAACGTTTCACCTCATTGTGTTAACTCTAATGAATCGGTTAGTTTGAAATATATGTGTATACCCGTCAGTTAGGAAAATGGCGAACATTTTCCTAACTGATGACTAATACCAGAAAAATTCAATACAGAAGGACATTGATTACTGCTATTTCGGTGGGGAAATCTTTATTATTTGGAATTTTGTTCAGTAATTTTTACAGCACATTCAGTTGTAGAATTAAGTGAATGATATCATAGCCATATGGAGGGAATCTAAAATGGACGTTTTCACCTCATTGTGTTAACTCTACTGAATCGGTTACTTTAAAATGATGGCAAACATTCTCTGAACTTATGGCTAATACCGTAAAAATTCAATACAGGAGAACTTTAATTACTACTATTTCTGTGAGAAAATCTTTATTATTTGGAATTTTGTTCAGTAATTTTTTACAGCACTTTCAGGGGGAGAATTAAGTGAATGGTATCATATCCACATGGAAGGGAATCTTAAATGGACGTTTTCACCTTATTGTGTTAACTCTACTAAATCGGTTAGTTTAAAATAATAGCAAACATTCTCTTGATTGCAAATGACGTAAAAATTCTATACAGAAGAACTTTAATTTCTGCTGTTTCTGTGGGAAAAAAATTTATTATTTGAAATCTGTTGAATTTCGTGACATGATAGTACTGAAGTTATGATAGTCTACGTTGCCGAAGATCTTTTATTTGATTTCTGCCTCGGTTGTAAAGTCCTGTTCACACTGAATTCGGAGAGTTAAAAATTTTAACCAATCACAGAGCTTAATTTATTGGCACGTAATACGTCAACCCAATCACAGGTCTTGTCAACAGTCTCGAAGCTAACGTAGTAACGTAACGCAACGCTACGAATGCAGGGTGAACACGCCTAAGTCGCTCTTTTACAAAGAGTAAAATTCATATAGGAGTTGTTTTTTGGGTAGGCAGAAAGTGTTATATATAAATATTTTATTCGTGTAATCTTACCCCTTTAAAAAAAAGCTTCTATATATTTTGCAAAATTAATATTCTTAAAAGGACTTACGAACATATTCATTTGTCATTTAGAAGGTATGGAATAAATAATCATCATATACAGAGGCTGTTCACACATTTTTTATACGATGTATATTGTATTCACAAATTACATAAAATTCTTGTGTTTTAAATGTTCTATTTGACATCCCTTATTCTGAACTATCTTTAGACACCGCAATTTCTAGGAGAATAATGCCTTTTGAAGTGTCTGAAGAGGTATTCTATCCCATTCCTCCTGAACAGCTTTCCAGAGTCCTGTAAGGGTTTTGGGACGACGTTTGAATAATGCAGATTTTAAAAGTCCGAAAGCACAAAACTCCATAGGTGATACATCGGGAGATTTAGTAGGGATATCAGTGAAGGGTATGGCCTTTATACCAGTTTTTTGTTACATTTCTTTTAGGAAATTTACAGTGGATTTTGATGTGTGACTGCTAGCTTTGTCCTGATGGAGTCTCACAGATTGATGGCACTGTGGGTAAAGCGATGGTATTTCATTCAGAAAAATTGGCGATAAAATATGTTCCTGATAGTATTTGGAGTTAATCTTGACAATTTTTTCCACTCTCTTTATTTTTAACTTGCCATTATAAGAAAAACCAGCAACAATCATGAATCCCTTAGAAAAACTTTCTTTCGATTCTTTGAACCATGTACTTAAATTTTTTTCTCCCCTTTTATGATAATAAATGGCTCTTTTTTTGTTGCAATCATTTAAATACACCCATGATTCATCTATTGTGACAATTGTTTTCCATTTTTCTTTGGATAAGTGTTTCTCATATAGAATTCTGCAGCGTGTCCTGCGTTCAGAGATATGATTTGGAAGAAGACAATGCACATTGCGTTTTTTCGCTTTCTTAAGATTTAAATCAACGTTTATCATTTTGTTTACAGTGTACACCGACCATTTTAATGATTTTGCAACTGTCCTTTGACTAGGGGGATTTTCTTTTAACATTAAACAACGTACCTTTGCAATAGTCGAAGATGTCCGTTTTTTCCTTGGATACTTGTTTGGAATTTTTGTCCCACTTGAGGCTCTAATTTGACGTTTTTTTCATTTCTTGTTGACGATATTACCTATCGACGCTTTAGATATCCCAAAACCATGACTCTCACATCGTTTTTGGATAACGGAGTATGCATATTTCTCTTCGGAAAGAGCATAAATGTAGCCTTCGAACCACTGCTTTGTTAAAAACGCCATTTTGAATAAAAACAAAACTTTCAAGCCGCAGACGATAATTTTGACTTTTTAAAACATAGTACAATTGCAATTATTTCTTATGCAGCAAACAATTTTTTATTACCGCTTACCAAAATCGTCTAAAAAATGTGCGAACAGCCTCTGTATTTAAATTTACTTCATGTTATGAAGTTAAAAATAAAACTAATGAATAAAGCAATTTTTATATTCTCAGCATCCATGAAAGCAGTATTCATTCTGGTAGAAATGTTTATATTTACTTTTAATGAACTATAAACAAAGAAGAATTGACATATTTCGTTGTATTTATTTACAGATAAAATAAATAATGACATTCATATCAAATTTTATAACAAAAACCCAAGAAATAGCGTAAAAGAAACGCAAAGAAAATAAATTATTTAAAACATTTAATACCAATGGATAAGAATATTATAATACTTAAATTTCGTGATTATTTCAAGTTCGTGACGAAAACAATATGTTTAAGAACTTTTTAATTCATTTTATGCTTGAAGGATTTTTTTTATTACATTTTATGCTTGAAGGATATAAAAATCTAAAATGAGCAATTAAATATCTTCAAGCAAGTTAGCGTACAACTATATAAGTCTGGGTATCAAAAATACATAAAACTACCGATGATAAAAATAAAAAAAATGCATGTTATAAAACTTCTGAAACATACATATAAGAAATTAACCATAGAACATAGTATTAACTTTTGTTTCATTATTTAACATGATGGTTTTGATGACATGGGTATGAAGATTTATTTCTGTTATTTATTATTCTGCTATTTGCAACGACTAAATTAAAATTATGTAACAATTTACATTTCTCTTGAGTGATATTAACTATGGATATTACTCCCACTGTCCGAAAATAGGTTATACATTTTAAAATATATTGAAGACTAACGGATGATGTAAACATTTTAGTAATCAAGTAACCTGTTTTTTAACTGACAGTGATCGTAAAATAACGGATCGTAGTAAGAAGACATTTGTTTTTGGTTAAGTGAAAAAAATTTTAATAAGAAAAATTTTGTATCTTGTGTAAAATAGAGTAACTCCAGCCGTGTTTAGGAAATGGAGAATTTTGGTGAAAGTAGAGTTGGATTGCAAAGAAGGAGTACCAAAAACGAAGCAATTAGCAGCTAATGAGCGTAATGGTGTATTGAAAAAGTTGTTACAACTGAAATAAAGCCAAAAGTTGGATGTTATTAATAAGATTGCAGCTGATTTCGGAGTAATGAGTTTGACGCCTAGGCCCCCTCCACTTTCGTGTATCGGGTCATGATTCACCGAAAACTGGCGGTGCGTAGCAATTCCTGTATACACAGCCGAAGGTTAATTTCCCATGTTCGGTGATGTTTCATATGAGCCTGGGCGCCGGCCAGACAGTACAGATCAGCCGACAACTAGGCAACCCGGGGCCCTCTGATTTCGGTTTGGAGCACTACGGTCAACTTTTTGCTACACGATGGCTAATTCGACCGGGGCCTACAGTTTAAAACCGATTCCGATCGGCTACAAACATCCATGCCTACAGTGGGACTCGAACCCACATTATCTGAACCGAATGCCAGTGCCCTAGCCATTTGGCCATCACCTGGCCCTCTGATTTTGGAGTAAATCGTTTGAATGTGCGGCTATAATTTGGCACTCGACTCAAAAACAGTACAGTGAATGCAAAATATTTGCAAATGTTTCTTCAAAAAAGAAAAACGGGAGAAAAATCAAGGATTGTTTTGCAAATTTGGCTAAAATTAAGAAAGTTCCTTTAAATCGTCTAATAGTCTTTTGACAAGACTAAATAAGATCTTCTTCTATTAATTTTGCCTGTTTCCTCTGTCTTAGTGCTGAAATTCCAAATTTCCTTAAAAATACTCCAATGCATTACACTTTCTGATGCATTGGAGGATGATCGTCTCGACTGATTCCGACTCATTTCCTCTTCACCCGACCGCCTTTTAGTATAATATATAAATTCATCTGTTTAAAATTTAAATTACTATACTACAGTAATTATAAGTAATCCGATCAATTAATTTCTTTTAGAAATAAGAAAATATTAGTATCTCTGCCATATTCAGTCATCTTGAATATTTGTTTATACTTTTGTCGTAAACTGTAAAAATTTTATTACTGTAAATAACATGCTAACTATATGCATATATAATATGATTCAATTTTCTTACTAACAATTAGAGCAGAAAAGTTCCTTTTAAACATCGCTATTACTGATGTTTTCCCTTTCCTTATTTAGGTATAACTGACAATGCAAAATTAATATATGAAGAAATATAGAAACATATACCACCAGCAAGAAATCCTCAGAACATTGAAATGGTAGTATAGGTAACCTAAAAATAAAAGTCATACAGCTGAAAGAGACTATAAATAACTTGATAATTAATCTAAAATTTCTTAAAGGCTATAATACCGGCAACGGAAAAATATGTAGATGTTTTCATCTATAAGAAGAGCTTAAATTAGCATGCACTTTTCACGTGATGTAAAATATTTATACAAAATAGTGCTAAAGCAAAGCCCCTAAAGGTATATATTTCTCTTAATTTTTCTAAAGACATTTATAATTATTTATCGAATGTAACTGGTCTGTTATAAATAATGGAAATATAACTTTCTTCAACTTTTAATGAAATTAGAATTCGAGAAAGAAATTTTATTTTGCTAAGCTGGATAAGAATTAATTATTTACTAAACAAGAAAATGCGATCTATGCATATTATATGAAAATCTTATATAGTGAAGGTTTACTGAATTAAAACTATGTTTTAATGAATAAGTGGTTTATGTTCGAGGAATATTTGGATTTTATTTAAAAATATGTTTAAAATTATCAAATGAAACTTATATGCTGAAAAATTTCCGCCTCCATTTCCCGAGCAAATTTAAGCTCTACTTCCTTAATAATTTTTCGCAAATTAAAATGTAGATTAGAATAATTTGATGCTGAAAAATAACTATAAATATCCCATTAAATCCAACATCAATATTAAAAAATGCAAAAACTACTTATTTCCTAGTTATACAAAATGTGAATATGACAGATTTTTCCCGGCAAACATAGCTCGTCATAAATATTTATGCGTTAAAAATGTGATACCAGAGAGTTTTATCCGTGATTGATATCAAGATGATCGGATAACCCATTTTATTTGAGAGATAAATGAAATAAACAAACATTTCCTCTTTCTCTCTACTTGAGATGGAAAAAAAATCCACTCCGATCAATACTCGATGACATAAAATCTAAATTCAACAACTTCTTCGAAAACTCATCCAAGACATTTAATTTCATGTAATTGTTCTGAAACACGTGCCACTCCCAAATTTACATCGAGGGAGATAAAAAAAAAGAAGGCTAAAAACAAAATACGGAATTTGCATCAACATGTTCTTTTGAAAGCACATCCATTCACGTTTTCTGCTCTCCTTTTTCTTGTAACCATCCGTCTTTCCTCATTAAGACTCCTGTGAAGGTAAGCCAACTTTTTTCCGCCATTTTGTTTCGTTATATTTAAATAGGAAATTCACTGATTGTGAGGATAAGCTCAAAAGGATAATTTTATGTTTGCATAATGTTCAACACTCTTTATTAAAATGTAATCATAGAGGAATTTATAATTAACAACATTCTCTCTTCCGTGTTTAGTCTGTTTGTAGATACGGTCCATATAAAAATATTGCACATGAAATGTCTTATTATCCTGGTCTTATTTAGTCCCATAACCTCCATATGAACAGTTCCAGTCTCTAAAGGAAATATTCAGTTAGAAATGCGAGATAACTTATAGTGAACTAATATCGCGATTTCGTTATATCTTGATGTTTCAAAAACAAAGAAGTATTTGTCTACCTCGGATGATAACACTAAAATATATGCAAGAAATTTAGTTCTTTGATGGAAACTGAAATCTCCAGAACATATCCCTTACAAGGGTTTAAAAAATTCAAAATTTGGGTGATAAATTAAAAGAATTGAAAGACATGTCCTGTAGAATATGATCTTTTACATAGACACAATGAATAAACTTTCTTGAAAAATACCAGATAGTATTAAGGCGCTGTTTTGAAGCAGAAATTAATTTTCCTTGTATGAAGCAAATATCATACACTAATAATATGAAATCAAAACGTATTGCCTAAGTATCTTTAAATTATTATTCATAATATAGGAAAGATGTAAAAAGTTATTTATATGGAAAGATTCATACTCCTTTTCTGCACTACCTTGAAAACTGTAATATTTTGACAATTTTCTTTGATGCTTCCACAACCCAAAGATAAATTTAAAACTCAGACGGAGATGGGGAAAAGCAAAGACCTCTGAAAAAATTATTTTAATACCCTACTTAACAAAAGTGTGTCACTCAAAACTGCAGCATTTCTCAATTTGTAAGATATTTACTTAACGTTTAATTTTATGTGCATACTTTTATTACAATATTTGTTTGCACTTATGAATACCTAAAACTCAATACTACTATCTACTCCATGTTGAGTTTTAGAACTACCACCCTAAAATAAATACTTCCCTATTACAAAAAAATAGTTTTATCCATGGATTTTCCTTTTCTTAACTCTTCGTATGTGTGGTTAAATTTAATTGCATTTTAATCACATACAGCTAATTAAGGTATTGAAAAATATAAATATTACCGTATTTTTCGGACCATAAGATGCACCTTTGTACATGAAAAAATCAACTTAAAATTGGGGTGCGTCTGATGTCTGAGGGTAACATTAAAACAAAATGAATATTTTATTATATATATATATATATATAGAGAGAGAGAGAGAGAGAGATTATTTAAAATACAATAAAACCTTTTTTTTCTGAATCGTTGATCCGAACTGTGATTCCTCGTTGATCCAGATCTCCGGATAATCCGGATCAGATTTGTAGACATTATTTGTATTTAACGTTCACATTAGATAATAATTTGTAACTATGATAGCAAGAACGTAACTACATGTTCGCCAAATATTCGCTTTTTAGTTTGTTCAATGTACAGTTCCTGCATAGAAAGTACAATAAATTATGGCAATAAAATGCTTTTTGTGGAGTTTAAGAAAGTTTTATGAGACTTACCAATTATTTGTTAAGAAATGATGTGAAAAGTTATTTTTATATTTTTTTAATGTCTTGTAAACAATACTATGTAATTTTGTTACAAAACATAGTTTTTTATCTTAATAAAAGATAAGTCTGCTTAGTTAAGGATTTTGTTTTGCTTATTACCCATATTACCCGGTTTATCGATTATCCGGATTGATTATCCGATTTTCGATTATCCGGATTGACTATGGTCCCAGTTTGTCCGGATAAACGAGGTTTTACTGTAATCGTTATATATATTTATTTTTTATATTTACTAAATAAGAAATTGTAAATATCTTTATACACCTAACAAAATGCAAAATATTCTTTTCTAAAAATCCTCCCACAAATTTGAGGTGTGTCTTATCATCTGAAAAATATGGTAATCTCGATCATAAACAGGAAAACCAACGTAAATAAAGCACAAATAGCAATAAGATGCAATTATTTTGCATACGGCCGTTTCGAAGCTACAAAGGAGCTTCTTCATCAGTGCAACGAACTTAGTGGTAGCTCAAAAATCCGAAGACTAAGCCCTTAGTCTTCGGCTTAGTCTTCGGCTTTTTGAGCTGCCCCTAAGTTCGTTGCCCTGATGAAGAAGCTCCTTTGTAACTTCGAAACGGCCGTATGCAAAATAATTGCATCTTATTGCTATTTGTGCTTTATTTACGTTGGTTTTCCTGTTTATTCCTCGAGCACAAAGGTTGTATCTTTTCTTTTCAATCTCGATCACGTTAAACTTCCTTACACTTCTCTGCATCACGACAAATTCTCTTCAGAGAGAGACTATAGTTGTAACCGTCTTAAACCCAAGTAACCAGTGTACAGTAACAGGTAAGACGCAAAAGTATAAGCATTCATGTGCTATCGGCGTATATGTCTCAATTTCTCATTTGAAAATCCTGTATTTTAAAAGAGATTTCTTTGTAGCTATCTTTCTGAAGACATTTAGAACAATGTCATTTGTAGTTGATGCTGGTTCCAGATAAGATCGTACATCTGTGAACGTCGCGTAAGTGAATTCAGTGAACTGATAAAAAAACATATTAAAATTGGTTTTGAAGCGTTATGGTTCTTTTGCTAAATTAGGGCTAATTAGACAGGACCTAGTCTAGCTACAAAGCTTAGTCTATTCCAAATTCTGATAGATACCTACTCCAACAGTAAGACTCGAACCTGTAGACTTTGGTATCAAATGCCATTGCACTAGTAATCAAGAAATAATGCAGATTCCTTATTTCTAAAATAATACTGAAATAAACAACTAAAAGAACTACCGATTGAATTTTATTTCCTTAGTTTTAAAATTTTAAAATTTATTACATAAATTAGTTTATGCAATAAACTAATTTATGTACTTATTTAAAATGTAATATAACTAATTTATGTAATTATTTAAAATGTAATATAATAGTTTATTACGTAAACTATTTAATAAACTATTTTATTACATAAAATAGTTAAAATGACTTTTTAAAATCATAGCAAAAATATTTTAATATTTAGCTAGTTAAATATAAAAATTATATCGAAAAAAATTATATCGAACATTTTTTTAGTATCTCGGCTCAACTAATAGTTTGACTGAAAATTTTCTGTTTTTAGCTGATCTCTTTCGCATAGCTAGTGAAGTTGGGATTTTGGTAATTGGTGAACGATCTGAGAAAACTTCCTGCCTTCATGTTATTAAAGCTCTCCTTTTGCATTCATTTTTGCATTATCCTTAATTCAATATGATTTTATTCTGTTTAATAAAAGAATGCACTTAGGTTGTTGTTGTCGGTCTTGAATGCTATCATCTTCCTTTTCGCTTCTGCATTCTAAATCTTTAGTTTCATCGGCATTTGCAGCTACTGTTTCCAGCTACCACGACGAAGTTGGGAATCACTCTGGACATTTCGTTAAAATGTAACCCTACTGTTCTTAAGTGTGTAAGCGTGTTATTTAGCATACAGGTTTGTTGCATTTGGTAAACCCCACAGTTTGCTCCTGGCAAAATTATTGGTCCAAGTGAAAGTTAGATTTTCCTCTAAACCACCGTAGGAAAAAATTATGAATTAATTTCAGGCTGAACTCAGAAACGTATGGCTGAAATTACTTCGTATTATTTTCATAAGGATTTTTGCAGGAATAGGGAAATTCATTAATAGCTGAAAAAAATAGTATAATAGACGTTCTGCTGTATATTAATTTCGATTACTTTTATTATCTATCTGTTGAGAGAGAGATGTACCCTTAAAGACAGATTGAAATTTCAGAAAAATAGTTAAGTATTTGTAAATGAAGTAAGGATTTTTATGATGTATTTTTGTCTCATGTTGAACACAAAAGAAATTGTAATCTTGTCGGCAATATCACATAAACAGTTTTTTAAAAAGGTCAGAATTAAATGTGGATATCGGCAAAGAAAGTTTATTTCATATGACTTTCTGATATTCTCTAAAGACGACGCATCAAGTAAATGTTTGTTTTCCCCAAAACTTTCGGTTCTGAAATCTAATCCCATATACGTGAGAACTACTCAGAAATGGTCTCGAACTTTAAACTTGACGAAATAATAATTTCCCTGAGTGGTTGAAAAGAGTTCATTGATTTGAATATCGTACCTGAATGTTGAAGATATTAGGTACTATTCCTGTCCCGGTCACAGGCTTGCTCTTTCAATGAGAAAAAAGTTTAATGAGTTAAGTGTGACAGAGGAGGTTGCGTTACAATGATTCAGTGAATGTTAAGAGAGAGGATACAGAGTCTAGCTTAGACGTTCGAACCATGTAATGACTAGCACCTAGAAACTACTCATATTGTCTGTATGTTACTTTGTTGATATTAAAATAAACCAAATCAAGCCAAACATGAAAATTGCATTGCTTTGAATGTCAAAAAAGTTCAGAAACTTACGGATGCCATGTCATTAAGCTGAATTAATGATATCACAGTGAGCAGGATAATTCATTGAAAGTTTAATAGGATTGCCTACTTTCAATACTTATGGGTTTTTTTCCTATAATTTCTTAAATAAATTAAAAAATGGCATGAAGACACATGATGGGTAAGAAAGACGAGATATTTAATTTTAATAACTCTGTAGTGCGTGCGGCAGTGATATGAATTAGTCTAAATTTTAAAACTATCACTGACAGATACGTTGCTGTAAGCGTCACACCCTGGAGGATTTTTGGAACGAAGTTCTTTTACGCGGCTTACAGTAGAGTGAACTGCCAGAAATCGTCACGTAAGGAAAAAGCGTTATGCCCCCTCCATCTAATCTTGGTGCGAATGTATTCAACTAATCACTTCAACTTGCTGTGCTATGGCTTTCACAGTGGTAGAGCGCGCTGCTCCTATACTTTGGTCCCTGTTTCGATCCCGGTGGATGCTTTTTATGTAGATAATTCTGAATATTTGAATTTTATTCTTTTAATTCTTATTATAATTTTAATTCTACTTATTTGAAGAAGGCTTAATTTTTATATTTTTATTTACTGCTGAGCACATATTTTCTGATGCACATATCTTGCTACTGGAGGTAAAGTCGTTCGACCATGGCACTCCAAGAATCTTTATATACCTCGCTACCATGCCCCCTCTAGGCGACCTTTCCCTTTCTTTCTCTTTCTCTCTGTCTCTTTCTATAATATACGGTTCTATGTGTGTGTGTTCGTGCGAGTATCGAGATTCGAGCAGCAAGCATTGTGCGCGGTGAGCTGTATAACCTCAATTCTAAACACGGGTAAATATTATTTAAACTTATTTATCCATCGATCGTTGTTAGAATACACTGAGGGAGGTTCTAAATTACTTAACCATAATTTTCATAAACTTCCACTCATATTGGCTGGAGACCTCAACGTTAACTTCAATGATAAAGAAAAATTTGAAAAGTTCACAACTTTTTTATCAGGTACATTTGATTTAAGTATTAATAATGACCCAGCGCAGTTCACAACGAAATACTGTACAACCGTTGATGCTGTTTTCTTGAGATACTTGGATAAAATTGAATCTCAAACATATGCATCTTATTATAGTTACCATAAGCCAATAATTACCATAATACAATATAATGATAAAATTTAAAAGGAATTTTTTCTTATTTGGAATTTTTTATATATAATTTATAATTCACTATTTTATACTTAATTTTTAATAAATGACTATTTTTTCAAAAATATTAAATGAAATTTGTTGATTTAAATCCTTACTTTACATTTTTGCTTTGAAAAAATGATAAAAAATAAAAATAAAATATACAAATTAGAGAGAGAGAGAGAGTTGAATAAAAGAGGGATGCGCTTTTTGGCGTGACAAAAATACACTAATATAATCAATAGAAATCAACATATTAAGTCACGTTTAGAGTTGAAAAAATAACGTAAAGGGACTTCGTTCCTGACGGGGGTCCCCCGACCGCACAATTTTTTTTTCTATATTTACTAAGCATCATTTCGCGAAGTATAGCTCTTTGAACTGCAGATAGAGATAAACTAGCCAGGAACCCCTCTTATAGTACTTCATTAGATTCACATAAAATTTTATTTTGTCCAACTTAAGTCACTCAAACATAAGAACAAGGTGAAAAGTCTTTAAGTTTAATATTACAACAGTTCTTTTCCTCCTACATTCCTAAAGGGACATTTTGTATGAAGTTTTAGTTATTTATGGTAGCTTAATCTTATCTTTGTTTCATAATTCTCATTTTCTTTCAATTTTATGTACAAATTTACCTTTTTCTTTTTTATTTCGTCAAGAATGATTCAGTTTTTAGAGATCAAATTCCTTATTCGGGATATTAGTGCTAGCCAAATGGACAGATTACTGCTAACCATTAGCCAACCAATTAAAATGGGAAAAACTTTACTGTGCAAGATAAATTATGTGATTCTTTTAACCATTTCATCATCAAGTACATTTGAGAACTTTTGAATTCGCAGCTAAACTGGCCATTTTCATTGCCCATTAAGAAATCTTTTAGTTGAATTTCCGCAAATAATTTGGCATCAATAAATCACCATATAATTTTAACCCAATAAATCATCATATAATTACATTTCTATTATTTAGCAAGTCGAGAGCTTTTGGCAAATGGCAATTCCTTTGCCCTTTTAGATTTACGAAACATGGGAAGCCAGAAAATTAAAAATATAACAGTATGCTATCATAATCCATATCTATTTACTTTTTTTTCTTTTTTTTTCTGACTGTATAACGAAATTTCCATTAACACGAGCTTCAACCATTATCTTCATTTCTAAAGTTTTTGAGCAAATAAAAAAAAAGTATAATGTGATCTAAAACCTTGCCTTCACGTGTTACAATTCAACAGCCATTGCCAAAGACGACGATGATTCGATTAAAGTCAATATTGTCCGTAATGGCATCATAAAAATTGAAAAAAAAATTCCATTCATTTATCATTTTACCATCTCTCATAAGTACGCGCTGCTTTCATATTTGCATTCGAAAGAAAACTCAGAGATTCAGAAATGCAATTAGCATTCGCATGTTCTTTACAGAGAAGAGTCGTTTCACATCCCTGTTTCTTTATGTTGCTGGCCTTTTTTCCCCCCGTATTTTCCCTCTCGCGAAGACTGCATACAGTCCCCTTTTATTGGAACGCCGGGAATTTTTAATTGCTCCAGCCGTTCCTTGGAGCCGTGCATGAGATACGCTCAAGCCGGCACTGATTGCTGCCATAAAAGAAGATAAAAAAGAAAAGAAGAAGAAAAAAAGAAATGGCAAGTGCGAGAAATAATAATCGCGTTAAATATTTTCTTCATTTCTCGCATCTTCATCATCAATATTTTTTTTCCCTTTTTAATATTTTTCCTTTAAAATAATAGCATCAGTAGGATCAATAAACAAAAATGGGAGAGTTTAGAAAAATGTTTCTTCAGTTGACGCATTTTTATAAAAATCAGCATTTTTTTTAACTCATCGATGTATTTATGCTTTCAGTCTTCAACCAATTAAATACAGGTGCTCAAGGAAAAAAAACGGAATAACTTTATGAGAAAACTTGTAATTTGGGTTTCTTTTTTTTCAGTTCAGAAAGGTGTAACCTTTTACAAGGAAAGAATAATTTTAATTGAATTACAAGGTGTTTTAGAAGGTGTTTTTATTGCATAGATTACTAGTACTGAGAGTTTTAATCTTGAAAGATTGGAAAAGTGAACGGAGTCTGATACAAAATGAGAAAACATCAGAGTTAAAAAAAATATTTCCTCCTGAACAACCGAGACGAATCCAAAACTCTGTTGATGAAGGAATTTACAGGAGCTTTGAAAAGTTTTTCCTATTTTCCTTTCAAATTAATAGAAATACATGTAACAAAACTTAAAAAAATCATTTGTGTTATTAACTTCAGATGCGCATATAATGCATAATGTTTCCTGGGAAATTATTAAAATATTTTTTACCAATTTACAAATTCTTGAACATATAAAAGAATCTTAGAGGTGTTGAGCTATATCGATAGATAATTATACTTTTTTTTTTAAATAATCTCTTCGCTTGCTGTTTTCAGCGCAGAAAAATCTTTAAGCGGCTTAAATGCCTAAGAGAATGTGTTTTCTGATATTTAATGAATGCATCACGAACTACAGATTTGAGATTATTATTAAACAAAAAGATTGATAATGTTTTTCTCGTATGCTAGGAAAACCTAATACAATCCAATCTCTTGAAGCCCCGGGGGAGAACCTTAACGTAATTGTACTATGCTAATATCCCGCCGTCTTATAAATTTGGACAAAAGTATCAATTGGTATTGAGTTTATCAATGATCGATGACGTAAATTACATTAAAGAGTCCATATAAATGATTAAGAGATTAATAGCATCAAACTGCAAGTTTTCATTTGATTTAAGAGAACATTTTATGCACCTAAAAAACGTTAATTGTCATGAAATTACATTTTTTTGCTACAAGTATACTATTATACTGCCCTCCTAAGCATAAATGACGTATCCCGTTTTTTTCTGAAAAAAAAAAGTAACTGAACTATGGCCAATTCTCTTAGGACTCAGCAGTTTTTTGAGATACGTTTTATTTCTTTAATGATTTTCTACTATTTCTAAATAAGAGACGGCCTTCTTGCTTAAGAATACCGTCAGGTACCTCACAAACATTAATAAGCAAGAAAAACCGTAAAAATGGAAAAAATTGAGTTACGTCATTTATTCTTAGGAGGGCAGTATAATACCCTGAACTTATAAAGGATCAGTGATCGGTATTCAGTTTATAGGGTTATGAAAAACACATAGAAAGGGAAGGATGAATATAATCGTAAGGAATGTTGCAAACAACTGGCACATCAACTGAAATGGTTTCGTTTTTAACACCTTGTCCCCCTCCACCACGGGCTTCAAGAAATAAAAAAATAAGAAAACCAGAAAAAAGTCTACATCCCGTTTTAAAAAACTGGTGTTTTCTAATGGTGAACTGAATTTGTATTAAATCATAAAGAAAAACAATATTTAATGACATCTTAGGAATAACATCTACCAAGTAAATTGAAAATTTACTAATCATATGAGTTGCATTTTGTACCAAAACACGGGCAAATGAAAACAATCTTGCATCCTTTCAAAAAATCTGACACGATCATAGAATGGAAATTTTAACTAAATAAAAATCTGAATATCTTCAAATAAACCTATATGATTTTTATACTATTTAATAATGTTCATTGAAGTCTGTAATTACCATCTACCAAGGTTCTAACCCCGGTCTTCTAACATTGAGGCCGGTATTCTACCATCTGAATCATCCAAGTGATGTCAGACACTCTCGTTGTTTAAAAACAATTTCTCTCCTTTTCCAACTTTTTTTTTAATTTGAGACTAACGAAATAAGATGTTGACCTTAAATTTTTTTCTTTTTTTCCCGTCGAGGTTGCTTTTTTACTCCCTAGCGAAATTACAATGATATCAAACGATAGCGAGTATTCATCATATGCACCCAGAGGTTTTCTTTTTTTTTCCCCAACGTTGAGGACACAGTTACCAAGACAACAGTTTGCCAAGACAAGGGTTCAAGCCTCGAGGTTCATATCCTATGAACTGATCTATTCGAACGATGTGAGAAACTTTAGTTTTCACAGTACCATGCTTCACAGTTTTCAGCAGTGAAGAAAAATTCATAAAGTATATTTAGAAGATCATTATGCTATATATCTTTCTCGATAGTACTGGCTGAAATTAAGTATACATTAGACATTATATAAAGTAAAATGACTCCATCAGTAGGCTAAAACAGCAATAAAAAGAATTGTTTCCTAAATTACCTATTTTTTAAAATTATCGCGACACGATAACTTAAAAGTATTATTCTGATACCGCTGATTGATTCTAAAAAAGAAATTTAAAAATTTTGTGAAAATGGGATAAAAAAACATACTTTTGCAAATTCGATCGATAATTTAAACATCCAGTACTTTATTCATGCAGATACAATTAGCTTATAAGAAACTAATATATTTTTATTAAATTTTCACTATTATAACTACAAAATAAAAATCAGTTGACTGGCGACAAAAATAACTTTGAAAGATTTAATAACTGATATAACATTTTATGTTATATACTAGCTGAATACCCGTGCTTCGCTACGGAGTACATTCAAATTAAATACAACTGTCAATGCATGCAATTAATGCCAAAAAATATATATATTTATAAAAAAAATCATAACGAGTATTTTTATATACAAAATAATGTAGAAGAAAGTATTCAAATTAAATCTAATAGAACATACTAAAGAATATAGTACAGTTAATGTAGTATAGTTTGAGGAACATTTATTTTACTGTACTTTAAATTTTTTTTTTAGATAATGTCCAATCCTCTGCCGTATTAGCAAGAAAAAAATATTTTTTTGTCTATTTCGTTGTTATGCACGTGACGTAAAATTAGTTTAAAGTATCACAAAAGGAAAAGAAACAACGTGATCAGAATTTAATAAATTAAACTCTAAAAATTAATCTTTAAAAATTCACCAAAAATCAGAAAATAGAGGTAAAGATTCGAAAAAGATTTCATTTTAAGGTGACTGTCTACGTGGAAAATGTCATTTTTTAACTATTTTGGTCAATTTTATCTTTTGTAAGAATCGTGTAATTCAGTATTTTCTCTTTTGAAAACTGCTTTGATTTTCATTCTACATCAATTTGAAGCAGAGTTAAAGCTATTAAAAAAAAACATTGTCTGCTACAAAATTCAAGTGACAAACAATTTTAAAGGAGTTTTTCTCAGAATTATGTTTTTTAGCACAAATCTTTTCTGTTATCATGATATTTCATATAATAATGCATATAATTTGATAAAATTTTCAGGAAATGTTTTAGATGCTATTGATAATGAAATGACGCACAATAATTGATGCATAATAAATAGTTTTTTATTTGGGGCGGTTTTTATAAAGAAAGGAAAGACGGATTGGGGAAAATTCTCATATTAGATCATAAAATTGTTTGTATTATTTTTGCATTTTAAAATTTCTCGTAGATTGTGGGTCATTTTGAATATCACTGTCATATGTATCATGCGTGAGAAGGAAATTAAAATAGTAGCATTAGAATTTTGTGCAGAGTGATAGGCGTTTTAGCTAAATTTCATTTAAAATTACTTCATATTTACCAATTTATAAAAAAGGTGGTATTTAAGGCAAGTTCTTGTTTATTTTTTAGTTCTTAAATGCTATTTTACCATAAAAGACCAAAAAATCCCTAAAAAAACGATTTTCTAAAAAATTGGCTCTGAACGTAGGTAGTCACTTTAAAGGAATTTTTATGATCTTTCTCGTAATATAAATTTTATAACCCTTAGATTATTATTTTAAATGCAAACTTTAAAGAATATTACAAAAACAGCTTAAAAATTTAATTTAAAAAATCTAAGAAGAATTTTTCAAAAATCTTTCTTAGTACACCCCTACACTATAAGAAGAATCCCCATATAAAATTTCAGCCCTTTATGTCCAGCGGTTTGGTCTGTGCGTTATCTGTCAGTCAGTCAGTCAGTCAGTTACGGAACTGTTTTATACATATAAATTGTTTTATATATATAGATTAACCATTGAAGATATTTATTTAAAGTTTGCTTCATTTAAAATTTATTTCACATTCATGCTAACTTCTTTCCCAGAAGAATACTTTTTATATAAACCATGAAATAAAATTGCATTGATTGAATTCACTCACAGTGTGGATTAAATTCACGGTTAAATGCCGCTTTCATGGATGAGACCTATTGCACCTCTCCTGCTCACCGATGAAAGGATTCTACTCTAAATAATCGATTTCACTCTCGGACGCGTGCCGTCTCCATATGCCGTTCGATTCAAAAAGGCAGAGCGACAGATGCCCGTCGAGAAAAACGGGATGACGTCTAAAGTCAACAACGCTGGTGCCTACGGCAGGAAACTGCGGGTAGATTTGTTAAAATTTAGTTTTTCCTTTGAAAACTTTGTATAAATTCTTTTCAAAATATTTATAATGGGGTTTAATCATAACAAGTTAGCACTGCAATTGTTTCATTAGTCTTATACAAACAGATTTTGCGATTGTCAAGGTACCTTCCTCACACTGTAATTTATGATTTCAGAAACTTTTATCTAAAACTATTTAAACCTTATATCTGTACGTTAGAGGTAAACCATCATAAGTGAATTTTCTTCAGTGAATTTTCCCATTTTTCAGGAGAACGTTGTGATGGTTTACCTCTTATCAGGACTTACCTATGCGATAGTCTATATGTCTACATTTCACCAAGCATCTTGTTTTGCATATAAGACAGTGTTCCTGAAAGAAGATCCATCCAAAAGGAGTCACTTATAATAAAAGAATTGAAAATGAAGAAAACTCACTTATGATGGTTTACTTCTGACGTACAGATATGTTAAAGATAAAAGAGGTAGAGTCATATTTTTACATTGCTGTTATTTTAAACCGCAGGCAAGTACTGAAACATTATTATTGATTCGAAGCTGCAAAAGCAGGTGGGAGATTAATGGCTTCCTTTTACAAAGACTGATCACTTAGAAAGAAAGTTGAGTTATAAGGATTTTTTTTTTCTCATATTAAATTTGTGCGAACCATAAAATTTCTGAATGGTCTCTTCCTGGTAGCTTGCTATATAATAATCTGATTAATCTGGCTTAAATTTAGTTTTCCCATAGCAGAGCATGAAAACTTTTACCACATAACCACAAGAGTTAAAAGAAATTACAATGATATCAAACGGTTCCTGAATAAACACTATTTTCTTTGAATTCTGCGTTTATATTTATTTGATGTCATTCATTGACTGGTTATCATATTGAACAATAGGAGAAGTGGTTGCTGAGATCAGGAATTCAAACCTCGCAACTGAAGCAAGATGCAGTTGATAGTTTTACGAGATCTACGTTTATAATCTGATTAAAAGGTTATGAAATAGTTTTTATGAATATAGTTCATTGTTAATTGAACATTTAAAAGGGTAAAGAGTAAAATAATGGTAAATTTTAATGGTAGAGAGAAAAGTTATTCGATTTTTCTGTTAACTTTATTTACGTAATATTATGGAACTTACATAAAATGCAGTGTGATACAAACTATTTTAATTTTCCCTTTCAGAAGATTTTTTTTTAAAAATCATTAACACTGCAACTTTCCAATATTGTTTATTCTTTACTTCTTAAGGTTTAAGTGTACTAACCCCACTGGATTCGCTCACCTCAATGTTAACCTACGGAGAAAATTTGTCTACTATTTACAGCTACATAAATGCTGATATTCCAATAAAAATGGTATTTTCAGATAGCCTGAACTTTCCTGCACCTTGCAACAGGATTCATTTTATAAATTTTGTCCGCCGAAGGAATTTATGAGCGTTTAAAACACACTATACTAGATTTTGCCACTGAATAATTTAAATTTTAGAATATTATTTGTATTTTTTTAAACGAAAAATGCCCCAAGGTGTAAAATTTCTTTCTTTATTTCGGAGAACAATTTTTAAAAAATCTTAAAATCCAAAACGACAATCTTTGGACACATTTTCTCCATACATTGAGGTCTGAACCAATATGATTAGTACACAGCAGCCTTAATAAATTAATTTAAATGTGTGGGTAAAATAAGGGCCCTCCTACTCGTGTTCTAAAATTTTTTAATGATTGGCAGATATAGAAACTACTAGTTCCCGGCTTTTCATATTTGGCAATTTTACAAGAAATATAACGACTAAATGGTTTTTAATGTATTAAGCAATTTGTAGGGCTCATAATAGCAGTCGGAGCATTGTTGAACCATTCTGATCAATGCCGATTTTAAAGGCGTCAGGTCGCAGTCACAAAAAGACCACATTACAATGAGAACGGAAAATAAAAAATAGAAAGAGAGTAAATATATCCTGACGAATGGGTGGAAAAAAACTGTGGCTTGGAATCGATTCCATCCGTCGAAAAGAGCAATCCTGCACGCGCCGAAAACACACAAGGCAGAGTGAAGCAGTGGAGCGGCAGATGCGCGGGCGGGAGGTACGGCGCTGCGCGTCCTGCAGAGTCAACAATCATTCCGTAATGCCGACCACGAAACGACCGCGGTCACGTGATCTGACTCACTCTTCCAAAATCACCGCGGCCAGGGGTTTGCACACGCGAAAGCCACCATGCCCAGTTGCACTTTACGCTGGTTGACCGGCCACTTGGTTAAGTAACGGATCCCTTTTTAAAAAAAAAACACGGAAGGTTTTTTTTTTCTGTATTCTCTTCTAGGCTTTTTCATCATGTGGTGAATGAATGGTCTTTGCGTCATACGTGGAGCATTAAACTCGCGCTAATTCTCGGCAGAAGAATTCGTGAGCAGATGGCTGGAGCCTCAAGTTTGGGGTAGCTCTAAAATATCTGTACAAAATTATCTATGAGAAACTGTAGTATGCAGCCATATTTCCCATTTTTCTCTTTAAGTAGCTTTCCCATAAATGACAGGTTATACCACGGTCTTCAATTTAAAAAAAAAGTTTTTGAGCATTCTCGGAGAAAGCTCTAATCGGCAGCGATGACTAAATGGTTTTCATTTAAGAGGCAGTTCTATACACATAGAATAGCAAGATCTGATGACCAAAATCTAATAGACCCTGGATGTCTGATTAATTACGATATTTAAAAAGATGCGGTTTCATATAATTTAATGAAAATTATACTATAAACAACCACTATAAACTATACGCAAGTTGCTTTCTAAGGTGATAGAGAAATCAAAAAGCAACTCTCTGAAGCCGGAAGATACAAGCACAGCACCTCGTTATATTAAATATTTTTACTTACTCATTTATCTCGAAGCTTAAGCAAAACAGAGATCCAGGAGATTGTCAAAATAATGACAACACTAATCGCCGCTGCTAAACTTTTTATAAATAAACTGTATGTCCCCTTGTTTTAAAAAATGGCTTGTTAAATATAGCATGAATTTGACGTGGATTAAAAGGATTTAATTCCTGCACATAAAATAGTGGAATTTGGCACCATTCAATCTGCAACATATATCTTAACTGTTCCAATGATAGTGTAAGAGGAGAACATGATTAAACCTTTCTCTCCAAATGCTCCCCAAAATTTTTAATAACATGAAGGTTAGGCGATTAAATCGCCAGGATAGATGTTGTACCTTCCCATCATGCTCTTCAAGCCATACATTGCCACGTCTCGCATGATCGATAGGAGCATTATCGTACTTACCTCACGAATAAGTTTGCACCATAGGCTGCATATGATCCGCCATATTAATTTCGTATACTTCCGATGTCACAGGACGTTTAAGAAAATTAAGGGTCCTATGAAATGCCAAGAAATAGCACTCTACAGCATCATCGAGCAATTGCCAAACTTGACAATAATCACCAAGCAATCAGGGAAGTATACTTCGGAAGGTGTTCTCCAAACGTATACTCTACCAGTGGTAATAAATTATGTAAAGCTTGATTCATCTAACCAGATAATACATTGAAAATCACTTGAACTCCAGTTTTAACGCACGCATACACGTTTTCTGAAGTTGGTTTCAGTAACGAGTGGCTTCTGGATTGCAGTACGACCATCAATACCAGATTTATGCAGATCCCGACAAACTGTTGATACTGAAAAAGGATTGTTACGACGAGTGTTTATCTTTTCTGTTATTTGCTGTACTGCAGTGTTAGGTTTTCGTTGTACAGTCCAAGTTCTACCATTCCCTCAGTGACATCTTCGTATGACGTCAATACTTTACGCTTTGAGGTAATTTCTGCACTGTGTCATAACCTTCACTACTGTGCCTCATCATACACCGACGATTTCTGTCGTTTTAGTCGCACAAGTACTTTATAAATGGGAGAGATGACGTCCAACAGGATCAAGCATGCAAATTTAACGAACACGCTTCCGATAGTGTATAAAAATGTTGATTTTTAAAAAAATATTACGAAACCGTGAATTAAGCAATCACTACCATCTTCCTTACAAATTTTGAAATCATTGTTTAAGATCTGGACATGAAATTCATGATTTCCGACTCAATGACAAACATATTGATCATAATAGTACCATAACTTCTATAACTTTCGATACTTTTTTATCTAAACATAAACGGAGGGCAGGCGTCCTCAACTCTGCCTGTCAGATTTAATTTCCTTTTTTATTCACGTGCCGTTATCTAGCAACATCATAGTCCTTCAATGTTCTCAAAATTTCTGCGTGTTTGAACTCAAACCTGAACAGCAAACAGGCACGGTTTTCAGTGTATGCATTCGTACTCTATAAGCTAAAAGCTATTTCCATTCTGTCAGGATGATGCTAAATTTTCAACACATGAATTCTGAAAAATAATATATATATATATATATATATATATATATATATATATATATATATATATATATATATATATATATATATATATATATATATATATATATATATATATATATATATACATGTATATATATATATATATATATATATATATATATATATATATACATATATATATATATATATATATATATATATATATATATATATATATATATATATATATATATATATATATATATAGAGAGAGAGAGAGAGAGAGATGTATATATAAATATATATATAAATATTGTCTGAGGACCCTCATCGTAAATCAAAGGACTTCAAATCAAAGGCTTTCAAATGACCTCTTCGAGAGGTATACCCCTACCCACGACATCGTATAGTGGTTAGAGTCGCGAGATTCCACAGTAATGCTCGGATTCGAATTCCGGCTGAGGCATGGACGTTCCTGTTCTGTCCCTAATAGGGAGTTGTGCTGCTGTATCTATATGGGTCTCTTATTATAAAGTTGCCAAAAAAATCACGATTTTGATGAGGGAATGTCTTCAGGGGGAAAAAATACTTGCGACGTTGGGAAGTTTGAGCCACAAATGCCCCGAAATTATTTAAATTATTTTAATTTATATTATTTCACAGTAATACAGTGGAATCTCGATCTATCGTTTTTCAAGGGACCGACTGAACTGAACCATAAGTGTGGGTAAACGATAGATGCGGGAACATAACAAAGAAATATGATCCTCGGGACTGGGTGAAGTAAACGACACATACGAAAAAACGATGATTCGGGGAACGATCGATCGAGATTCCACTGTATAAAATTTTGCATTTTCAAAAAATGCTTGATCATGGAGCCCAAAATATGTAATATCCTTTAGTGAAGAAAAATTTAACTGCATAAGATGGAATTTTTTAAATACTATGCAAAGTGAAGATTGAAAGGCAAATGCAACATTTATAACCAGACTATTTTTTAAAAAATCATCGAAATTTTCCTTAGTTTCCGTTCTTTTAGTTAATTTGTATAAAACCTTAAAATGGAAAACGCACTAATTTATTTTTTACATAATCATTGAAATTTATACTAATTGAGGTAATAGAAGAAATTAGCGAGGAACAGTGTCTGACGAAATCATAATAAAGAGTCGTTTGGGGCTAATATATTGTTATAATACATAAAGAACCTAAATTTTGGAGGTTTGGTTAAACTCCTCTGGCCCACCCTCTGTCTATACCCCACGATGGCACAAAATCTGTTCTTTGCCACCAAAAAATAAATAAATAAATAAAAGGTTTTGATAATTTGAGCACGTTTTTTTAATGTGCGTATCTCAAAGTAACAAACTTATGAATGCTTTTATGTTTACACGTAATTTCATTCTAAATTTCAATATGTTTTAATGAAATTTTCGCAAGTCGAATCTTTTGGAAGACAAATTGCTCCCACATACGCACTCAGTTTCGAAGCGTACTCTAATTCTCAGATTCGAGTCAATACCCGTCTCTTATTAAAATCTGTAAGTTTTCCGTAATAATTCTCTTTTTTTATATTTTTGCCCTCATTCCCTAAACTCCAAATGCGCAGAATTTCTAAATTATCTGCATCTTACCTGGAATCAATTTCAAACACAATTGTTGCCATTGACTGCGAATAAAAAATGATTCGTAATTGGTCAGTGTATCAAAACTTCGCTTTAAATTTCCTCATGAATAGACAGCCTATTTATCAGCATGATTGGATTGGAAAGGGAAAATAATAAACTTTGGGGGAAGAACCGTCCTACCTTGATGAAAAATCAGGCCAACGGCTTTTCCTCAGGGAAAGACCGCGAGCATCTTGAGCCCATAAGTTATGGTCAAAGTTTAATCACATTCATGAAAATCCGGGAACCCGGTCCATAACTCTTTCCCCCAGATTGGGATGCCGTGTTTCTTCTCAACGATTTTAGATTTCGCTCAAAAAGTAAATTACGCCACAGACAAGAAATATGGAAATCGCGTCTATTGGATACAAAATCGAGTAGGGGGCGTTTTGATTTTAAACTATTTTGGAAACGCTGGATTTTCTCCGCTCGTATAATTTTTCACTCCTTATGAATATTTTCGTTTTTGTTTTGTTCATGGGAAGAAAAAAAATTGACTCCCCTCTCTCGCAATTTTTCCTACTTCGTTCTGCTTTCTGCGTAACTTTTCGTCCGTCTATGTAAATACTTTTGTAAAGTTTATAACTATAAGAAAGACATGCAAATCTATCATTGTTGTGGATTTTCAAGATTTCCTAGACATACTGTAAAACTGTAAAATAATTTTGTATCCATATTTTATTTGGCAAGTGATAAAAAAAGAATTTAATATATAATATAACTTATTAAAAAGTTTTTTAAAACACTAAATAATAGTAAAAACTCCAATATTACATTCAATATACTCAAGTAAAAGTCATATAAAAGCTTTAAAACCTATTTTCTAGCTTTATTCGAACATATTACTTTAAAAAGCTATCAAATATTTTATAAACTTTATTATAATCGAATGAAAGCTTTGTAAAACCTCTTGTCAATTACACTGATTGTAAAGCTTATTGTTATTGTGAAATAAGATTAAATGTGTTCCAGTTCTTTTATGTTCTTTTTTTAAGGTAAAATCTTAAGCTTGAGAAGTTTGTATATGCTTCTCATACGTTTGAAACTGACAGGCTGAGGTATTGAAAAATTTCTGTTATTTGTTAGAAAGATGTGAAAGATAAAACCTTGGATTTGATGACAAACACGAATTTTTGCATTTGTTAAATGTCTTTGAGACTACTGAAATATATTTTGCTCGTTTTAGCGCAAACTCAGTCTGCAGATGAAAGTAATCTTATGCTGTCATATTTCATTAATGTAAATACTGAAACCAAAGTGACTGTAACTAAGACGGACTCCGACTCTTGTGATGCTATTCAAACCAGAGCCGCACACTTCAGCCCGTAGCCTATATGGACCTGGTCTGGAACTACGTTCCAACCAGGAAGCATAAGAAGCAACAACAACAACAACAAGTGAAATCGACGAATTAATGTTAAGAAATAACACTATAGCTTTCGACAATTTGTTGGGAAGATTTTCAAGCGTCCAAATTTAGAGACATTATTTCCACGTGTCTTTGTAACATTAAAGTATAGCTTACATTGGAATATAATTCCATCCCAGTTTCTATATGTAAAATAAATACTTAATACTAACGATTCGTGTTGTACTTCTATACCAAAGAACAGGCATAATGACATTATTATCTTGATAAAATACAGACCATTTATGCCGTAATTCAAACTCTCATTCCGGATCGTAGATAGTTGGTTATAAAGCCGTCTGGAAAAAACTGAAATTTGAAAGGAAATAGCATTACATCCATACAAATATAACAGCGTCGCATCAGGGGCAATAAATCAATTCAAAATTTTAAAATAAAAGGAAAAGATTTACATAGAAATAGATTTCAGAATAAATACTTAGCATCAATAATAAATGCATGAGATTTCTCCTAAGTATAAACCGTTCAAAATTTTCGAAAGAGTCTCTTAGGTGAGCACTGAAGGCACTTTAGATTATTGTCATAAGGCATTTTATTGCAGGCTTATATTCATCTTTGATAACTTAATGTGCAAAAGCTGCCTTACAAATCACCATTGATAAGCAAAAAAAAGGTCGCAAGATAACTATGTAGATTCAACAGGCTTTACGTGTGGTAATGGTAATTAAAACAAAGAAGTATTGACTCCAGAGGCCTTTTCCCTTAAAATGAAATCTTTTTCGAATCTTTGCCTCCATTTTCTGATTTTGAGGGAATTTTTAAAGATTAATTTTTAGAATTTAATTTATTAAATGCTGATCACGTGGTTTCTGTTCTCTTTGTGATACTTTAAATTAATTTTGCGCCACGTGCATAACAACGAAATAAATTGACAAAAATAATATTAAAATACAGTAAAAGATAAAATTTAACCACCAGACTAATTGAAATGGAAGTTTTTTAAGAATTCAAGTCAAATTAGTATGTTTTATGGATGTTAAATTAAACCTATATATAAAACAGTTCCGTGACTGACTGACAGACCTCGCACAGACCAAACCGCCGAACCTAAAGGGCTGAAATTTTGACAGTGCATTCCTATAATGACATGGATAGCCGCTAGGAAAGGATTTTTTTAAATTCCATCCCTAAGAGGTAAATAAGGACACTCCACATACGTTTGTGTGGAAAATCGTATTCTTTGCGACTATTCTTGGCGCCTCTTCTTTGTGCGAATCTCTGTCATGGTTTAGGAAATTTTGGCTATTGACGGGGAAAATGTTCCTCAAACTGTACTATGTTAACTGTACTTATATTCATTAGTATGTTCTATTAGATTTAATTTAAATATTTTCTTCTACATTATTTTGTCCATAAAAATATCCGTTGCGATTTTCATTGTAATAATCCTAAAATGTAATCTGTAGTGAAGCACGGGTATTCAGCTAGTAGTTATATAAACGTGTGATTTTAGTACTACATTTGGACAGCAAAGAAAAATGCATTAAAGATAATGTAGCTATTTTGTAAAAACATTATATTGCTTGATTCACTAGTTATTACTTAGTATTATATGCAAAAGTACTATTTCGGTAAGAGATGTCAGTCTGTATAGTAATATATATTTTACAAATTGGATAAGTTCACTATAATTAAAAAAATCGTATTTCCAAAAGTATCCAAACTGCAGAAACTTTGTAATTAGCCACTCGTAAAATATCTCTATTTTCCTTCTGATTAAAGGGAACAAGCCAAAAAGTCCTTCCACTATTGGACAAGAGTAATATAGTGTTCGAAACTCATGGCTGAGGTTGGTTGCCTGTAATACATACAAGCTGCGTAAAATAGAAATCAATCCCACCTAACCCAATATTTCTTTTTTAAAGAAATGTGTATTGGATAATATTTCTTCAGATTCTTTATTTAACATTTCTTTTATTCAGTCACTGTCATCTTATTTCCCCGCGATTTCGTGAAAGCTAAACGTTGTAATTTCAAGTTTCAAAGAAGGAGAAGTTTTTCAGGGCTAATTTTTTTACAAAAATAATCATTTTTACAAACGATTGCACGAAAATGCATGAAGTTATCAATTCTCTTCTTTAACATTTCAGCTATTGTCCCAGCCTCGCCTTACTTCTTAATCTCGTGGTTATTAGTCATTCTTCGCTTGAAAAAGATATCAACTTTTATTAGTCTTAAGCAATATCTATTTTTACAATTCGGAAATAATTTCACTTTTTCCCTTGACGTTTTAACTGGCTTTCTTTTCTTTCTTTTGCTTCTCTAATTGAGAAGGATCATATTGCTTATTCTGGAACTTTAACTGGCAAGAAACTCTACCATACTTTCAAGTATCGGGAGCATGATTTTCCTTGCCTTAGATGTCTTTGGTAAAAGTACAAAAAGTATGTTAATGGAAACTTAATCTGGAAATTACAAGCAGTGAACTAAATTTAATTTTTCAGCTGAAAAGAATGTTTGACTTTTTGTACACAAATTTGTTAGAGAATGCAGGGCGCTAATCTTCTGTCGCACATAACTAACCGAAATTATTGGTTACAATATTTTAACAATAATGGTGAAGAAAATCATATGATCTACTGTTATTGCTTCAATATAAAAATTTCAATATTATTTTATATTATCCACAACATCATGGTCACAAATACACTGACTTAGTAAAAATGAATTTTAGCCGTAAGTTAAAAGTAGCGATGTGTGAATCTAAATCTGAGTTTTTCTATATGAATGAACGTTATATCCTTAAAAGAAATACTAAATCAGAAAATATTCTTAAACAAACCCCAAAGTTACACTCCAAAAGACACATTTTAAAAAGATTTTGAGATTTTTAATTATTTTATACCATTTTCGATGAATGAGAAAAAAAATCTTAGTTTAACTAGAAACATAATTCTGATTATTGCTAGTTTAACACTAAAATTATATACTTTCTTAAAAATTAATGACTTCATTATACTTACACAATGACACGGTATACAATTAAAGGAGATTTATTTAGGTTCTTTTAACGAAACTACATTCAATTATTTTTAATAAATAATTGGCATAGATTATCAGTTTTATAGAAATATAACATGACTCATAGCTATTATAAAATTAATTGCATAGTTGACTCAATAAAAAAGATATTAAGTCAAACCTAACTAAGAAGTTCTTGTCTTTCCCTCATACTTACTACAAAAGATATGATAAAAGATAAATCAATACTTATTAGGTTCTCCAATCAAACTGAAGAACAACAGAAAACAATTTTTTATTTAAATAACCTGCAAAATGTAATGCATATTTAATTACTCAAAATAAGTTTCAGCCTTTAAACTGCTTAATTAAGACACTTTATTGAAATTTCTACATAAACGGTACATTTAAAATAGTAACATCTACAGACCATTTTTATAAATATACTACTATCGAATAAAAAATTATGGAATAGTGTTTACGCTGTTTCATTGTAACTGCATAAAATTTTTGACTGGGATAGTAAACAAATTTTCATTTATTTTCTATCCAGGAGATTTCCGTCGGGGAAAAAAAATCACATACGACGACTTATAAAGAATATTTAATATAAGAACAATAGCCAGTATTTTATTACCTCAAAAAAAGTTTTATGTAATACTCAAATAATATATTATATGAACAAACAAATTAATGAGTGTTTGAAGGCTGAAATGGTAATATAATTTTTTCCGTCAAAATTTTGTTTCAACGAATAGAGTCTATATATATTTGAAGTTCTGTGTTCTCACGCTCACAAACTATAATCAAAATCTATTCCAGTTGAAACATACAACCAATGATTTGAGACAACAAGCAATAGTGCATTAGGAATGTGCTGCATGGGGTAAATACACCCCAGAGATGCTGTCAAACAAATTCACTCTCTGAAACGATCGAACTGCTAGCGATTGCGTTTGTTCCCATAACCTCAACCCCGAGGCACGTGGCATCTCACCTGGCAAACGACTCCACCCTCGAACAAACCCATCACAGAAGACAAAAAGCCACGTGCTTGACAACACGGGCATAAATGGATTTGTTTCTGCGGCACAAGACACAAGTAATTCAACTTTTCTTGCTACTGCTTTTATTCACACGATGTTTTTAAATTATACTCTGACGCATGTTCAGCTGTGACCCTGTGAGAACGAGGGTCAACTATGATGACAGTGGGTCAATAGGGGTGCATTAGTACTTATCAGCAGGAGAAGTAGTGCTTCCTTTCAGTAATAAGTAAGATTTCATTCCTGAAGACCTGCAAAAACATCGTCGAAGTACTCTCGTTTAATCTAGCCTTTAAATTGGGAAGCAAAAAATTTTGTGGAACTGAAATTTTACTCTCGAAATAATGAGTGATCAAAAAAGGTGTATAGTAATTACATCCAAGGAGAAAAAAATAGTTCCTTTGATTATTTTACCGCAAAATTTTACATTTAACTGGTACGCTTACATTTAAAATTGAACGTTTAAAACGCCTTTACATAACCTTTGATACTGAAAATAATGTTAAAAAAAAAATATAGAAATTTAAGTGAAACCAATAATGCTAAAGATTACAGTTTAAACTATTGAGATTTTTTTCAGTCTTGACATTAAGAACAAATTAAACTGTTTAAATTGAAACAGGTTGTTCAAATTCTCACGTCAATGACTTATTCATAAAATCTATACTTAGATACTTTACAATTTTTTTTTTTTTTGTTAAAGCAACATTTCTTAGACTATTTTACTGATAACGGTATGTTAATGAATATGTTACATAGAAAATAATTTTAGCTGACTGAGCAATTTACCACTGTCGCGTACATCGAGGGGACTAAAAGGTGAGTGTCCATACTGGAGTATAAAAGAGAAAGGTGCTAGGTCAAGATGAAATAACATTTCTCAGGTTCCTTCTGTGGAACAACAGAAAATGTTTACTTCTTTATTTAAATCACCTTATAAATGTCATAGTCAGTTTTTGTGAGTTAAATAAAACCAAATTTAAACATCAGCTTTTTAATTATTGTTCAACTGAGACATTTTAAAAAATTTCCTTATAAAGGGTACATTAATAAGTAGAAACACCTATAGTAAATTTTATATATTAATATACTATATCTGATATAAAAAATGGGCGAAATGTGTAATGTATTTCAATGAAATATCATAAAACCTGTTTGACTTACTTTAAATTTAAATCCTTTTATAAAAAAAGTCACATTTGGTTGCTTAAAAAGAAATTAATTATTATTATTAAAACTGCATCAAAAAGACACTTTTGATCATATTTAACATGAAAAGTAAATTTTTTGTAACGGGTTTTGCTTTATTCATTTCAAATTGTAGCAGCAATAAATGATTTTATTGACTAATTTAAAAAAATTATATTTTTGAAGTCAACCCACATAAAGGAAGAGAGGGGCGATTCAAAACACGAACAGAAAAGTATTTAAACCTTATTGAACACAGTTAAATACAATACAGTACTGTTGATGTATCTCGATATTATTAATATAGCAAAAGTCTGCAAAACTCAAAAAATATTCTTATTTAATTATTGATTTCACAGTCGCAAATAATCAAATCATCGAATGTTAAACAAGCAAAAGTTGATGTTCAACTGCAATTCTCTGATCGTTTAACCTGAAGGAGAAAATACGCTCATTTTACAATAAATTTTAAATGAGAAATGTCTTCAAATGAAGTGATCTTTCCCTTGAAGGCAATTATACAAATATCATTAGAGAAAAATAAAAATTTCGCATTGTATTCTTTACGTTTCATAAATTATTAATAATTCATACCGAATTACATACTGTAGAATGTTCAAATTTCTTAAAGAAAATTTTTTAGTTGACTTCTAATAATTAGCAATTTTACCTGTCTTAATTATTCTTTTAATTCATTAATCCTTATTCCATGCTTTACAAAGAAACAATTTATAAATAATGCAATAAACATTAATGATACCTGATGCTAGTTTATTTATTGCGACTGTCTCGATTTAGAAAAAAATCTTTGTTAATTCAAATCTTCTTTTCCTTTGAAAAAAGAAGGGAAAAATCTGCGAGTATTAATAATCTAATATTCAATATACAAGTAGAAAGGAACTCAGTAAGATTATACAACGGAAAAGTAATTTGACTGCTTGGAAGTTAATACGCCCTGAATCAATAAAATATATTATTTTTAAAGGTACAAAAATCTCGTTAATTCGCAAGGCAAGTGTGGAAACAATTACTTATTATGTAGCAAGAATTTTAAGAGTTTCCTCGAGTAGATACCTCCTCAATCAAAATGCGTCCTAGAAAAGAAAGCTGAAAGTTGTCTACGCCAAGGATTATCTTACTAGTCAAGACAACGTTCCCCTTTTTTTTTCTTCTTCATATCAGAGAAAAGAATACGTGCTAAATTTCTTCCATTGAAGAGTTTTCTAACAATATATTTTTTCTGTGCCCATCTCTTTCAGTGCCTTCATTAACAGACATCTGAAGTATCAGCCGTCTACTCCGATTTTGCTTCAGACATTCGCATACTTTACTTAGGTAGCAGATCGCCAGTTTAACTCAATTACGTCTATTTTTTTTAATTATAGTTTGTATACTGTTTTTATCTAGTTTGTTTATGAATTTTTTTTCTTTATCACCAGACAAATTGATGAATAATTCCAGTTTCCTTTCTCCGCTCTTTTAACCACAGATTTCTTTTACGAGATTTTTTTTTTCAGATTTGGGGAATTTTGCACTTATTCCATTGCAGTTCCATTTGTTTTCTTATTTTTTGAGGTGAAAGTAAAATTCACAGAATAGTCAATGAAGAGTAATAGCTGTCTGAAACATTGTCGAATGAACAAAACTATAATCCTCCAGAAGGTGAAAATATTTCTCTTAGTCTGATAGTTACGTAACTTGCCTCTTATTATAAAAGTATATATTCAGTCTATTAACATTTTCAAATAAATACCAAATAAAGCCATTAAATAGAGGTCGGAAAAAAATCTTATGCATCTTATAATAGTGAAAATTCCACAATTACAATTCTAAAAGCTAATAAGCATTATACACAAGTGACATTATAATTACTTATAAAGGTTTTCTTTGTTTGTTTTTTTTGTCTCTACTTCACTGCTCCACTAACCTTCGGCTATGTTTTAGTTAACTGAATAAATTTAATTGATTTGAAGACTTTATTTATTACAGCATTTGGTGTAAAAGTTTTAGAGAAAATTGAACGCATATTATAGTATATTTGAACACATGAAATATCAAGAAATAGAAAATCCTTAGCTCACTTTAATTAACTGTAAAATAGACTGTAAAATTCTAAAGCAAATTCATCTTTCCTCGTACAAGCAAGCAAATGGCCATTTGCCTGCTAAAATGAATTACTGATGGCTAGGGATACGAAATTTTCATATTTACGAAGCAGATGCGAATAAATGCGAAAATTTCCAATATGAGTGAATAAATGCGAAATTTCCCGATATGAGTGAATAAATGCGAAAATTATCTTTTTACTACTTTTCGGCGAAAACTCGGTGATAAACGGCTTTTTAAGCGAAATTAGGTAATAATAGTAATAATTTATTAACATAATTGCTTATCTAAGACCCTTCCCGGTCTTTATCTGAGAAATCTCTTTCTCGAAATTTGCTTATTACGTATTGCTAAAGACTTAAGAAGAGAATGTGGAGACTATTACAATGTTAGATTTTAACTAAGAATTTCGATACTTACCTAACCAAGTAAGTAAAATTGTGATTTTTTTTAATAAATGCGAAATTTTTGAATTTATAAATACATATTTGCGAATAAATGAGAAATTATATATATATATATATATATATATATATATATATATATATATATATATATATATATATATATATATATATATATATATATTGGCGAAATTTTATATGGTATATATATTTTTTTTTGGCGAAATTTACGTACACCTACTGATGTCACACTAAATCTGGAGCGTTACGTAGCGTTAGCGTTAAAATTTTTAACCAGTTATAGACCTCAATTCGTTGACCACATGATATGCAAAACCAATCACAGGTCATGTGAACAATTTCGGAGCCAATGTAGTAATGTAACGCAACGCTCCGAATGCAACGTGAACGGAGTAGGCGTTCTCTTTATCCGCTCCTGAGGAGAAAACTACATTTGATTTAGAAATTGGGGCCGAATTAGTGAATTATTTATGACTATCTTATTTTACAGTTAATCGTAGTGAATGAATTGTGGTTTTTATACTTTCTAATTTACTTTACTGGATTTGGTGTAAACTTTCCTATAGCAAGCAATGTTTTCAGCATTAAAATATCTCTGAACTCGCAATATTCATCATGCTTTCTTTATTAAGACATGAAATGTGTTTTGTGGTGCTGAACGTAAGTAGTTCCGACTTTTGTGATGTGGGGTTCCATTCCTTTATTCTTACAGCCGGGATGATAAAGAAAAATTTCATTCATGTTCCTAAATTTTGGTCTAATTTTGAATAAAGGTAATTTCTTATCGATGTATACTTTGTTGCTACGAGTTTTACATGTATCTCATGAAAATGAGACCGTATACTACAGTTATTACAGGGGTATTATTTATTTTCATCATATCATGATGATAAAAACATAAACACTATAACGTTACTGTTTTATGTTTTTATCGTTTATTCGTGCAGTCTGGCAATTAAATTACTAATATACGGCAATTTTTACAATTCCTTTTTGTTACTATTTTATCCAAATTTGTTGAGGAATAGAAAGAAGGGTCTTAGAAAAAAGGGAAGCATTTTAAAACCTTTTTAAATAGCGAACACAAAGATATTTTAATTTTTTTAACCATTTCAAAATTTATAGCGTATGTACATTTACTTTCAATTGCGCTAATTGTATAGCGTTCACTTTTTAAAAAGCGCCATCTGTTGATCAGTTTGAGTGCGAAAAATAACAAAACTGTAAAGAGCAATAAAATAGAGAGAGTATGCTGAATGAATGAACTATTTGCAAAAGGAAGTGAAGAAAGTGAATCAGCTAACAATTCGAAGACTTAAGAGTTAATGAGAACTACTCCTTGCATCCATTCACGGAAACTTCAGCATTTAAGAATGTATCCATACAGCTACAAAGGAGTAAATAAAAGGAAAATTTCATTAAAACATTTTAAAAAATGTAGATCAATACACCTAATATAGTAACTGTAAAAATGTATACAAAGATAAGGATGTAATGAATCGGTTAGATTTCTCTTCGAATAAAACCCTATTCAACGTTTTCCTGTAAATTTTCGATCTTCTCGACTGGATATTGTGTCTGAAACTTAAGGTACAGTATCCTTTCGCTCCCCGTGAAAGTTTTGCTTAAAGTACTTCGAATAATGTGTTCTTGGGTTGAGGAGGTGAGGTTTTTGATAAGACAACATAACATGAAGTTTAATCTGTTTATAAAGATGGATGTCTTGTGTCAATTATGGATGAGTCTTATTCATGTTACATTTGCGGAAAGGGTATAAATCTATGTTCAGTGTATTAAATGAGTGATCTTTTTTAACACTTTATAAATCTGTAACCTTTATTTTCAATGCATACGTTCTTTCTTAAGACTATATATTAATAATTTTTGATAATTAAAATATAGTTAATCTTTGATAATTAAAATATAATTAATTTTTGATAATTAAAATGCAATTAATCTTCTTTGATAATAAAATTTTTTAAATATTCTTGGATTACCGAAATTTTTACTTCAAATCGAGAAGTAAAAATTTTGAATCTCGACTATAATTGATTTAGTATAAAACCGTATATTGGCACCAGATGTGATATCTATTTACATTTGTTACTCGACCAAAGCTATTATGAATTTCCGCCAGGTTTTCTTCTTCTTTCTTCAAGATTTTTCTTTTCTTTTTTTTAATGGATTCCTTTTCTCCGTCCATTGTTTAATTTTTAGCACTCTTCTCTCTTGGAAATCCTGAGAACTGTTATTTGCAAACTCTCTTTACCTGCCTCTGAAGAGGCCGTTTGTTTTCTCGGGAGAACCTGTCTGTTTTTAGGGCCTTCCCGACTGGAACTGTTGCCTTGGGAACACTCCCCCTCCCTTCTTTTCTGATTTTTCGAAGGTTGGGGAGAGCGTCTTTAACTTGGAGCCGCATCCAGATTGGTTACCGTGGAAACGGGGCGCGAGCCACAGCGGCCAATGGGTGTGGGGGCCTCGATGACGTCAGTGGCTGCCTCTCTACTCCACATACAAACTGAGAGCACGGAGAGAGCGCAGGGTCTGAGCGCGTTAGTTTCGGGGAGAATGTTTTTTCTCATGGACCCAGCCTAGTTCGGCACTGTCGCCTCCAGTTCCGTAATCAAATTTTGGAATTGGACGTTCCATCTTTCAAAAGTAAATACGAGAGACTTCAGGTCTTGTTGTTTAGCTGGGCTGTCTGTCAGACGTTCACATGCATGAGAGTCGTCTGCTCTACTGAAAGAATATTTTTGAGAAGTGATTTTGAATGTTTTTAAGGGCAAAACAATAGAACGAATTTTTAAGATTCCAGAAGTAACCTGTATCGATTTTTAATAAGAAATCAGAAGTCTCCGGCAAGAAGATTGATTTCAAAGAGGGAAAATTGACAGACATAAAATACTCAAAATTGTTTTTCTTTAAGCAAATTTAAAGTGACTTTGGACGAAAATATTTCATTTGAAGAAAATGGCAACACCCGTAAACTAGTTTATTTCTTTCAGGTAAGATTTAAGAAGATTTTAAATGGATGTTTCGCCAAAGGATGATATATGGTGAAATTAATTAAAAGATTTTAGAAACCTTAATGGAAATTCAAACTTCAATATTTATCGAAGAGTATTACTGGTTATTCTTTATTGTAACAGAACATTCAATTAAAATAAGTAAAATTAAAAGCCAATAACTGAGGTCATCTAAATGTTGACAGTTAGGTTATTTTTTTTTAATTAATACCTTTCATTTGAAAGAAAGAAGTTAAATCTAGGAATAACAAGCCAGTTGAATATTATTCCTTTTTTGGATGAGAGAAATTTCCATATGTCTGATTACTTTATAATTAGGAGGATTTTTTTCTTTTTTCAATATGACGTACCTTGCTGAAATCTAGAAGCATTATGTATCAAAATAAAGGAAGGATGAGAGTTTTAGATATATCAAGACGTTCCGTTTCAAGATCATAACGACTCTTCTTAGATGCATTGTTATCCAGAATTTCTCCACTTCCGCATCATCGAAATGAAATAGCTAAGCAGCATTTTACTCTGGACCGAGTTGATCATAAGAACTTGAGTAAGAGATAACATTCTCCTTTTAGTCAAGGATTTGTAGCTATGACTGTTTCATAGTGGCTCAGAATTAAAAGAAAAAAACTTTGTATACAGCACCTCTATCGAAGCTCCTGAACTTAAACTCTGTTGAAATAGGAACAATCAAATTATTAAGCTCTGGTACAGCAGTAAGAAAAATCAGCGGATGGTGATGACTGCAGGGGGTAGCAGGCGCGGACTAAGGCCGGACCGTCCGCCCGGATCTCTCTCTTCTGGACCGCCAGACGTCAAACCGTATTGCCCAACTACAACGCTTCTTTTCCGTAAGTAAAATATGTGATCGAAAACTTTTTGGGGTTATCATAATGAAAATCTCTACTTTTACTAAAAAATTGCTAAAGTTAACTTTGTACCAGGTGACTTGTGTACTTAGGTGTAAGCTGATTTAATATGCTATCATTTAATATTTTCCTAATGAAAATCTAAATTGAAAAAATTGGAATTGCATTTTCTGATGAAAAAATTAATATATTTTCTCTTTTATTACTGTGAAATGAAAAATTTTGGAATTTTTTCACTAATAATTGGTGCATGTATGAATACTTAAGTATAGAATATTTTTGAGTGTTAAAAGCTTTAACAATGAGATAAATTCAAATTGCAACTGCTTAGCATAAAAGAGTTATTAAAAAAAAATGCATACGTTAACTTTGAACCAGATGACTTGTGTACTAAGGTGTAAGCTGCTTTAATATAGTCTCATTTAATATTTTCCTAATGAAATATAAATTGGAAAAATTGAAAATTGCATTTGCTTAAGAAAAAAAAAATATATATTTTCTCTTTTATTACTATGAAATGACAAATTTTGGAATTTCTTTCTGTCAAATTGGTGAATGTATGAATAATTAAATCTAGAATATTTCGAGTGTTTAAAGCTTTAAACATGGGATAAACACGTGACTGCTTAGTATAAAAGAATTATTTAAAAAATACATAATATTTTCTTAGATGCTTTTCTCAGTTTTAAGGAAAAGAACGAGTGTCCTTTAAAGGGATTTTAATAAAGTATTCAGCGGTCCATTGCGGACATCTTATGATTGTGTCGTTAACATGCATTATAACTAAGATCTTAATATTTAGTTTTCACTTTCACTTAAAAAAAAATAGTAAATGAAAGTTTCTAGAAAGCTCATTATGAGGCGCTAATTTTTTAGGAAACTCATTTCCATATTTTCACTGTCTATTAAGAGAAATAATTAACTACAAGTCGTGTATCTGTATTTAAAATTAGTTTTGCATATTAGTGAAGAATCGTTTTCGGGTATTGAATTATTTACTTCTTGAAATTTGAAAAATATAAAAAAACTCAAAGGGTTCTAATGAAATAGTCATTTTGTAAGTCCTGATTTGAAAATTTGTGTAAAGGGGAGATATTTTATTGATAGATATTTTATAAACTTATTGGAATAATGATGTTAGCAAAATCAGAGTCTGATCACAAGAGATCAAGATTCTATAACAGAGAAAATAGAAATGAAAACGTATAATAAGAGCAGTTTTACGAGATTTATACACCTAATAAGAACATTTAAGTTATTTAGAAGGCTTTTAACTTTAGAAATTTGGGGATTTACTGAATGATTTGTATTATTAACGACTAATTGTAATGTAAATTTTTTGGCCAAAGTGCGATAACGTATTTTAACTCAAAAAATGCTTCTGATTGCTGTACGTCTGTTCTCTTAAGAGGCAATCTAATTTAGATGTCACCTTTCTTTTGTATGCAATTGTTTATGAAAATAATAGAAACTCCACAATTAAACATATATTCTAAATATATTTTTTGCGATGAAAATCCTCAAAATCTTTAAACTTATTTATTTTCATGTCAATTAATCTGTTCAATTAATTACGTTAATTTTTTAGTTCCTCTTAAAATTTAACTTTTATTCTTAATACAGTAATAATATAGTTTGGAATAAATTCAAAATTTTCCTTGATTAACGCATGAGAGTTCAGTTCGCAAATTTGAGGAAAAAGGTGTGATGAAAAATTGTGAAAAGATGATCTCAAACAGAACGCGATGATTAAAGAACTTTCAATTTGACAAATAATTGGAAAGTATTGGCTATACATTCATTTACACTTTCTCCCATTAGTAGCCAGTCAATGGCTAAATTCTTAAAGCTAATGAACTCATGTTCCCGAGAGATTATTTGGAAAAGACTCCTCCTTTAAAGATCCCTTTTAACTATTTATTAATATATTCAAATTCCCCTATTTAGTTTTCTTTTGTAGACCTGTGACTTTATCCACAAAATTTCTCATTCTATGTCTTTCAGACTTTATAAGTGAAACTTTATACAAACTTTATAAGTCATTGTGAGCCTGAGAAACATAAATTTATGTATTTATGAGAGTAGATTTTTTTTCTTTTGTAATTCTGAAAAGTTTCGGTGGAAAGTTCTTTCATTTAAAGTGTAACAGTTTAAGTACAGACTTAAAGGCTCGATTCAGGCAATGGTATTTATACTGGTATGTATATTATATCTTTTACGTTTATTAATAAAATGGTAAAATTAAAAGCTTCTTTCCCCCATTACATATTTTTAATCCCACTCAATTAATATCTTTCTTTTTGCGTCTCTGTTTCTGTTTTTGTTGAGACATAGTTTTCTTACCTGAAACAGGCCATAACCAAAAATCTAGAATCTCAAATTAATTCTCAAAGTTCGCAAAATGACTGTGCTGGTGCTTTTGCTAAGCTGTTGGGTGTCAAATAATGTTAAAGTGTCGAAACGTATACTTGTTAAAATGATTTAGCTACTTGAAGTTTTGCAATACTTACTCAGTACAAAAGGAAAATGACAACCAAACTCGCAAGAAAATAACTTTAATTCAAAGCGTCTTTTGATTCCTTTTAAAAAATACATATTTTTAAATGGCTTACTACTTCAGAACATTTTTTCCTGGTATTCAAAGCCAGCCTGGTGATTGATGGTCTAAATATCAGACGAGAAATAAAGTTTACTTGATATTGTTTCTTATTACATTGAATAAATATTCTACATATAATTTATATATATATATATCCCTCACAGTAATAGCCCTCCCATTTTAACTTTATTTTCGTTCCTTTAAAATTAAAACTCGGTAAAAAGTAACCTTACATTTGGGTTTTTATAAGAAATAACTATGTCTTCTACAATATTTTAAAAATTCCATATTTAAATTCACAGTTATGGTAGTTTTTAGAAATACATATGCATATGACATAAAACTACTATTAATTCTTTACCTCCAGTAGAAAATGAAAAATAGTATTTATATCTTCTACTTTAAAATGAACTAAACAATCAGAGTATTAGGATTTCATTAAAATTTACTAACAATCGGCTATAAAATCATACCTAATTCTGATTTACATACCAATTATTTGAATAGTTTTCTGTTGTTGTTACCAATCCCCCCTGATCTAGCGGCGCTAGATCAGGTCCATGAATCCATATATCCTCAGCAGGTAAATCAAATGGCGAGGATCGTTAACAAAATCCTGCCTAGATAAGTTTAGACAAGTTAGGAGGGAATGGTTTTCTAGAAGTAAATAATAGGGTTTTTTCCTTAGTGCTAGACGTTTAAACATAAGGACTAAAAGTAAATATATTAGTTTCTTTATCTTTTGTAAGAGATATGAAAAAAATTAAACTCAAATTCCTTTCTCTTTGTTCAGTTATTCCGAAATCATTAATAATAAATCAGGATTATAAGAAAAAAATTATATATGCATGGGACGCTACAATCGTATATGATAGTTTTAATGAACGTGTTAGATAGTCTAAATAGTAATTTTATGGGGAAATTTTCTGAGGTTCCAAATGTATTATTTTACTTAAAATCCAAAGTAATAAGATGAAAACTTCTTAATAAAGAGGTGAAATATTTATTTAGAATTAATTTATTATTCTTTGATTATATATATACATACATACATACATACATACATACATACATATATATATATATATATATATATATATATATATATATATATATATATATATATATATATATAAAAGAGCTCGTCTGTTTGTTTGTCCGCTATAGAATTATAGACTGTTTCACCCACCGGGACCAAATTCGGCACAGTTAATGTTTAGGACCCGAGAAACTCAACGCAGCAAAAACGAAATTTGGGGCTCAGTTAGTTTTTTTAATTAATTTTTTAATGATAATTGTGCCCCTAAGAGGTGCGCGAACCCCCTGTGGATACCGACCTTTCCCCACAACCAGCTGCGTTAAGAGGGTTGGTTTGGGAGTGACGGGGGGGGGGTTCAAATTCCAATGCGCGGGAAGAAGAGGGTTGGGAATGACCTTTGGCCCTGGCTCCCCCAGATAAACACAACTTTCCTGGCTCTGCTTTGTGAAATCTGCAGATGATTTTGATTACACATATCGTTTGGATGCTCATATGACGTCACATTCGTTTTTAAGGGAAAAATAAATAATAAAGGCAAATGTAAATTATAAAACATATTTCTAATTAAACAGTGGATCAAACAAATCTAATTAAAGCTAATTAAACAGTATCTAACAAATAAAATTAAACAGTAAACTTATTCAATCCAAACGTGCGAATTACGCAACTCGGTGTTATAAATTCTGAATAAAATCAGACGAAGGTCTGCAGGCTCAAAGTTTCTTTCTTTGTTAATTTTTGTACATCATTTCAGTAGAAACGCGCTAAGCACATTCTGTCTGGCCAGATGAACATGAAGAGCGGGGGTGCAGCCCAGCATTTTTTTTTTGATGGAATGCATGAAAAATTTTATATCTATATATATATACCCGGGCAACGCCGGGCAATAATTCTAGTGTGTATATATATATATATATATATATATATATATATATATATATATATATATATATATATATATATATATATATATATATATATATATATATATATAAATATACAGGGGCGCAGGTTTAATCTTGAGGAGGAGAGAAGATTTGAACGGATAAAAATACTTATAATGCAAATTCAATATTAATAATGCAATTTCTATTTTTTCTTGGGGGGGGGGCCTTTGGCCCACCCCCTGGGTGCGCCACTGTATATATATATATATATATATATATATATATATGTGTGTGTGTGTGTGTGTGTGTGTGTGTGTGTGTGTGTGCACATGCAGTTAAGTTTTAATTCAGAAAATAATTTATGCTTTGTTGTTTCTATATTATTGTATCAATTTTATGCGCATCATAACATATTGTATGATGCTGCATGAAAAGAAAAATGCCATCTGTTACTGTTCGCTTCAGAGATGAGATTCACCTACTCTTTTGGGTTGTCGTAAACTACTTTGCATTGGTTAAGTTTAGCTCTTTCCAAAATCTAAAATGTGTAGGTAGAGTAAATAAAGTTCTGTCCAGTTCTACGGATTAAGTAGCGTGAGGAGAGATGAAGGTGACAGAGACACTCAATTATTATTATTATTTTAAAATTTAGAAATAAATATAAAGCAAATGAAATTTTCAAAAGAAAATATTTAAATATATCAGAATCAAGTAACTTAATTAAAAATAAAACTTCTGAATCCCATATGTCTCAAATTCACCTTTAGCTTACGGGGCTGATTTTACCGATTCCCTGTGTGTGTGTATATCTATCTTGGAATACATGCTATCCCACCCCGTAAGGAAAAGGTTAAGTTTGCTAGAAAGTGCTGTGTAAGTTCTGTTTAAAATGTTGAATTCAATATTTTAAGATAAATTTTTACTGCTAAATTTATTTGTAGGTTTCATTCTGACATTCTGCATGTACATCCTGAAAGCGGTATTAATAAGTTCTTTAAAAAGCCTATCTAATTTTTTTGGGGGGGAAACAGATCATTGTTGTCTATATGGAGGTTTCTATCTAAAAAAGGGAACCTATGACTCCAATAAATGCCTATGACTCCAATAAATAAAAAGTATATCAACATGCATAAAGTAAAGTATGGATATAAAGTCTGTGTATTATTTTTAATGTACTTTAACTAAAAAAAATCACCATAAAAAAATTTAAGAGATGGTTAACTAGATGAGCCTGAATCAAAGAGAAGACATATACGTCCTGAATCAAAGATAGCCTGTACTTCGTATCACACTATTCCGGATCTTTTCCGATATCGCTGGGAGCGCCATCTGTTACTAGAAAACTGCTTTACTATGACTATGAAGAACTATTTTTTCCGTCACATATATACGGAAACAATCACCCCGAAACACATCTTATGCTATTTCACCTACTAATAAAATCTTCAGATCTTTCGTATACTTAACTAACGAAATCCGTTTTTACTAAGAAATATTTGTCATTTTCTTTTGGTTATTTTAGCTCTATAATTTTACTTTTTGATAAAGATTTTACGACCTAAAAAAGAATTTATAAAATCCATGTTTACTGAAGTATAAAAAGAACACAAAATTATGTATTTACATCACAGTTTAAATGAATTTCACAAAATAGTTGGGACTAAAATGCTTTAACCTGATAATAACTAGTAAATTATAAATATAAAGATATTTTCCAATAATTATCGAGTATAATTACTGACATCAAAATGTGATGAAGTAAATAAGGTTATTTATATATTGTATGTTAATTGAACATTTATTGTATACTAATTATACAATTAAATATACAATAATTTATTGTATATTAATTATACTCAAACAATGTATATAAAAACTAAATAAACATAATTAAACCACTTAGAAATATATTATGTGTGTGTATAATATATATATATATATATAGAGAGAGAGGGGGGGATAGATAGATAGATAGATATAAAAGTCAGTGTGTGATATATGGACACATACAAAAGATGCATAATCAGTTGAAGACCTTACACAAATCAAATTTTTTATGTAACTGAATCTCCATACTCCATGAACAATATCTTTATATTTGCATCTATCTTCATTCAGCTGTTTGATGAACTGAAGTTATTTATAACCTTTAAAGGGTTACATTGTGATTTTTTTATTCAAATTATGATATACTATGTAATAATCAAATGTCTCATTTTTTACATGTATAGAATACTTCTGTTATCTCGTTATGTTATGAATATTAACAGAGTGAATAAGAGATATTAATTATCTTTGTTAAAGTCTACCAGATAATACTGGAATCCAGCGAGATTTTCGTTACATTTATATAAAATTTAGGGAAAGCGGTGCCTTCAAATATTAAGATACCGCATCTATTGTATTTCAGTGATTCAGCTGAACCCACCAATGCCGATTATCCTGCTGTAGAATATGAAGGGAATCAAAATGGTGCAGTAAATGCATTATGATAGGGGTACGTAAATTTCGCATAAAAAGTATCGAAATTTCGAAAAAAAGAAAAATACAATATATAAAATTTCGTATTTATTCGCAAATATATATATATATATGTAAACTCAAAATTTCGTATTTATTTAAAAAAATCACAATTTTACTTACTTACGTATCAAAATTCTTAGTTAAAAGCTAACATTGTAGTAGGGTCCACATTCTCTTCCTTAAGTCTTTGACAATAAGTAATAAACAAATTTCGAGAGTGAGATCTCATTTAAAGACCATTAAGCAATTATGTTAATAAATTATTACTATTATTACCTAATTTCGCTTAAAAAGCCGTTTATCACAGAGTTTTCGCAGAAAAGTAGTAAAAAAATAATTTTCGCATTTGTTCTCTCATATCGGCAAATTTCGCATTTATTAGCATCTATTTCGTAAATATGAAAATTACGCATCCCTAATTATAATATATTATCCAACAGATTATTCAAAAAATGTTTTCCTATGAAAACTTGAAATCTGCTTCGGCATAGAAGGTTTGAATCAGTTGCTGACAATATGTTTATATCTCTGGAACTCAAGTGCATTCCGCTGAAAATTTGTTTTCGTGCAATGTTTTCAAGACACTCTTCCTCTGATGTGCTGATTTCCTCTCTTTGGCAGCTACCATTCCGAAGTGCTTCGGTTGCTCTCAGCCCATCCTGGACCGCTTCATCCTAAAAGTCCTCGAGCGCTCGTGGCACGGCAGGTGCCTCAAATGCTGCGAGTGCCGAGCGCAGTTAGCGGACAAGTGTTTCGCGCGCAACGGTCAAGTCTTCTGCAAGGAGGATTTCTTCAAGTAAGTCAGTTACTGCTTGAATGCTCACTGTATGTATGTTCTCATTCATTAGGAATCGTACCTGAGGGGAATCTTGGCAAGGTCAGGTGTGCGGCCGGTATTTTTAAAATAGAAAATGTGAATAGATTTTGATCTCCAGATCAAACTCAAATACCTTAATTTTCATTGGATTATGGATTTATCTACTATCTTGCTATTAACAGCTGAAGGTAAACAAACGTATGTATGTTAGTGAGCAGACGCGGGAACTGGCTAAGCTTGCGAACCAAGCATAGCAGGATATCGTGACTGGTACCGATGGACGCGGACGGAGGAGACGCGTGCACTGATACCATTCTAAACTTTCAAAACTTCAAACTTTTTGATTGTTAAATTAAAACCGCCGAACTCAAGAGAAGCGGACAACAGAAACAGCTGTCATTCCGGGTGGGCCAGCTCATTTCCATTTCGCAATTTTCCACTATTTTCATGCATGCAAAATTAAACTTTTCCGCCCACCAATCGACAATTTTTTTTATTTCCATGTGTTCTACAACTCTTCATCTTTAAGGATATGCACATTTTTAAAAAGTTAAAAATGTTTTTCACTGCAAACGAAGCTTTTTCCCCCAAAGCAGTTTTCTTAATTTCACGAAATCGACAATTTTGATGGACAAATATTTCGGTCTTCTGCACCTATTAATGTCAATTTTACGATTTATCGGCATTTTCCAGATGTTCAGTTTCCAAAATATACCAAATACATTTAATAAAAAAAAATTAATCATTCTAAAAAAGTGTACTTACAAAAGTCACTTTTAAAATTTCTCGCGCTGATCGCTATTGTATCTTAATGTAACTTGAATGCCGAGTTCGTAATTTTTCGACTTATTCTTTTACTCACTAATAATTCCAGCAAGTTCCTGAAATTTGTTTCTAATTAATGAGGAAGTGATGAGGATTCTTCAGCCACCAATTTTGAATTCCTGAGAACTGTCTTTCTATTTTTTTAAGCACTTTTCCCCCCCCCCCCCACGAGATTTAATATTTACATTCGGTCATGTTGCCAAAAGTAAAAACAATTAGTTGAGAACAAGTCATTTAATAATTGAAATCCAGAAATAATTTTAAAGTACAAGAAATAATTTTAGTTTTAGGAAATGAGAAGTTAAAACATTTAGAATTTTTTCTAATTCAATGAACTTCTTTTTTGTTTAAAAAGCAAAATTTGAAAACGGAAATTTGAAAGAATTATTTCAAAAGCCAAAAACCGAAATTTGAAAAAGAGAATTTTAAATAATTATTTCTTTTTTAGAAAAATTCTAACATATTTTTAAAAGTGATTAAAGAGTTTTTAATCTTTAAGAAATGAAACCATTTCATTTTAAATCGAAAAAGCAACACATCGGGTTGCCACTCAGCTAGTATATATATAGAACAGTTCCGTTACTGAGTGATTGACTGACTGACTGACATATAACGCACAGACCAAACCGCTGGACCTAAAGGGCTGAAATTTTCAATGGCGATTCTTCTTATAGTGTAGGGGTGCACTAAGAAAGATTTTTGAAGAACTCTTCTTAGATTTTTTTAAACTAAATTTTTAAGCTGTTTTAGTAACTGTTTTTAAGTTTACATTTAAAATAATAATTTGAGGGTTATAAAATTTATATCACGAGAAAGATCATAAAAATTCCTTTAAAATGAAATCTTTTTTGAATTTTTACCCCCATTTTCTGATTTTTGGTGAATTTTTAAAGATTAATTTTTAGAGTTTAATTTATTAAATGCTGATCACGTGCTTTCTTTTCTTTTTTGTGATATTTTATACTAATTTTGTGTCCCGTGCATAACAACGAAATAGACAAAAAAGATATTATTTTTTTTGCTAATGCGTCAGACGATTGGACATTATCCAAAAAAATATTAAAATACAGTAAAAGATATGTTCCTCAAACTGTACTATATTAACTGCACTATATTCTTTAGTATGTTCTATTAGATTTAATTTGAATATTTTCTTCTACATTATTTTTTCTATAAAAATATCCGTTACGATTTTTTATAAATATATATATTTATTTATTTTAGCATTAATTGCATACATTGACCGTTGTATTTAATTTGAATGTACTCCGAAGTACAGGGGTATTCAGCTTGTATGTTAACAAAACGCTTGATAAAATCGATATTCAAAAGATAGTACAAATTAATTGATCGAGGAATGTCGAAACACATTTTACGGTCAGAAGTATGCATAATAATGAAAAATACTCCTCTACAATGAAAACTGATATTTTCCTGCATATCTTGTTATCAATTACTGTGAGCTTTTCTGTCCTGTTATTGTTCTTTACTAGCATGAGTTTTAAACTAAGCGTTCGTAACTTCCTGTAGTTATTTCTTTAGGGGGTGTCCCGTTTTTCTCCCCGAAAAACGGGAGTAATTACTCCCGTTTTTCGTGTGTGTCTTACCTCTAAACCTCAAGTTACTGTAATATTGAAAATTATTTCGTAGTGATGTATTTTTACTATTTGCGTACTTTAGTTACTTACTTAAAGGAAAACGGAAAGTTCATGGAAAGATATTACAGTACAAAACATCTCTCCTTGAACTTTCCGTTTTCCAAATTCTGCTATAGGTATAAATGGTAAGGACAATTGCTTGGTGGTAAAAGCACAATTATTATGTATTAGCTGCCCATTTTCAAACACTTGAATATAACACACACACACACACACACATATATACTATCTGAAAACCCGCACTTCGCTACGGAGTACATTCAAATTAAATACAACGGTCAATGTATGCAATTAATGCCAAAAAAATAAATATATATATGTATAATAAATACGATGATCAATGTAAACAATTGAGGTAAAAAAATATATATATTTATAAGAAAAATCGTAAGGGATATTTTTATAGACAAAATAATGTAGAAGAAAATATTCAAATTAAATCTAATAGGACATACTAAAAGAATATCGTATAGTTAATATAGTACAGTTTGAGGAACATATCTTTTACTGTTTTAATATATTTTTTTTGATAATGTCCAATCGTCTGCTGCATTAGAAAGGGTAAAAATATTTTTTGTCTATTTCATTGTGATGGACATGACGATAAATTTATTTAAAGTACCAGAAAAAGAAATCACGTGATCAGCATTTAATAAATTAAATTGTGTTAAAATACATAGCTGGAGGAATAAAAATATATGAACTGATTTTAAGGTCACGTATATGACGTAATATGATATACATCACTAGATCAAATGGAAACTTAATACACATACTGAAGTGAGAAAGAGAAAAAACTATTGTAAATAATAATATACAATTTCATTTTATGGCTTCATTAAGAGCAATGATAAAAAATAATATTTTGTACTGTAAAATTACTTGTTTTAATTTAAAAAATCTCTCTTTCATTTAAGTCATTATCCGTAATACGTTATATTTATATCACTACTTCATTTTAGTTCTTTTAATCCCATCTTTTTTCGAAAACTTAGTTATCCCTAATCATATGATAACGCTTATCATGGAGTTTCACAACTTTTTCTCTGAAATAGAACATTAAATATCTTATTCAAATAAACTATGAGGGAGGGGTATTTTTTTAAAGGTGTAAATCAAAAGAAATTCAACTCTGAATTTCATTCAAATACATATCTTGAAATATTATGTGCAAAGTTCATGAAAGGAAAAAAAGCGATTTATTAGCGAGGGAATTTACCGGGTGATTTCAGAAAATATTCATCCTTATCCACATGAAAAAATATTCGTAATTCATAGAATGTGTTATTAATTAAACATGGGGGAAGCTGATGTATGCAATGTTATGTAAAATTTACTGAATTATTTTCAACAATAAGACATACGCGGAAATCTTCTGTGCATTGAAATTCGAAATGAACAAACTAACTAGTGATGACCAAAAGATAGATTTTAAACTCATACTTGAACAGGAATTCGAATTTTGGTTGTCCTGTTTAATTGCTCGGAAACAATTGCATTAGCTTACTCGCAAACGTGTACACAAGAGAATGACTCGTAAAATGCTTTGCATTCATTTCTTTAGAATTTCTGTTAAAAGCTGTTCCATCAAGGGAACAAAAATAACTTTAAATTTTAAGCTGACAGTAAAAGTTTCATATGACTAATGTAAGATACAAAAAAAATACGAGTACCAAGATTTTTTTTCAGTCACTTTTTTCCTTCGATTAGGTCCTAAACAGAGGACCTCTAAAAGAAAAAAACGTGAAGTTGTAATTGCTTTAAACATGTAACATTTGCACCCCGAACGTTAAGTGATAGTACCATCGTTTTAACTTCTACATTAAGCAAACGTCACCCTTAATTGTCAGTAATGATAGCTTAAATGTTTCTTAGCTCCATCTAAAATCGTTGGGGATTCAAGTGTCTTCGAATCCGTATTTAAGGGAAAATGATCCAATTTCAGTAGGAAAAAACTTTGAATGAATACATTACATTTAATTTAATTATTTGTTTCCAATTACTCGATATTTGAAAAAGGTAGCAGTAAGACAGAAGGCTTAGTAAAAATGGGTGCCGTAGATATTTTTATTAAAGACCAGCTGAATTCCTATTACACACCCAAACACAAATTAGATTACCTGTGTTAAAACAATAGATATTGTTAATCGTTTTTTCTCTCTTTACCCAGTTTCACTTTTGCATAGAAGCTTACTATATGCATAGATAATTGGGATATGTTTAAGGAAAAGTCGGTATGATTTGGGAGTTTTTAAAAAGCAGGATGTCTTTGCGTACCTGTACTTAAGTATATCGAAAGTATATCCATATGAATATAAACGGATGTCTGTTCACACAGGACTTGATTTTTAATATTAAAATATATATATAATTCATTTTCATTTGAACCAAGTGAAATGGAAAATTTAAATTAAGTCGTCTTGCCATTTAATTCCAGTAGGACTTACTTCAAGTTTATAATTATGGGTTGTAGTTCTACAAGTGCAAACTACGCAAAGCGTAAAGCTACGTTCTGGATAAAATGGCATTTTGTTTACTTTAATGTTCCCTTTATAGTTACAGTCAGCTTTGCAATATATGATTTTGCATTCATTCATTATATATTGCATTTCCGTCTTCAATATATGTACGTAGTTCTATAACAGCCATACTCAACCTTTTCTTCTCTCAGTCCACAGGGATATGTTTTCTACGTTACACGGTCCGCAACATAGTACAATGTACCTCATAACATAATAATGTAAAAAATAAAACTCAAAACCTAAACGTATTCAAACGTTTATTTACAAATGAATAGGATTTTTTTTTATATTGCGATAAACTTTGGATTATTTTAGACAAACAATGTACTTGCTACTCTCAATACGTTATCAAGGTAAGAATCAGTAAGCCGATTTCTATTTACATTCTTTGCATATATTTAATTTTGAAATTGGAGGATTCACAAAGACACATTGGTGTAAACTACGTGAGATGCAGGCGGCACATTTTTGTATTGTTTTGTATTTTTCTGGCCCTAATTTCCAAAATTATATATTTAAGTTTCTAAGCCAATTTTTTGGACAGTCCGTGAGAGAAAACTACTGCATCAGTTGACTTCATTTTTGTCTTTAACGAAAGATTGTAATCTGTAGATTTGTCAAATTTGCTTTTGTAACAGCAAATTACATAAATTAGTGATAATTTACAATTAAAATTTGCTTTCTGCGCATGCTCAATGACATGTTTAAATCTGGCTTTATATACTCACTTAGCACAAGGCCACATAGACATATTAATTTGTTTCTGCGCATGCTCAGTGACATGTTTTAATCTGGCTTACTAAGCACGAGGCCGCCTAAACACGTTTATTTGTTTAATCTGAAGAATCTCTCTAACTATCTCTCGTCCATTTTTATTTTTAATTATGTTTGGGAGATATAAAAGTAAACCTGAAAGAAATTGTTTATTTCGCACTGTTGAGTAACCATACATGTAAATAATTCTTTTTGCCGGGTTCAATAGTAATTTTTTAAAGTGTATTTCTATATTCTTAATAGTATGATTTTCAATATTTGGCAATGATGTATTGAGTATAATTTGTGTATTAATACATTTATTTACTACCCAGCCGTTATGTTTTGACGGGTACCAACTAGTGTTTACAAAAGCACCTGCCTGATAATGAATATGAGTATCTCCAGCCGCACATAGAAACTTGGTGGGCCCCATACTGCCCGCAGGTGGCAGTTTGAGTATCCTTGTTCTAGAAAAGGGACGCAAAAGCATGTTTACCCAAGTCAGCATCACTAGGGATGCATTTAATTTGAGGGTATTATTGATAACGCTTTTCGTGCATAAGATCCTATCTATGTAAATAAAATGAGAATTCGCCAGAAAAAAAAAGATTTGAAAAATGCAGGCTGAATAAAAAGGGAAAATATCAGCCTAATTCTTTCAATTATTGCTCAGAATTTTTAAGTGAATTTTTCCCTAAAGGAAAGTATTCTTCTTTTAAAAGCAAAAGAAAGTTGGTTCCATTAAAATCGTATTTTAAAGTATGAAAATATGGGTATTTATATGATTTAGAGGTCATTAGATTAGACATGTGTCTGAAATTCTAATGGTAGTATATGGATAAACGCTTATAGCAGTATCAGACCGATTTAATTTATCTTATATTAGTTGTTTTTGAAAGATTTTTAATATAGTATCCTTTTGCAAACTTACGCTTCATATTTCAACAAAGAATAAATGAACACAATATTAGAATAATTTACAGGAAACAATAGTTTAATGTTTCAATACAGATATAACAACAATTGCACATTTGATTCATAGTAACGGAATTTGAACTTTTGTGCAGTTAATTTGTATCTTACGTTTTATTGAGGTTAAAGTTTAATGGCTATAAAATACTCAGTTTTAACCATTTTATTTCTTATATACTTATCTGATTCTACGTAAAATAATTGTAATAACAGTCTCACGTATAGCATAAGAAAAGGGGGTCTGAAAAAATTATCCCTTAAGTTTAGAATGCTACTCAAAAGTCTTTCTGATCCATTAAAAATTTCGCTATATAAAATCATTTGTAGAATTTTTTTAAATTAACCACACTGCGTTATGTATGTTTTATATTTTAAAAATTAAAAATATGCAGAAGTCTAAGAAGTACTCAAAGGAATGTGAATAAATGCGTTATGTATATAAATTATATAAAGGAAAAAATTTAATCAAAAATTTAAAAAAAACATTCCAATAAAAGAGATGGAACTATATGATGGCATATTTATTCCACCTTGTTTTATTTCTAGATTTGTGTGTTCAACTTTTAAAAAAAACTAAAATTTTTACAAATAACTTTTTTGAGAGAGATCATGTTACTGAATCTCTCTCAAAAGAATGTAGTTATATCAACCCAAATAAAACAGTTCTTCCCATTTTATGAATCAATTGCATTAAAAAATAATAAAAAGATGGAAGCAACTTTTTTTGTTGCATTGAAGTAACCCTTAGGTACATTTACATTATTTAACCCAAATAAAACAGTTCTTCCCATTTTATGAATCAATTGCATTAAAAAATAATAAAAAGATGGAAGCAACTTTTTTTGTTGCATTGAAGTAACCCTTAATTTGAGTTTAAATAACAATACTAAAACAATTGTAGATACCTGAACAAATTCCCGAAAAATACAGAAATTTTATTTTGCATATGTGTCATTTACATTATTTTGCCTGAAATTTGCCACTGAAAAAAATATTGTAGGTAAAACCTTGATTTTAATTTCATTTTAATAAACAAATGGTGATAATGGGATTTTAGGTACATAAACATACTTCCAACGTAGGTTAGCAAAAAAAATATTGAGACGTATTTGAAAACCTCCACTGAGGCTCTACACATGAGAGAAAGAAGGTAATATCCGTTGTTAATGTTAAATATTTATATAGATATAGATACAAGTGAACGCCATTTGTTGAAATAACTATAAAAATTTGTTCTATGTGGTGACGATTTTTAATTTTAATATGCATCTTAAATGAAATTTCTTTCATCTTTCATGCATCTCATCTGATTCCCATTATGTATGAGTTTTTACGTAAAAAAATAATTTTTAATAAATTTAGAATAAAGTTCATTTGCTCAGAAAAAATTTCAGTGTGGAATTTTTATTTTTAGAAGCATAACAAGCGTATTTTAGAACCCTAGAATTTTAAAGATCTCCATTTTTCTTTATACGACAATTTATAATTTAAGTTGGCAAGAGAGTGAACTAAGTTCCATATGAATGTTAGAGCACCTAAAAAAGGCATTTTCAGAAACACGATTAAGACGAGGAGCTCATTTTCTTCCTCTAAAATTGGTTTTGAAATTAACGGCCGCATTTTTCGAACCGCTTTTTGGTAAGACAATGATTAATCAGAGCAACAGGCCTAATTGAAAACTTTGGCGGTGCAAACTTTTCTTAATTGCATTAAACTTTCCCCAAATTTTTCCAGAAAAAAAATTCCTTTTGCAAATTAAAATTATTTATGAGGGTGTGAGCGAAAAATTTCACTTTTGATAAAAATCTTCGAATCTCGCCGTAATTTACTTCCAAATAAAAATATGTTTTTCTTGTAGGAGTTTCGGTTTTTTTTATTAACGACGTTGTATTATTAATTGAATGAGAGTGAATACTGCTCCAGCAAAATTAAGTTTAGACGCCTTAAAGTACTTCCTTAATGAGAATTCGCCAGAAAAAAACGATTTGAAAAATGCAGGCTGAATAAAAAGGAAAAATATCAGCCTAATTCTTTCAATTTTTGCTCAGAATTTTTAAGTGAATTTCCCCCTAAATGAAATGCATTAATATCAATGTTATTTCAGCTTCACTAATGTTAGCCAGAACTTGTTTCGGATGTTTTCACTCTGATCACAAAAACATAATAACCTTGCAATGCAATAAATTTAAAATAATTTGAAAGAAAAAATATTATTTCAGATAGTGTGTAAGTGGACTGATAAATTTGCTAATAAATGCAATTAGGAATTCCGAAGATGTCTGGTTATTTTTTATGCATTATTTATTAAAACAGAACTCTGGAATCATTTAAATGAGGTTTCTACTCTCCCGGTAGAAGGAACACAGCTAGCAGAACTTTTCAACCTCATCTATAAACCGTTGCACACGATTCTCACTTGTTTTGTTTTTCAGATTTAGTTGAGCATTTAACGGTCTCTAAATCAAAAGTTCTTGTAGATGGCTGAACCAGACCAAATTCCACATATTTAGTCTCGAAGAGTATTTTCAAGTTGGCGTTGGTCAATATTCCATCTCTATATTAAGCGCAGCTGGAAAAAGTTCCACGTTATAAATACAGTAATGAGCCAAACAATATCTTCCTCTAATATTTTTGGGGTTTCAAAGTTAAGAAAAGGATATCATCCTGTTTAAGTCCTTATGGTTTTCCAGCCCATTTCCTTGGTTAGAAGAATTTTATTATTCTGATGGTAAACGCAATGCTAAATGAGTGGTTAAAAATGTCGAAAAGCATTAAAGGAAGCGATTTATTTAAAACAAATGACTGAGATGTCTACTAAAAATTAAGAGTCAAACATTCAGTTGTGAAGAATAGAATTTTAAAAATGAGAGTTCTTCACTCCAACAAGATAGTTCAGATCGTAAACACCTGCTTGAGGTTTGGAGGCTCAATCGGCTTGTTCGAATACTAGTACCAGTAGATGGTCTTATATAATGGTATCGGACATTCGAAAGTGTGATATAGGGTCGTAAGGGAGCATATAGCAAATATGTTTGTAAAAAAAAATCAGTATCATCGGAAAAAAAAGGGGCGATTTAAAAGTCAATAGGGCTTATAATCTGAATCCTTAGTTTTAAGAAGAAAGGAGAAAAAATGCATGGAATGTTATATGCTTGGAATGTTATTTAAAAAATGACATTTCTTCATATCGCCAGGGTAGTTCAATCCGTCGAGTGGGAATATCCGTTCCGGAGACAATCGCTGCATAGTTGGGAATTTATTAGTCTTACTAAGATATTTTGGCAATTATTTCATTCTCCACAGTTTCAGAGTTTAACTATTTTATAACATAAAATCATAGTTATTTGTTTTCTGTGTTTTTCTTTTTTTGGGGGGGAGGGTGGCTCCCTACAAAAAAAAACCAGGTGGAGGGAGGGATAAAAAGCTAAAACTATAAAACTGGGGGGTTTTAGCAGATATTTTTGTTACATTTTGAAAAAACAAATAAAATATTGCGAATATCATAATAGTAATTTTTGTTGTGATTAAAATCATACTCTCAAAGATATGTTCAAATTTTCCTCAGATTCCATAACGATTTTTTAATAAAATCATACAATTATACAGCAAAAAGTCTTTCTGGAAATATGTCAATTTTATTTAAATTAATTCTCACCTAAGGATGCATATTTGATCAAACGGGTAATATAAAATACTATTTCAACTCTTGGTTTAATGCTTTCTTATATTCTAGAGGAATTCTTAGATATTTTAAGATGTCAAACTATAAATAATTGAGAAAAAATGTTAAATCCTTTATTATCAGTTTTCATTCTGTAAAATCTATTATCTGAAGAACTAAATACCAGAGATAATATAAAATTCATTTTTATAAGACAATATCTCTAAGTCTAAACTCAATCTAATTTTCAAATGCTATCAAAAAAGTTTAAGCTTTTCTTCTGAAGCCAGATTTGATAGAAATGATCGCTTCCCTTGTCCACTTTAGATCCTCCAACAATTTTGAATTTGCTTTCCTCGATTTATCTTTCCGTTGAAGCTCACCATATTGACAGTAATTGAGGGCCGCACCCTCTGTTTCTTACGCTGACGCAACTGCCAACGTCTGGGCTTTTCACTGTCAATTTGTAGCCCACCCCTTGTAAAAAAATGAAAAAAAATAAAATATAGACTCTTCTTTTGAAACTTGAATAAACCAGATATCTGCCATAATAACAAACTTTTTTTTTATTGAATAAATGTACGTTAATGCCATCAGATACGTATAAATTAGAAACCATCTATTAAATATTATACGAGCAGAAAGGGAACTATTCATCAATACAAGACCCTTTTCTTTTGTAATACTATTTTCGAAATTGTGAGGAAATTTTTAAAAAAAAATTTATTTTGATATTTTGACACTTGACAGTTTTGAGGTATACAGAATCCAAATAATACATTTAAGATTATACTACTAGAATTGGTCTAACGTCTCCTAGCATTTCTCCACTTCAATTTGCGTGCATTTCTTTAATATCTCTCAGGTAGAAAACTTTAGGGACCGATATATTTCAATCTAGGGAAGCAAATACAGTATTTTTCGGACCATAAGACGCACCTTTTCACATAAAAAAATCGACTTAAAATTGGGGTGCGTATTATGGTCCAAAGTTTACATTAAAATAAAATTAATTTTTTATTATATATATTATATATATATTATTTATTATATATATATATATATATATATATATATATATATATATATATATATATATATATATATATATATATATATATATATATATATAATCTTTATTAAGTAAAACATTGAAAATATCTTTATATACCTAACAAAATACAAAATGTTCTTTTCTAAAAATACTCCCATAAATTTGAGGTGCGTCTTATGGTCCGAAAAATACAGTAATTGAAGTAGTTTTTTAATGAACAGTAAGATATTTTTTATAAAGACTCATTTTAAATAAGGCTTTCAATGTATCCTGTTTTAAAGGGTTTTCTAAATCATGACTCCTTTTATTCTGTTGTATTACATATATTAGTTTTGAAAAGATGGGTACGGTGGCCCAATTAACAAAGGCAGCGGGCCAGTGATCTGAACGTCACTGGTTCGATGCTCGTGGCTTATAAATCCACCGCCGTGTACACTAATGGCGGCTAGTGTATGAAAAATCTGTCGTTGCCGCAATGCCCTTCAAGTTTTCAAGTTTACCTCTTGAGGTGCGGGGTCAAGTGTACGGCTCTCGACACTTGACTCGGTTCTAAATTACGGGACCGGCTTGTTGGGGGTAGTGCTGACCACCTCTACGGTGCCCCCTTAAATGAATGGCCAGCAGTCTCACGGTGCACATACAGGCAAATTTCTAGAGACAAGTGCCTCCGCGTTGGAAAGAAAAAGTTTGGAAAAAATATATATATAAATTATATTTATAAAAATTGTTCTTTGCACCTTTTTGTCAGCCTTCTTTGGATTTTCCCCTCCCTAAAATTAGCATTGGTTAGCATTAGACTACTTTCCATTTATTTCATTCCGCTGCTACGTAAAAGTGATAAAAACTAGTTGGTATCCGTCAAAACACGGCAGCTTAATAGTAAATAAATGTAGTAATGCACAAATTATACTCAACACATCATTGCCAAATGTTGAAAATCATAATATTAAGAATAGAGAAATACACTTTACTATTGAGTTAAAAATTTCTATTGAACTCAATAAAAAGAAATGGGGTTACTCAACAGCGCGAAATAAACAATTTTCATCAGGTTTGATTCTATATTTCACAAACAGAATTAAAAATAAAAATGGCAAAGACAGAGCTAGAGAGATTCCTCGGAATAAGCAAATTAATGTGTATGCGGCCTCGTGCTTAGGAAGTATCTAAAGCCAGATTTAAACGTGTTACTGAGCATGCGCAGAAATCAATTTTCTAATTGTAAATTACCGATAATTAATAGGAATTGCGGATACAAAAACCAAATTTGACACCTCTCTAGATTAAAATCTTTCATTTAAGACCAAAATGAAAGAAACTGATGTATTAGTTTTCTCTCACGAACTGACCAAAGAATCGGCTTAGCAACTTAAATATATAGATATCGAATCATAAACAAATTAACCAAACAGAAAAGCAGGGATAAGTTTTTGTGTTATCTAGGGGCTTAAAACCCTAAAACATGAGTATCCTCTTAAATTGCATATCAAAATTTCGACATTAATATATGATTTTTATAACAGCACATACGCTGTGCTCAGAACTAACTGTATTAAAGTGTAAAGTATGAAGCTCAGTGACATCCTATTGTCCGCTATTCCACAACATAAAGTGGATCGTTCCTAGATCGTTGGTATTCAGTACTAGAGTCCGTGGGTTCGAATCCAACTCTTGGCATGGATGTTTGTAGCCGTTCGGAATCGGCTTTAAGCAATAGATCCCGGTCTAATTAGCCCTCGTGTACCAAAAGTTGGCCGTAGCGCTCCAAACCAAACCAAACCATCCACAAGATAAACACAGTTTCCCGTGTCATGAAATAGGATCCAATTTCAATGAAACTGAAGCAATCACTGAAAGAAAAAGGAAAAATTTGAAAAACCTACTTTGTATCAGCTTGTTAAACGAGGTAACATTTAGATTGAACTTTTACATAAATTGCCAAGTTTCTATTGATTTAAGTAGTTTTCTTTTTCATACATTCTACATTATGGAGAATTGAGGTAAATTTTTTAAACTAAAAGATAATTACATCGCTAGTTCTCCATAACACAATAAACTATATGGATAATATTAAAAAGTTTTAAAATCAAGCGGTAATCGACTTCAATACAAATCGAAAACGACAAATTTAAACCTGTATTCAAAAACGATTGAAAAAGTTTACATTTATTATGTTTTTAACGACAACGAGTAGTCAAAACTTGTAGATGTTTGCCTTGTGTAATCTTTAATTAACTTGACTAAATCTTCTCTCACTTGTGTAAAAGTCGATATTTGTAAGTGACAGTTTAGCATAACTACCTTGCACACTCGTTTCCATGTAGGACTGTATTATCATTAAATTGTGACTATCATATTTTATGTTTAATTAACGAATAGTACGAGAGGAAGTTACTTCAATATTTTGAAGAAGAAAAAGCCTTTATTGACTTACCACTGTTGATTAATTTTGTTATGAAGTCTATTATTTGTTTGTGTGAAGTTTGAAAAAAAACAAAAACATTGAGCTATTAATAACACATATCTGATAAACTAATAATAACGAGCCCAAACTGATGATATAAGAGCTTTTATGGATTTCCTCACTGGTCTTGAAGAACACAACATTATTTTAGAGACGAATTTGTTTCGCTAGTCTACTTGTATTAATGGAACTTTGAGTTGGTGGTAAACATTCTTCTCTTTTTCCTCTTTTTGTAGACGCTTCGGCACCAAGTGCTCGGGTTGCGAACAGGGTATTCCTCCGACGCAAGTGGTCCGCCGAGCACAGGACAATGTCTATCACCTACAGTGTTTCGCCTGCATCCTCTGCAAGCGGCAGCTGGACACGGGAGACGAGTTCTACCTCATGGAGGACAACAAACTCGTCTGCAAAGCAGACTATGAGGCAGCCAAGGCACGCGGTAAGGTCACATGCCTCTCAGCTGAAAAACGTCGCTTTGTGTAACACATTCGAATTCGCTAGGAATTTAAACAACAGAACTCAAAACTATTTAGTTCCTTCAATATCATTGTAACAGTCATATTTTTAGTAATCATAGCCAGTTCAACAAATCGTTACGCTTCACGATCGTACATCCTCTGAATGTTTAGATGGAAATATAATTATTAATAGCTGAAATTACTTCATTATATGTTGAGAACATCCCCTAAATATCATTAAATTCCTCTTTTAAGCACCTATAACATTTTAAACTGAGGATATTTATGTCTCACTGTGTTGAACGATAATAACCATATGTTTACCTAATGCCATAACATTATGCGCGAAATTAAAACATTGAAAATTGAAAATTCGACTTTAAAAAATCTTCTTTATGTAAGTCAAACGGGGATATGAACCTGTGGTCACGACAAAATTGAGAATAGTCATACCTTCGCCAAAAGTAGCTGCTTTTATTTCCCTAATTAAAAAGAAAAAACGGAAATCATCATTAAATAATATAACATTATGATACATGAATTCAATGCTCAGTGACTTTCAATATGCAGTTAACTGATTATTTAAGAAATTCATTATCATGAAAATTTTACCAAAAAAACAGCAAATTATAGTAAAAATACTGGTCTGAGTGATATTTAAAATCCCCCAGACCAGTAAAACACGACAAGACTAAAAACATAATCCACCAAAAAAATTCAGACTTTAAACTTTCACTTGAAACATAAAATATCAGAAACCAGGGTGCAATGTCTACCGAACACTTTTCTTTCAGTCAGAAATACCGAACAAAATCAGAACTCCGAAACGTTAGATCTGTAGAAGCAGTCCACAGACTTCACTTCTGTTTGCTTATCTTATTACGCATGCTGCCGTAATCATCATTACTTCTTAAAGCTGCTGTGTACTAACCCTATTGGATTCTCTCACCTCAATGTTAACCTATGGAGAAAATTTGTCTACTTTTTACAGCTGCATAAATGCTGATAATCCAATAAAAATGGTATTTTCAGATAGCCTGAACTTTTCTGAACCTTGCAACACGATTCATTTTATAAATTTCGTTCACCAAAGGAATTGATGAGTGTTTAAAACACAATATACCAGATTTTTTTCTCGAATAATTTAAATTTTAAAATATTATTTGCATATTTTTAAAGAAAATGCCCCAATGTGTAAAAATCCTTTCTCTATTACGGAGTACAATTTCAAAAAAAAAAAAAAAAAAAATTAATCCAAGTCAGCAATCCTTAGACACATTTTCTCCATAGGTTAACATTGAGGCGAGTAAATCCAATAGCATTAGTACACAGAAGCTTTAACAAACATAAGCTGTGCAAGCTTAACCTACTGGAATGCAAAACTCATTAAAATGCTATTCAGCCTACAATGCTATGTATATGTACTGTACAATTCAATCATATTTCATTAATGTTCGTAACAACAAAATGATATTTCATTGAAAAGTTAACATTCTAGAGGGGTTCAGCCTCTACAAACTAAGAATTAAAGCTGGTCAGCAACATAACTTTTAAAGGACATTCCACGAAACAAATAATTGAAAAGAATATGATACGTTTCGAGTTAAAATTCTGACAGTCTAACTGTTTATTGCATATTAAGTTAATTATCGGACATGCTTTTGATTGGGCTCCGTCTAACGAGACCTGTTCAAACCGTTTTGTTGCAGCGCAGAGGGTACAACGAAGCGGCCTCGCACCACCATCACGGCGAAGCAGCTGGAGACCCTAAAGACGGCCTACAACAACAGTCCCAAACCAGCGAGGCACGTACGGGAACAGCTCAGCCAGGACACGGGTCTGGACATGCGTGTAGTACAGGTAGACACTGTCTCTACAACTCTCAAGCTTTCGCGCGATGCATGGAATTTTCGGTTTTTGTCCTCACGAAAAGTAGAATATTTCTACCTCTTCCATTAATATCTACCATTAGTTTTCACTGAAGAAAAGACGAATTATCGAAATCGAATGGAATATTTTTTTCTTTCTTTCTTTATTTTACTTAGTAATTATTTTCTAATAACATCAGCAAAATATTTTCTGTGTAACTTAACTAAAACTCTCATCATTCCGTCTTCAATAAAAGCAAATAATACTATGGAAATGCACAAAGGTAGTTCAAAGTAAAAAATTTCAAACAAAAACTAAACCAATACTTTAAGTTATTCATATATATATATATATATATATATATATATATATATATATATATATATATATATATATATATATATGTATATATATATAACTACCGGTCAGTAATGGTTTCGAAAAAGGTGACCGTTTTGAAAGGAACAGCGGGAAAGGGGATTTCTTCCATAACATTGGCTCTATGGAGTCTTTAATCGGTTCTGAACAAAATATGGCCGTTTAGAGGGGTGGCCGGAAAGAGAAGTTTCACTGTACATATATATGTGAGTGGTGTGTGTAGGAAATATTGAGGAAATAAATTAAAGGGAAATAATAAATTATGGTTCGACAAGAATAATCATATTAAGACTATTTTAGAGACTAATTCCTACTTAAACTGATACTCATACTTATGGTTAATTTTAATTAGCTAGGTATAAAAATATCCAACTTCCTGCCATGATGTAAAATTTCCTTTAGTCTGTCCTATTAAGCATTATTTTAATTATTAGAATATTTTTGGAAGTAACTTTAATAGAGTAACAGAGTAGTGATTTTTATTTTTTTTAAATTATACTTAAAAAATTATCATTTTTCATAAAGCAAATAATATTTCTTAGAAAAAAATTCTAGCATATATATTGACAAGCATTATATACAATTGAAAAACTAACAATTTCCTTGGCATGAAAAACATAAGTGAGATAAATGATTCCCTCTTTCTAATGTTAATACTTTAATTCTATATTCTATAAAATGGATACTTACACAAATTAGGTGAGCTCAATTAATTTTAATGTCAAGATTTGAAATCAATCAGTCTCGGAAAATATGGATTGTATGTATTGTTGTAACGCTAAAAAATGAAGTGAATAAAGCATTAGAAAAGTAAAGAAATTTCTTAAAAATTACATAAGATAGAAAAATAATTTGCATTGATGAATAAATTATTCAAATTTATTGCAATTATTCTTTGCATTATGACAATGCCATGAATCAATGAGGCATGATCTGACAATATATGTTTTGTGTTCCAGGTTTGGTTTCAGAACCGGAGGGCAAAAGAGAAACGACTCAAGAAAGACGCCGGCAAAGGAAGGTGGGGCGAATACTTCAGGGGGCACCATCCCCTCAAACAGGGCAGTGGCGGTGGCAGTGGGCCTCCCACGTCTCCAGACAGTAGCATAGAGAGGGCGGGAGATGATTCTCTCGAAATAGACCTTAGGTCGCACAAGGACTTCAGAGGTGAGCAAATTTCCTTAGTTGGAGTTTGCATAATATCGATTACAATTATTGTCTTAAAAGGAAAAAGGGCTTCGCTCTCAAATTCATATCTATAAAAATAAAACCTCCTCATAGATCTACAATCACATACAAATTTACTTGCTTTAAAGAAAGAGTTTCTTAGTACTAACTCTTCTTGAACGCGTAATAATTTGTTAGACGAAATGCGATACAGCAGACTAGAATTCTGCTAAATCGGTTTCAGATGAGACAACGCAATATATAACCTGCAAAAGCCTTTGTTGGCGGAGTTATTTTAACGGGGAATTCCAAAATTGCAGTACCTACATTGAACTCTTAGCGGTCGAATCCCAGGACAACAAAGCCCTTTTTCCCTTTGCCGGATGATGGCCGAATGTCTAGGGCGCTGGCGTTTAGTACCAGACTGTAGATTCGAGTTCCGGTCTTGGCATGGACATTTGTAGCTGTTCGGAATTGGCTTTAAGCAGAAGTTCCCGATCTAATTAGCCCCCGTGTAGCAAAAATTGACCATAACACTCTAAACCAAACCAAACTAAACCAAACCCTTTATCCCTGTATTTCGAGCAAAGAATTTTCCCCACTATGGTCAGAGTATTCCGTTTGAAATATTCTATTTGAACTTGTTTAGGTCCCGTCACAGAATAATATGTAATTGTTTTTTCTTGTTTAACGCAATGCGCAAACAAGTTTATGCATTGTACCAAAGAGGGAGTCTTGGGCAACGCACAAAAAGCAAGATACGATATCGTAGGAAAAGTTTTGGTTTTCACATTATTCTTATCTTTTTATTTTTATTGTTATACATTCTTGTGGTAATTTCCAAACAGTTTTTTTTTTCTTGGTGATGATTTAAAAAATAAGCACAGTAAAATCGAAGTTGTGCTAAATTGTGATGAGGAATTTTATAAGTAATATATAGATAAATGGACACGAACTATGAAGATATTTTTACCGATCGAAAATCTTTTAAAGTTTTTGTTATAGCTTGTAAAAGAAAACGCTTAGTGCAATTAGCTATCAAAGGAGGGCAAATACATGCAAAAAAAGACCCGAATACATGCAAAACTGACATTACTGAGTAGTACTATCTGGTAGGAAGTTACATTTAAAGATATGATTTGCTAAAAGTATATTTAACAACAGAACCAAGTGGTCATCATTGCGAAACTAGTATTAGAAAACCAGACTGTTTGTGGGTTTTATATAGCAATAACTGACTGACCCTATGCCTCCGGGTGTGTAAGAAAAAGTAATATCAACAAAGGTGTACCCATGCAAAAATATAACGAATGTAAAAGGTTAAAACCTTTTGATATGTGCTCGAAAAGAACCCAGATCTACAATAATATAGCACACAAATTCCTCGTGTTATGTGGAGTAAGAATTTGCTGTAAAGACAAGAAAAGGGGATTAACTCTCCTCCCGAACTTTGTATATAATTGATGATGCAAAAGAAAAGAATGAAGAAATTGGCCCATAAGAGCACTGCGAACCACATCATTACAATATGGTTGAAACAAGATTTTTTATTTTTTTTTGCGTTTTCAGAAATTTGGTTTGGTTTGGAGCGCTACGGTCCACTTTTTGCTACACGAGGGCTAATTAGACCGGGACCTACAGTTTAAAGCCGATTCCGAACGGCTACAAGCATCCATGCCAACAGTGGGACTCGAACCCACAGGATCTGAACCGAATGCCAGAGCCCTAGCCATTAGGCCATCGCCTGGCCGCAGTTACAGAAATATCGCGATATGTTAAATCGAACAGTGATAGGCGAGTTGTACAGAAAAACCAAAATATCAGCTTTGAAAAATTTTTAGTAAAAATTTTTACTAGAATATTTTATACATTTTGAATGAAATACGTCCGAAAATATTCAAAGGTGAATGCTAAAAGAGCTGTTTTCTCTAACGTCGATCCATCTTACATTATGGATCCTCTGAAAATAAATTTTCTATTAAAATTTTATGAAACCATATTTGAACTCTATGAAAGGTTATTTTAAATCAAGGTGACCTTTTTTATTTAATATTTAGTGACATTTATTGTGAATTTGAATCGTGCAATTTGAAAACATAGAAAGGTTTCTGAGTGTGAAACTTTTTTTTCGGTTCCTGAATCATAATGAAGTCTTATGTATTTCCGGGGAGAAATTTTTTTTTCTAAAAACCATTCTTGCCGTTAATGGAGTAACTCAGGGGTCGGCAAATTGTTTTAGAAAGGGCCAGATTGTAAAAATTTGGGCCCGGCGGGCCAAGTAGCAAATGTGATGATATGAAGGAGTAATTTTCTCATAGGACAAAAACAACGTTCATTTTTTTATTATAAAGTGATACTTTTACATAATACTTATACACATTTTACTAACACTTACAAAAAAATAAATGAATAAAAGATTTACATCTACATGTTAAAACATTTTATTATTAAATAGATTAAAAGTTCTAATACTAAGAATGTAATTGTTTTTTCTGAGATAATATTCATCATACTGGAGTTCGAAATTAGTACTTCCTACCATTAAGTTGTTTGCAAATGGGCATCTGTTAATAATGATCTGAATTGCGATTTTACCTACTTCATTTTCGAAAATGTCTTTTCGCATTGGTAAGTACTCCCAAATATGGATATAAATCCCTTTGCATAGTATTTTAATTGAACGCATTTATTTTCCGAGAGATATTTATAAAATTGGGTTAGATTCTTTTCTTTAAACATCATTTTTGACATATCATCAACAAACAAGAAAATACGATAGTAGCGCCACTCGCGGTCATTATTCACAACTTTTCAACTCAACTATCGGCCGTTGCATAACAACGCGGGATTTATTTTTCATGTAAAAAAAAACAATATCATCCCGCGGGCCGCATTAAAAACAAGCGGTGGGCCGTAGTTTGCCGACCCCTGGAGTAACTAATAAACAATACTATTTTACGGATGAAAATTAATTTTCAGAGTTAACATGGCTTCATTCAAAAATCATGTAAATTTCAATAAAAATCCTGTGTACGGAAGCGAAGACCAACCACTTATCAGTGCAATTTATAATTGTACTAGCGGCCCGTCCCGACTTTGTCCGGGTTGAACAAAATATTATACCAATAAATTGTAAATCTTTTTTTACCTTAAATGTCCAATAAAAAGCGTAGTTCCAAATGTAGTTTTCTTCAATAAACCCTTTAACGTTGCCAGTTTCAAAAATCCTTTTTGTATTTATCAATACCTCCTCTACTTGAATCTTAAAAATATTAAACATTTTCCTTACGGGGTGGGATAGCATATATTCGAAGCACATACTCTCGAAAAATACGGTGTGATGTCTACAGAGATATAGTCTCGAATTCCACTTCGTTGTGACTTTCCTAACGTCTTTGCCCCCAAAGAACAATTGGGTGACATTCTGGGAACGGAGGGTCAATCTTGCCGAAAAGGACTGAATAATAATATTTTGTCGTTCTAGCTAGAGGCTATTTCTTTTCAGGCGAGAGACATCAGAAGGGCGGTTCACCCGCGGTTCATCCAGTTTCAGCCTTTTGAGAGATGAAAGAGGCACGGAGTGCCGATGAACTAATATTGAAATTCTTCTTCAATAGTAAGAAAGCAATAAGAAAACAATTAACCACTCTTTCCCCTGACCCCCCCCACGCTGAATGTCCCCCACTTAAAATGGTGATAGGAAGTAGATAACATTTTCCCGTTGTAAAGAGCGATTTCGAAAAACGGACCCCGTAAGCTAAATGGCGTTGCTATGGTTACTTGACTGCAGTTGACAAAGGAAAAGATGTAAGGTACATTTTAATGTACAAAAGTTGTACATTACCCTCCACATACAAAATCTGCTCTCTCTCTTTGTATATTATTATAGAAGTATAGATACACATTGGTATCCCAAAATTAGAATAAGAGATGAAATAAAAATACAAAAATAAAAGAGGATTTTAAGTAAAGAATTTTTTTTAAATTATTTTAAGCACCTAAAATAATATTCAAATTAATATTACGTTATTTATTAATTAAAGTTAATTTTTTAAAAGAAAGAGGTGTGCTTGAAACCGTAGTTTTATTCAAAAATAAAAAAGGATTTTAAGTAAAGAATGTATTTTTAATTATTTTAAGCACCTAAAATAGTATTCAAATTAATATTACGTTAATTATCAATTAAAGTTAATTTTTTAAAAGAGAGAGGTTAAGAGATGAAATAAAAATAAAAAAATAAAAAAAGGATTTTAAGTAAAGAATGTTTTTTTAATAATATTAAAATTTTTTTCAAATAATATTCCTAAAATAATATTCAAATTAATATTACGTTACTAAATAAGTAAATTAATTTTTTAAAAGAAAAAGGCGTTCCGGAGAAAGGCTAGGTTCGAACCACTATCGTCTGAACAGAAGCCCACCGCGATAGCACCACGCTAAGGATCGTTGAAGACTTCGGCACAAAAAGCGGTAAAGAACAGTAGCGGTAACAATGGAGATTGTTAGGATTAAGCCCCTAACTTTATTTCTACTGATCAGATATACATAATATATAGCCTATGTCCATCTGGAATAATGTACCTTTCAAACATTAAAATAATTTTTCAAATAGGTGCAGTGGTTCTGGAGATTACCCTCCACGTACAAAATCGCTCTCTCTTTATATATAAGTATAGATATAAGTATAGATTATAGAAGTATAGATACACATTGGTATCTCAAAATTAGAGTAAGAGATGAAATAAAAATACAAAAATAAAAAAAGGATTTTAAGTAAAGAATGTTTTTTTTAATTATTTTAAGCACCTAAAATAATATTCAAATTAATATTACGTTACTTAATAATTGTGTGCACGGCTGCCATCTTGGATTTTTTTGCTCCAACTTGGCGATTTTACCGTGTTTTGAGGAGTGGAAAATTTCTCGCCAATGTGTTTTAAGCGGTGTTTTCAAAACGCTGGACTGAATTTTTTTAGCTTTTTTTAATAAAAACCACCTGTTTAAATTATGAAACTTAGAAAAATTTTTGAAAAATCATTTAAACGTTGGACTTAGATTTATTTTTAGGTTTTTGATAAAAACCACTTTTTTGAAAAAATCATTCTCAAATATTGGAAATTTTGGGTTTTTCTTTTAGCTTTTTTAATAAAAACGACTTTTTTAAATTGTGAAACTTAGAAATATTTTTGAAAAATCGTTTAATCGTTGGACTGAGATTTTTTTTTGTCATTTTTAATTAAAAACTACCTTTTCAAATTATGATCCATATGAAAAATTTCGTCAAATGAATTTTACTTACAGATAAAATTTCAATGCCATCTATTCAGTTTGCCCTAACTCTTTGACTAATAGCAATGAATCACCAAAATATTATGCCAATATATTGTTAATTAGAAAAAAAATACAGCATTTTCGTACCACCTAAATAACTTGCAATTTAAAAATTATCTAAAATTCAGCTTTGAAAAATGTAAAATAATTATGAACTCATAAATTTATGGTGAGTAACCAGATCCTCTATTCTTTTTTTTTTGGGGGGGGGGGGGGGGGGGGTTAGGGCATTGTGGTAATGAAATTTTACTTCAGATTTGACCTTAACTAAATATTTGGTGCATACAATAAAATCGGGACAAGGATTATTTGACCATTTATCCTGCTGTGTTAGAAATAAGAAAAAAAAAAAACCCTTTTCCTAAACCAATAACTTAACCTTAACTAACTTTTTAACTTAGGCTCCTGGGGAGAGAGAAGTTGAACTTCAGTTATTTAAATTTATTTGTAATCCACTACAACTTGGAATTATAAAATATTTTAAAATATATTGTATTTAAAATGTATACTGTATTTTACATTTTACGAAAAAATGATGGCAGATAAATTTTACTTCAAATAAATGAAATGGTGTATCATTATAGTATACTAATTGGCAATCGATAAACAACATTAAAAGCAACTTAAATTTAATAAGTTAACGAAAAACTGATAATGGATTCAAAAATTTTCAACAAAAAGACTCTTAGTTTTAAAAATAATTTACTCTTTTGAGTACAGTCAATTTGACTCAGATTTCCAGGTCAAGGCCAAGATCTTACCTAAAATTATTATACTGTAATTAAAAGATCACATCAGAAATAACTGTTTGATCTTAAAATTAGAGAATTTGACATTGGGTTATTTTTACCAGAACGCAATAATTATCGCCATGCGAAATGCGCCAAACCCTGGCGGAAAAATCCAAGATGGCGGCCGTGCACACAAATCTAGAGTATCCCCCCTAACTTTATTTCTACTGATCAGATATACATAATATATAGCCTATGTCCATCTGGAATAATGTACCTTTCAAACAGTGAAAGAATTTTTCAAATAGGTGCAGTGGTTCCGGAGATTACCCTCCACGTACAAAATCGCTCTCTCTCTTTATATATAAGTATAGATATGGGTCATATATAAACTATACATAAACACCTATTATCAAAAATGTACAAAGTTTGAACAGTTGTTAGCTGCTTAAAATTTTTCCTAGCATTTTATACAGTATTGCACTTTTTAAAAACCTGCACTAACAGCTATCACTCCCCCAAGACAATACATTATACACACTCTGGTTATTATGTCACGCCAAAAGATTTATCTTTTGTCATAAGCACATTGCTCCGACATGTTAACAGTATGCAAAAAATAGTGGGAAATACTCAAAAGCAGCAGATAAGTATACTAAGGCATATCAACAGGAGAAAAAAAATCAATGAGCTATAAAATAGTGCACAGAATCAAAAGCAAAGGGAAAATACCACTCAAACGGAAAATTCGGGACCGAGAGCAGACTGTACTTGAAAGGATGCGGGACTTTCGAATCCCCGAAAGGGGAAGGAATATCTTTTGTTCATTTCAAAGGGTCTAGAACTCGAAGTGCGTGGGGGTTGTCCATGAAAAGGAATCCCTAGGAATGCGGCCGTCCTGTACTTCCGCAAAACTTTTGGAAGACCCGCAAGAGCAACAACAACAGACTTCTTCCTCCCCATCCTATCGCCACCCTTCCAAGGGCACACCAAAACAGGACGACGCCGAAAATCCTGCACTTGGTTCTCAGTCGGGTCTCATGTCTTCCTAAGAGGTTGAAAGGCCATGGCATGTTTCGGTTTAAAAGTGGGAGAGAAGTAAAAAGACTAGCTACAAAAACATTAACCTTTTCCTAACAGGGTGGGATAGCATGTATCCCAAGAATGCGGCCCCAAGAAGGAATATACAGTGGAATCTCGATCGATCGTTTTCGGATCCATCGTTTTTGCATATGTGTCGTTCATTTTATCCAGTACCAACGATCATATTGCCCCTATCGTTTTCCCGCATTTTTCGTTCATTTCAATCGGTCCCTTGAAAAACGATAGATCGAGATTCCACTGTGTATATATATATATATATATATATATATATATATGTGTGTGTGTGTGTGTGTGTGTGTGTGTATATATGCATATATATATACACACATATATATATACATATATATACATATATATACATACATATATATATATATACATACATACATACATATATATATCCTATATATGTGTGTGTGTGTATAACCCCCTTAATGACCGTTCTTACAAAGGGGGTATGAAATTTCCCATTCTAAAAAGGGAATCGGAAAAATGGGCCCCGTAAGCTAAAGGTTAATAGCACTTAAAAATGTTATATAAAAGCACACTCATTATTATACAGATAGATATGGAAGATGATTCTTCAAATGGATTGAGCTCTTTAACTTTGATATTGAATAAAATAAAATCGCTTTATTAATTATATAAAAATAAAATTTCTTTAGAAGAACCCACTTAGATCGAAACAATTTCAGATAACCTGTGGGGAACAGTAGCATAGCTATAAAACTTCGTAAAAAAGCTACTACAAGCTTTGAACAAATCTATTCTCCGTCCTTGGGCAGAAGACCATCTCTTAATTTTCCCATACGAGTTTTATAATATTTTCATCATTTGATGCTTTATTTCTAGAATTCTCTAGAATTAATTAAGTAATTAGATTTGTTCACTTTCCTAAAAAAATCCTTTCTCATTATCATGGAAAAGAATTTTAAAGGAGAAAGTGATATGAAGAAATAAATTCCCACGAAGGTTTTTCTATCTGAGGAAGGAAGATACATGCTTTCAATAAAAGCCGTTGATTTCGATTAGTTGATGTGATTATCAGGGATTTTAATAACTTTAAGCAATTTGTTTTTTCAATAACACGGAATGTTCCTATACACATATATACGTATAGGGCTTTTTTTTTAAAAATACGTGTTCACACTGCCATTGTCATAGCATTGGACAAGTTTACCACCAAATAACAAGAGTAGGCTACTTTTATTTTTCGTCGACAAAAGGAAATCTCAAAAAATCAAGTCAAAACTAAAATGCTGCTTCATACTCAATACACTTTGCTTGACGGTCAGTTCCATCAAGTCAAAGGCAACGCAGGATATTGCCCATATTAAAAAAACCCTCAAAGTGCGCATAACAATGCAAAAATTTCAAGGATAAATTTTGAAGATAGTACATCTCGTGTAATTAAAAAATTCGTTGGTTATTAGAGTGATTTTGATTATAACAGTGATCAAGCATAGAATATAAAATTCATTGAAAAAATCATAGTACTTATTTATTTCATTCATATTGAAAAAAAATCATTTTCTGAAATTGAAAGCAAATAAATACGATGTAAATATAAATATCCCCAGCTTAGCAGATGTAAATATATATATCCCGAGATATATCCCCAGCCTATATCTCGGATTTGACTTTAGTATGTTTTCATGGCATAGTCTACTAGTATGTTTTTCATTAAATTAAGAGTTTACATGTAACTTCCAAGGAACTATTTGATAATTAAAATAATTTTTTTTTACTTACTGTCATGCTCTTTATTATTAACTTATAGTAACGGGAACTGTAAAATGCATGAATTTTGAAGTACGAAACTAATTAAATTACTATCCCTTTATTAATTTACTTATATAAATCATAAATTCAGTGAAAATCAGTTGCTTAATGGTGAATCAACATTTTAGTTCTTACTTCGATAGGAAGAATGGAATTCAAATAATATAATTTTAAAAAATGGGAATATTTATTGCTTATCCTTTCCCAGCAAACAAAAAAACTATAGAAGATAAATTTCAGAAGAAAAAGATATAACTGATCAGTCATGAACAGTCAGGAGACTTTCTAAAAAAAACGTCATATGGCATTCCATAAATCATACGTGGTCAAGGCGAATATTCGAGATAAAAGTTTTATATCGAGCAAATACTGGTAAGGTAAAGAAAAAAGAGTGGACATGAAGAATCTAATCAGTTTCCGTAGAAAAAAGTAGAAGTTGAACTGAAAAAGTAAAATCTATATCAATCTTTAAAGGGAAAAAGGAAAGTGTATTACACAAAAATCTAAAGAAGAAGTAGAGAGGAATAAAATTTATGTAAATGCGAAATGTTAGTTCATATTTTTTAATATGAAATATGACAGACATATTGAGAGCTGCCTTTCATGAAACAAAATCTCTTAAATTATATTTAGTTTTTTTTTTATCTATATAGGATTTTTTCTTATCAATTTGCAAGACGTTTCTAGTATATTTAGAGGACACATATATTTTAAGGTACATGTGAGTGAAATATTGCTACTTTTACTGCCATAAAAATAAAGAATTTTTTTTAAAAACTTATGGTAATGGTATTGTTAGAATCACTAAACAGAGGTAATATCGTATATGTAACTGAAGCTATTAGTCGTACTAAAAAAGAAAATGAGTGGTCATTTCAGAAACCTTGATTTTTCATTCCCCTTTTTCAAAATGCACTTAAAGGAGTATATATCTATCACTTTCATTATTTATTAATTATATATGTGTCATTTAATTATGTATGTCTGAGCAGTTTTGTTACTGTTTACAATTTTTAGTTCTCTGGTCTATCATAGTCAGTCCTAACATCCAGTAATTCTTTCCCGTGATGTTTAATCCCAAAACTTTTCCTTAAATATCAAAATACCTTTCAATCAAACTTCATATCTCTAACAATTGCACGCAAAGATTCTTATGAACAAGGAATTTTTTCTCAGTGGCCATCGCTATTAAGGAATGCTGGCAAAATGTGTTTCCAAGTCATGTAGATCAGAAAATTTGTTGTTTTTGTCCTTTCCTGTTTTATTATTTAAAAAAAAGGTTTTCAGAAACATATAAAAAGAGATAGTAGAATAAAACTGTTTGTATAAACATAAATCTGTGGCGCTATGGCAGATGTTGATTTGTCCGAAAAATTCAATTTTATGTTGATATATCACACTTAAAATTGTTTCTTTAATGTGGCAAAAGCTGATACGTGGAATTAAGAAATAATACTAAGTTATTTGTATTGGAAAATGCTGCTATGTATAAAAGAATTTTTTCTCAACCCTCCCCCAAAATTTTACTCCCTAATTGAAAATTTTCATTGAATCCCAGCCATATACTTGAGGTTGAATATGAATATTTACGAAAGAATATTTGGATTGAAAAAATTAATTGGGCGATTTTATAATTCACAACAAAAGTTACTTTCTTAATTTGCCAAAAACAGGAAAATATGACATACTAACATCTGCCATAAGGCCACAGAAATGTGCACGCTCCTGAACAAATTCACTAATTTAAGTATTTTCTTTCCAGACGACGATCTCCGCGACTCCTATGGCACTCCAATGGGGGGCAATTCCCAGCTCGGCGGTGAGACGGACTCTTCAATGAGGTCATCGCCGCCTCTGGGGGCCCCTTACATGGGACCCTACCCGGGCACACCGCCGTACTTGGGCGGCAGCCCGTATCCTCCATATTACGGGCCGACGGAGTTCAACGGAGGGGCGCCGCCGCCCAGACCCCCACATTTTCCGGAGTTCCCACCAAGTCCTGCTTCGTGGCTGGATGAGGTAGAGGCGCCCCCGAACGCCCCGGCACACTACTGAAGGAAGTCATCTGGTGTGTGTACGATATAAAAAAAATGTCCATTGAAAAGGCAGGCGGATGCAATCCGATATATTTGTGATCGCTCGGCGCGGTAGTCGTGCATAATCGATAGATTTTAACCATATCTCTCTCTATAAGAGTCTAGGATTATTCCACAGAGAACATGTGTAAAATTGGAAAAGAATGAATCCAGGAAATTTCTAAATGATCAGGCATTTTCTCCATGCACTATGGTTATTTTAATGTTTCTAAATCAGTAATTTCATCCTGTATCCGTAAGGGAAGATGGAACGACCTACAAACTCATCAACCACATAATATATATATATATATATATATATATATATATATCATATTTAGGTGCATTGTCCCCCTTGAAATAATAAATCTATAATCATCGGTAATTTTTACAATCCTTTTCAATTATTTTTTAACAATTCTTTTCAATAATTCTTACAATAATTTTTCAATAATTTTTACAATAATTTTTTTGTGATATCTTCAGTCATTAAGTATGATATCAGAGGTAAATTTTGAAAATAGTTTTTTTTTCATTGGACGTTGTATAAAAACACAAATGTTTTCACTTTTTATCAGCCATAGTTGTTTTTTTTTTAAATACAAACCTTGCGATGAAATTTTTCAGCTGTACTAGTCATAATCGTTTATTGTCTGACAAATCCCGGTCTCCCATCAAAGCATTAATTTCCTAAATAAAAATAATTAAAAAAATTCAAACGTTGGTATCTTCATTTTGAGCTAAAAATCCAAATTTATGGCCATCCCTCTTTCTTTCAGTTTATCTTCATTTTTAACAAATTTTTTTTTTCACTAAAAGAGTTTCCATCTCCCCTTCCAGTTTAGTTCAAGAAAACAATCAAGTTTTTTCTTTCGGCACATCTGATGTTATATTAGATGCTTTTCACTTTAACCATTTGCACAATCCTGTCTAAAATAAAAGGGGGGAGTGAATATCGAAGAATTTAGAAATCTACGAGCATTTAAAAAATTTGGGTCTGTCTGAAATTCTCATCGCACATTCTGGAAACGGCCAAAATTCGTAACAGCGCCCGCAGATATTTCGGAAAACGCCACGCCGCATCGTGTTTCACAGGAAGCGAGATCTCGAACTTACGACCCACAGAGTCGTGGTTTCCGGCACCCAGATAGATATAAGCGAAACAGTTCGTCAATGAAGCAATTGACCCCATGGCCACCGAAGCAAATGCATTTAGCACTTCCTTACAATGGGTGGTTAACGGAACAGTAGTTCCCACAACAATCGACACTTGTCGGTTTAATTCCTCTTTTCCGGCCGCCACCATGTACTCATATCATTAGAGAAAGGGGAAATATTTCTTGATGAACACATACTGAAAGCTAACAGGAATGACTCAGATTGCAAAGTAAGGCCTTAGACAACAAATAAAAATATCTGTCAAACTAAGCAATTAAAAAAGTGCCTAAGATTTTACAAAAACATGAGGTCTGGCACTTTTAAATAACGCGTAAATACATATAATTCTTTTTTTCGAGGCAAAGATAGTCTGCAAATTTAGGTTTTCTTAATTATACAAAATTTATATACTATTGTTTTAAGTCATAAAAAATAAATGCACACCTTAAAAGAAAGAAACAACCATTGCATGTTGAAAAGCAATATCATTTGTTATTACGTCAGTTTTACATATACAATCAGGAAATTCTTTTACAATTGTATTTTAGCCCCATATCACATTGACGTCATCTGCTAATTTTTTTGTTTGTTTTTTACTCTTTCTAACAGAAGTTTTCAGAGGAAGTTTTTGTTTTTGTTTTTGTTTTTGTTTTTTGTTTTTGTTTTTGTTTTTTGAAGATCTGCTAGAGTAATTATTCTTAGTGCACAACATAAAATATCTTCCATAATAAAATACTATTTTTAGAAACAATTTGATTCAAATGGAATTTCAGTGCTCTTGTTTTCAGAATTCTTCTATCCTTTATGTGTTGCTAAACTTTCACATGAATATTTCAGTATCTTTAGGTGTTTTAGTTATGAGAATTTTTGCTAAATTTATTAAAATTACTACTTTTCGCGAAGTCACTCTTGTTACCGATCGAAGATGAATAAACCCGTTTGCGGTAATAAACATCTTTTTCCCAGTTAGCGCCAGAATAAGTTAAAATGTTTGAAGATAGAATAAAATTTTAAAAACAAATTACGGCTGTTTAACAATTTTAATATTTGAGCAGAGAAGCGGAATATTTATTACAACTCACCAATATTTGAACTAAACAGTCTTTTAAAACACACTGTTAACCGATAATTTTGTTTAAATATACGCGCAAGTAACCTGCTAATATTAAAATTTTAGAATAAAGAAAGGTTTTTTTTATGATATCTGTTTTCTTTATACGGAGGTTTGAGAGTCATGGTTTAGAGTATAAAATATGTGGATTTCTCTGAACCTCATTCAGTTCATAGTAAAAGTAGCTGTCTATGAACTGAACATTCCTTTGCAAGATAAAGGAATGTTCAGTTGACAAAACATTTCGCGGAAAGCGCGCGTTAACTCCTAAATTGTCTACAACATTTGCATGTAAAACACGAGTTTACTGGGTACCGGTCAACAAGGTGTTTATTTATTTCCTCCTCTTTCTAATACATTACAACAATAAAACAGGGTATAAGGCTACGGTAAAGAAGAAACTAAATGTTAGGTAAAATTTAATCATTTTTAAATTTTGAAAAGTATTGCTTTAAAATGCTACTAATGCTTGGGACATTAAGCATTAGTAGCATTTTATTACGCACATACACACTCTTTTAATGAAAGTTGAAACAAACAGTCATAAATTTGATTAGAGAAATATCTATAGAATAAAAATATTAACTGCAACTTACCAAATACTCTATTATACATGTTCTAAGAGAATAAAAAAGAATTAAAATGGAAAAGAAAAATATTACAAATATAGGCTCATTAAAAAGAAAATCTTAGAGGGAAATTGAAAATTTAATCAATTAGTTATTGCTCTTAATAGCTCCTAATAATTTACAAAACTATGCTTGCTTTCTGAATGCCTCTATACTTCAAAGTAAACGGCACTGAAAATTTCTGAAAGAAGAGCAGTTTGCAAATGCATGCCTTAGTATAAGCATTAATTGTTGCATGCTACTCATGAAATCAGTAAACAAACATTCCCCACATTTGTTCATGTTTTATGTGTACAAAATCATACCTAGGCATAAATTTCGTAATTGATTTTGTTCACTCCTACTTCTGTAATATGGCATCCTCGTGGCCGTGGCGAAAAGTAACAGGAAAATAAACTAATTAAAAGTTTGAACATCTTGCCGAAATTAAGAATTTTTTAAATGTATTTTTGCCAATGAAAATTTTGCAATGAATTTTGCAAAGCCAATGAAAGAAATTTCATAAATTAAAATGGTTTGTACGAATTGTGTTTTTAATTTGCTTTGTTCACGTGCAATTCTGGTATCCTATTAGCGTTTCATTGATTATTTTTTTCAAATGGAGGTTGAATTAAAGAGAGCGAACCAATTTATAACTTGAAAATGAATTTTTAAATGTGCCGGAAACCACGGCTCGTGTGCACGGCTTCTACGAACATTTGACATTTGATGAAGGAAGACTGCTAAATTCGTCACTTTTATTGTGTAAAAATAAAAAAAAGGGAATGAGAGGAGATGTGTACATCAGAAGAAACTCATAAACTCATTGTTGTATTTATTTCGTTGTGTGTACAGAAAGAGAGCTTCTTCTTCCGTTTGTGACCAGTAATGGACGGTGATAAGCGCAGTTTGGACTCTTGAGTTTTACCTGTCTGTGTGTGTGTCGATCAACTTGTATCCATTTTGACGGAAAGAAACTGCGCTCGAGTTTTTAATGCTAAAACTTGTTTTGACAATATGAAAAGGGACTTTTTATTTTTCCAAGGACAGCATGTTGATAAGAAATATATATAAATATTTCTTTAAAATATCCATGACCAGTGTAAATATTAAATGTTTGTGTAAATAATGTTTGTGGAGCTGAAAGGGTAATATGAATTATGTGGTCCAAAACAGAGAGGCCATGGATATTAGTTGAATTATAGATCAGTCCTTCTTTTGTTTGGAAAATATGTCAGTACTTGTTAATCTAGTATAAGGTTGCCAGTCTGATATTTTCTTGACAAATATATAAATTAAAATTTTGATTGATCATTAGTTTCATCTTGTTGTTTTTTTATTATTTTTATTTATTTTTTTATAATTTTGCTGTGATATCAAAAATATTATTTGTTGCATACATGTTAAGAAATTCTAAATAATGTTTAAATGTTTGAAGAACTCTGAGGCTTGAATTATATCTAAGCATCTTAAACTCAAAATATGGCTTGGTGGGATTAAAAGAAATTAAGTTCAAAAACTGTAAGAGATTAATTTCTCATCTAAAAGTTTTAAGATAATGGATAATCCTCTCTTGGTGAAACTATATTATTTGAGAAAAATTTAATATAATCTCATTAAAACCATAGATTGATTTCTGTTTTGACTTAGAACTCACAAACACTTGATATTTTACAATTTCCCTTGGAATGAAATTTCATTCATTCGTTATTTAGTTCTATATGCTTTAGTTCTATATGCTATACTTTTTTTTTCTTTTCTTCTTTTTTTTTTGGGGGGGGAGGGGTTACTTCTTTAGGAGGAGAAGTAAAAAATAAATTATTCTAGCTTAAAATTTGCCTGCCTGAAAGATTTCTGCCTTAAAGTTCTTTCTGTTTAAAGAAATATATAATTATGTAGAAATATTAACCCTCTAGTTTCAGTCAACAAACGTTTAAGAAAAGCTATAAGGATTTATGACAAATATAACAAAACCCAACAGTACCATAACAATATTTTGCCTCGCATTTTAACAATTAAATGCTTACAACTAATTGATAAAATGTTTTTGGACTTTCATGTTTCTTCTCAGTTTATTGATGATCAGCTGACGAGGTTTTATTCTGTGCATTTCGTTTACAAAGTTCATAGCTGGCAGCCTTAAATAAAATTTATCCCTCATTGCAAAATCCTTCTAAACATCGACACGCCATTCTGGAGGAATAATTAAAACTGACCCTTTACATAAAGGAAAGGGATTGAACAGTGTGATTGAAACAGAATTGTTTTGTAATTGATTATTTTCAATGGAAGGTTAATAATGAAAGTTTTGGGTTTCAGTATTATTTCATCCAGAATGGTGTGCCTACGGTTTAGTGACATAAGCTGTTGTTCTAAAGTTGTATATTATCAATGAGTATTAAAATTTTATTGAATTTATTTGGTATTTATATTTATGGCATTTGTTGTTACATATTCAAATGTCCAGACTTAAAAAAAACTTTAAAAAAGCAATGTGTGTAAGAAAAAAGATGAGGTCTGAGTTGTGTAACGTTTTTTTCAGTTATTGAGACGCTGGGCATGAGTTTCTTTCCGGACGACATGCTCGAATGGTTTCTGTGTAATCATCGTCATTTTTAATACACCTGGGCACAATAAACTAGTCAATTATGTATAATTTTTGTGTGTTTCATTCACTCTATTCTCCTGTCATGGCTAATACATAGTCACATGCATAAAAACAGATAACTTGAATAAAGATGTAATCATATAACAGAGATAAATACCATATTTTTCGGACTATAACACGCACCTTTTTACATAAAACATCGACTTAAAATTAGGGAGCCTCTTGTGGTCCGAAGGTAACATTAAAATGAAATAAATATATTACTATACATATTATATATATATATATATATATATATATATATATATATATATATATTATATAAAGTTATTATATATATTATACACAATCTACCAATAAGTATTTGGACACCTGTGATAGAAAAGAAAAACAAAGTTTATTCATATTCAATAGCTGGTAGAGCCTTCACGAGAGGCAAATTATAGCCTCAACCCATGCTTTCTACAAGTCTTTGTATGACAACTAGTGGTATTTTCCTCCACTCGTCTTGGACAAAACATGTAAGTTCCTCCTCCGAATTTGGGCGGTTGTTGCACCCCTTAATTCGGCGATCCAATTCGTCCCAAGGGTTTTCGATATAGTTCAGGTCTGAGCTCTGGGCAAGCCAGTCCATTCGGTTAACCTATTGTCACCATGACAATCCATGGTAGACCTCACAACATGATAGCTGGCGTTGTCATCCTGGAAGTAACATGGGTCCAACCCGTAAAACTGCCACAACGTAGGAAGCACACTGTCATCCAAAATAGTGCAGTAGGCGTCGGCGTTGAGCTTGCCATTAATTGGGACAAAAGGTCCCAGTCCATACCAGAAGAACCCCCCCCCCCCACAACACAAAAAAAAAAAAAAAAAAAAAAAAAAAAAAAAAAAAAAAAAAAAAAAAATTCACCTCCGCCGAACTTTACTAGGAGCACAATGCATTCTGGTAGGAGGCGTTCGCTAGACCCAGACCCTGTCATCCGAACGGTAGAGGGTGAACCTTGATTCGTCACTCCAGAGAACCCGTTTGTACTGATCTACGGTCCACTATTCTACGGTTCCGAATTTCTCTGGACAGCACCCGTCGGTCTCTATCTCCCAGTTTCTTGGGTCTGCCGATTCGGGGCACATACCGACAATCACCGTTCACCTTCCACTTCTGATTCACATAGGCCACAATTGATTTTGGGTAATTCAACTCGCTAGATATGTCCCTTAAGGATTGGTTATTTCTGTGATACCCAACGATTACACCTTTCTCGAAATCAGATAACTGTGCCCTTTGTTAGATCTTGCATGCGACTAATGCCAATGTTGTTTCCTACACGATATTTAACGGCCGAGGGCGGGACGTACATCAAGACCGAAGATATCGTCATTTGCATGGGGGTCCAAATATTTATTGGTAGATAGTGTGTGTATATGTATATATATATATATATATATATATATATATATATATATATTGTCTTTATTAAGTAAGAAATTGAAACTATCTTTATATACCTGACAAAATACAAAAAATTCTTTTCTAAAAATCCTCCCATAAATATGAGGTACGTCTTATTTTCAAAAAAATACGGTATATAAAACCTAATGTTTTTTCTTTGTTTGTTTTTTGTTTTTTTTTGTTAAGGGGGTATTACTTTTCAAGAAATATGTTTTAAGCTTAGGGAACAATACAAAATCCAAATGCAGACAGAGCATCATTCTAAATACTAAAATTCCCTACTGATAGAAGGAATATTCTCGCATTTTGTGCATTAGACTCTGATAATAAGGCTCCGTACTGTTTAAATTTTCTTACTGTTATAATATAAAATTTATCGCTACTGTACAGGATGAATATAATATAATATTAAAACAGAGTTTGTTTGCAATTCCATACAGAAAAACCAGCACACGATAGCACAATACTTTTAAGAATGCAAAAACCCTGAAACGAACTGAAACAGAATGGGAAACAAGTTTTGTTAAAATAGTGTCGTGAGCCAGCAGGGGACTTTTTTTTTTGTTGTTGTTACTTTCCCATTGAACCGACCTGTCGCCAACTTTAATGCAAAAAAGTCGCCGATTACATATATTTCTTCTAGTACAACAGTCTGCACATAACTTCCCGCATGTAGTTACTGCAGTCAGCTGTCATGTTTTTAAATATCGATGAAAGCTTTTGACAAAACTTTGTAGAAGATATCCATCGCACCAACAGTATATAGAGCGTAAACAAGTCATGAATGGTAAGTGACTTCCTTCCCTGTGCCGACGTGAATCACGATATTTTTATTGTACATCAAAAATGTCTTTCTCTCCGAAATACAGGTAGCCCTCCTACAGCACGATCTTACAACACGGTTTCGTTCTAACACGATAGGATAAATTGCAGGAACCCTCGTATAACACTGCAACCTGTAATACGGTTTCGCTCTAACACGATAAAAAAATTGCGAAAAATTTTCTACAACACTGTACTTATACTGCACTAGATAACATGATTTTTTTAAACATATTTAAAAACTAAATTACCTTAAAATAATGACGGGAATAAATAATGAACTGTAGGGGCTTTACATGAAAATGTATAAACAAATTATAATTTATTCCTTTATAACTCTATTCCGATGTCATAGCGGAAATCGTCATGCACAAACTTATTACATAAGAAGAGCATTGCAGTGAATTTTAGACGTAACCGATTCGAAATCAATTAATGTAATGGAAGATTGGAAGCAATTTTCAATTAAGCACGTCATCGACATCTTTGTGACTGAAAGAACTAAAATCATCAACTTTAATTGCATGTTGGAAGATGATATGGCCATCTTCAGTCGAAAGAGAATCGTTAAAAAATGAAAATGGTAGCATATTAGAACTTGCTAAATCAATCGGAGGCAAAGGTTTTGTGGATATGCCTATTGAGAACGTTCAAGATTTATTAATGGAAGAAGTTGACGAAGCGGATTTGATGGAAATGGCATCCGAAGCTGTAAATCCTATCGATTCTGAGGGCAATAGCACTCATGAAGAATGTAAAGTTAATAATTTTACACAAAAAAAATTACAAGAAGGCCTAAGCTTAGCTGAAAATCTTTAATCATTTTTCTTGAACGCAGACCCTTCCGTTGAAAGAAGTCGAAAATTCAAAAGGGAGCTGCAAAATTGTTTATCTCCATACTGTGAAATCTAAAATGACTTTATAAGAACCAGCAAACAAGCCAAAACTACAGATTTTTTAAAGAGGATAGAAGGTGCAAAAAATCTAAATGAAGAAAAATGTTCTGAAAGTGGAGGTGATATCGTTCAACTGAAAAAACGTTCTCGTTAGATTGTACTGAGCAGTGATGAGGAAGAAATTTACTAAATTAAGGTCGCATTAAATGAAATTTTTTTTTGTTTATTTTCGTTTTGTATTGTACATACATTTACATTTTTTAATAAAAATGAAGTTGCTTAAATGGAATTTATAAAAAAAATGTTTGTTTTCAATAAGTTTTCGGAACGTAACCTCCCTTTTTGTACTGGCTCTGGGTCTCATATAGCACGGTTTCACACAACACGGCATTTTCTAGGAACCTATCTACCGTGTTCTAAGAAAGTTACCTGTACATCTTCCTCGAATGCTCGTTTTCCCACTCCCGTTTGAAAGGTAAAATACCGACTTCCTGTATAAAAATTACATCCTCTTTCTCACTAACGGGAAGATCCCGCAGCATGTTAACTTTGGAAAGCGCCATTTTCGAAGAATTCTGATACGTAAAGTAAAATTAGCAGTGAAACTGCTTTTGCCGATGTAGCTCTAGCCACTTCCTATATACACTTAGGGCCTGTTCACATAGAATCCGCCAGCGTCAGGATAAAAAATTTTAACCAATCATATACCAATCATTGACCCACTAAACCAATCCGCGCCAACGGAATCTTTACCGCTGACGCTGAAGGATTCTGTGTGAACAGGCCCTTAAAGTTATTTTGTGAGTATCGCCGTGACTTCGTGGATGTGTCTGCGATTTGGAAGTAGATATTCCAAACATCAAGCCCAGGTCTTTGCGAGCATATGAGAATGATTTTTCTTTGCCAAGAGTCTCACTTCGTCGACAGATTAAGGAGAGGTCGGCATAATGGAAAAGAATTTTTTTTATATTTTTTTCTAATTATATTCCAATTTAGGTGTTCACGAAAGTGTTCAAATTTCCTTACTGCCACATGTCTCCTGAAATAGATGGATTTCTTTACTTACGAGAAAACTACTTCATTCATAAAAAGATCTTCAGCATCTCCCTAGAGTGACGCAAAAATGGCTCTAAGTTGAAGAAAAGGAAAATACTTGAATAATTGTTGAATATACTCAATGAAACAAACGTAAAACGTAGTCATCGAAATGTTCTCTTTTTTCAACTCAGAGAAATAAAATGGAATAATTAATTCCCATTCTTGAACGATAAATAATAAGAATAGAATGAAATATTTAATTATACTACACTTCAAAATAAATCTTCGTTGCAGCATGAAAATTAATTTGGATCCTCCATAAATTAGGAATAGTTAGGGGCCCTAAGGACCGTAGATTCTCTGGTAATACAATAATGTGCACCTCGTTGGTATATTTGTTTTTGGAAGGCTTAACATATTACCAGATGTTAGTTTTTCCGGAAAAAGGAACAATGCATAATAGGAAAAAATATAATTACATAAAAAATTACTACAGATATTTAAAAGATACAATATTCTTTGTATCTATAATATTTAGGGGTTATTATTTTTCTTCTTTTATAAATTTGGGTAAAACATTCTTTTTAGTACCCTAAATAATCTAAGTTCTAGCCAGTAAATTGACATTATCTAATATGTTAATCCTTTAAGTTTCTGGCACAAAAAAAAAAGATGAATGTGAAATGTATTGTAGAGTAGACACTATAAGGTATTTCTGTTTTTTGGGGTATTAGTCTATTCTTTTCAATAAGCTATTTGTTAATCACATGCTTGAAAACAAAACTCTCTTTTAGTTTCGAGCAAAAATCTTAGTATATCCTCTCTTAGCAACTATCAAATTACGCAAATTTGAAAATATTGTATTTATAAAGCCAAATATGATAATAGCAAATCATTGAAAATAAAAAGTAACTGTCATAAAGTTGATATTTTGCTTTGTGGAAGAGATTGGTCGATAGTTTGTAAGTGTTTATCAAATAAAAGGTTCATTTTTTCGCCTATGATTATGCATTAGGGCTTGTGATTCTAAATAAAAAAGGGGCTAATGCGAGTAAACAGCAACATTGTTATATGTAAAATAGTAAATGTTGATATTAAATGAGTGATTGTAAAATTGTTATGATGATTAGGAAATATTTTGACAGGTCTTAAAGATGTAATAGATCGTCTGTTTCAGGCGGGAAAGAACATGAAATAAAATCATGACATGTAGTAAAATACGTGATGGTATAGTAGGCAAAACATCTGTAGAAAGCAGAAGTTTTAGGCTTTGATTTCTAGGAAATTTCAACTGCAATTGAATGTTAATAAAATAATATGCACCTCGTTGGTATATTTGTTCTTTAAAGGCTTAATACATAACTAGAAGTTAATTTTTCTGGAAAAAATATAAAGGAATCAAATGACAAATCACGCGATAACTCCTTTAAACTGAAAAACTGCAGGTAGCATTGCAGTTTTCAATACATTTCTCGTGATCCTTTGAAAAATAAAAAAGTTTCTAAAGAAAAATGAAAAATGTGTTTCCCATTATAGCCAAACTAAGAAACCTATGATTCATGGTAAGAACATAGTCGGAAATAAACAAAAAATTTATTTAAGATTCATCTTGAGAACTAAAACAGAAAATTGTAAAATAGACCAGAAAAATCTTTAAAATATATACATATAAACGCATTAGGCAATATGTTTGCAGCCAAAATAAGAATTACAGCTTGTAAAATCCAATAGTATCATACACATCACGCAAACTAGGGAAGGGGCCACTGTTCATTGTTCTTTTCATACAGTTTTAAATCTTGTCTTGTATCTGCGAAATATATCAGCCTACCTTAGCTAATTATTCACTCTTCTGTTCTTAATCTGACTTCTCTCACTCATTGCATCGTATGCCGTGGATGGCGTGGATGGTGTTCCTCTTAGCTAATTTCGATCAACCTTTTCCTTACGGGGTGGGATAGCATGTATCCCAAGAATACGGGCCCCAGAATGAATATATATATATATATATATATATATATATATATATGTGTGTGTGTGTGTGTGTGTGTGTGTGTAAGTAAGTAAGTAATATATATATATATATATATGTGTGTGTGTGTGTGTGTAAGTAATATATCCATTACATCACGTCCTTAATTTATAACCTGAAAGGGAAAACTAGCTCATATTCACATGGCTGGAGCTAGACTCAGTCTGAAAGGAATAAAATTAAATTTGGAAGCAGTCGGGCCGAATCGTTTATTAGAGCGACAAAAGTACATCCGTTCATTCCAGGAGAACAGCTCGGAAAAATATCACCTTTCAACATTAAACGCGAGAGGGCGAAAAAAACATGTAGCTATTATTTGTAGGGTCAGATATTTAGGGACTCGCGATGCTAACCCACTCCTGAATTCCACACACACACGTGTAGAAATGCCAAGGCATGCGATTCATGGGAAGTTCTGTGGCTAAGGGTTTTAAAGCGATAAATTAATTTTTCTGAGAATTGGATTTAGGAAAGGGGATTTAAATACTAGAATGGATAGCATAATATTTAAGATATTACACACACACACACACACACACACACACACACACACACATATATATATATATATATATATATATATATATATATATATATATATATATATATATATATAACCCCCTTAAGGGTCGTTCTTAGAAAGGAAGGAGGTATGAAATTTCTCGTTCTAAAGAGAGAATCGGAAAAATGATGCCCGTAAGCTAAAGGTTAAGCAAAATCTCGCTTCTAAAATAGGAGGGCTACAGCAAAATCTTTCGAATCTCAAGAGAAGCAGAAGTTGTTTTATTGTCCAAGAATGCTTCTTTTAATCTCTCCGTGTTCTTAGTTCATAGATTCTAACTCCTAAGTTTTGCGTACACAGGTTTTCTTCTTTCTCATGCACGCATTCCAGTGGTTGGATGAAAGCAAGCAGTGGAGAGTAAACACGAAGTGTTTTGAAAACTTTGTATGTACATATGATGGATAAAAAAGTCACACCCCTCTCTACGTGCTCCAGGGTTCATTCTGTCATAAGAATAGCTAAAGAACCGACAATGATGTTCATTAAATGTCAGATAATATTATTTGTTTGTAGATGGCACTTCACTGTTCATGGTTGCCCACTATTCCATCTGTGAAATTCAAGTTCTGAGTGCAATAAAGAGAAAGTCCTAAAGCTCTTTGAATTGAGAGTGGGCTGATTCACTGTCTTTTCACAACACTGGACCTCTTATCAGGAGAACCTAACTTTATACCAGGGATTCCCAATGGAGTCCAGGTGGACCCCCTGGGGGTCGATGAAAGTTTAAATAGGGTCTATAGTATTCCATGGGTCTATTAGGGATCTATGATAAATTTTTCTATTTTAAAATTTAATTTAATTTTATAAGAATGCAATTATTAGATAATAATACCCGTTTTAATGTGTATAATACAGATTTTCATAGGGCGGAGTGATCCATGCATCTGAAGTCGAATGTCATGACGCTTTTGTATATGCCTCGAATGCCATCGTCGGCTTTTATGTGTGTACCAACACTAAGCAGAAATGAGGAAATACACTGGACCTGTAAACAGCACATGGATCCTCCCGATGCAACCAATCAGAAGCAGCTTCGTTTTTCTCTTGGCAATGTTTGTGCAATTACAATCTGTGTTTTTGAAATCTTGTTTATATTTGTAAAATTAAAAATGAAAATAGTACAAAAATAATAAAACATAAACATGATGAACTACTTTTTCTAATTATTTGTTCCCATTCTCAGTCAAATTGTTATCTTTAAGTGTTTTATATGCAATTATTTGTATTATAATTATGTTGTATGCTGTATATTATAGAGAAAAATGTGAGGGGGTCGATGAAGAAAATCATTCTTTTAAATGAAGTCGATGTAGGAAAAAGGTTTGGAACCCCTGCTTTATACCCTTTGTAGACGATTACCTTCACAATAGGAATTCTAGATAAGTCGACAGGTCGGCAAAACACAGATGGAAAGCTCTGGAGAGATACCTTGCGAAAAGACTGCATCCACCTGAAAAAGGTGGCATTAACGGAGAAGAGGGGTATTTTACTCCAAAAGCATGTCGAAACATCGCTCCAAGTAGGGACAGACGATATAAAGCATTCATTGCCGTCAGGGGTGTGTGTTACCACTTGTTGGAAATCACTTCGTTCCTTTGTCTCATCTTCGATAGAAATGCATCTCAATTGGGATACCCAATTCTATGTAACAATTTTTGAGTAAAAACCAATTCATTCGTTTCGTATCCATTATCTTTAGTCCTTTTGACTTTGGGGGTTATTCAGTGAATCCCTTGTATAAATTTTCTACACATGAAAAGTTTATAGTTATTCAATAGTATGTCTATTCAAATTCTTGATTTGAAATACCTGATCATGTTTTCTTTAAAACTAAGTTTTAAAGTTGGAAAATTTTTAGTGAGGTGTCTTTGGATTTTATGTTACATTCCATTTTGGGATTTTTTTTATTCTCATGTTTCATAATAATTCGTTTACCAATGTGAACTAACTTTTTGAAAATGTTATTACAATGATAAAAATAATAATATAAAAGGCTGTGGGTAATTTATAAGTAAAACTGTGTACCACACTTCGATTAATCTTGATACTTAATAATGGAATGTTATAATACATTTGTTTAGAGTGATATTAAGTGAAAACTGAGCAATAGATTGAAATTGTTTAATAGAGGTGGATTATAACTGCTTTATACTAAATTAAAAGAAATTTATTCATTTTAATGTCGGTATTCCCAATTTTATATCAATTCTTACACATGAAAAAAAAAAATCAAGAATTTAATGGAGACCTCAAAATTAAAAACGAATAGTAAAATTTGAGGTGTTTTAGAATACGAAATAATAAATAAATCTCAAATTTAGTATTTAGTTTGTCTTTCCTTACATTTTCGACTAGTAAAAAATGTTGTGGTATTCATTCAACTTCTTTTTTCAGTAAGATTGCTCGACTTTGAACCACACTTCCATCAAAACTTTTTTTAGATTGGTTTTGCTGGATATATGATATCCTCAATATTTTTGTTCTAGATGTTTCAATACTATTTTGAGAACATTAAGATCACTGGTCAGTTGAAGCGTTTCTATGAAATTGGGACAATTATACTGCCCAACACAACACTTCGCCTTTAAATTTTTATGCTTGAAATATTTATCTTGATCACAGTAAAAGTCGCTGTCAATCCTGAGTACCTTGCCCAGTCTTCGATATTTCTTTACACAATGTCAGTATACACGTATTTCCCTCCATAAAATATAATTCGCCTACACCTAATGTCAGGGCCCATTCCCAAACCATTATAATACCGCTGCCATGTTTCCCAATAGATTTAAAATTCTGAAGACCTATCTCTGGTTAGGCTATCTTAAGTCTTCATCTTTTCCCCAATTATCCAAACGATTTACTGTTAATGGCCGAATGGGTTGAGAGTTAGTCTTCAAAATTATTGTCCACGGGTTCGAAAAGTTGTTAAGAATGTTTATAGCCTTTCGTAACCGGCTTAAAATTATTTCTTTAGTCCTCGTATTGCAAAAGATGTCTAAATTGCTCTAAATCACGCACACTCCTAGAAACAACAACAAAAAGGAAATTAACTCCCGTCAGTAAAATGAACTAAGTACAGAATCAAAAGCCTTTTTTTATAAGCTATTATTCAAATTTTAACCGTATTTGCCTATAGACTTCTCTGATATAAGATTTTATCTGGATATTCAACTGTACACTAAATATTTTCTTATTGAACAATAGCTGTTTCTGCATGAGCTTTCCCTACCCAAGAAATTCAAAACTTCATCACATCTGGAGCACATAATGCTGGGTTTTTCTTTGTTCCTCATGTGAGAAAGTATTCAACTACGTCGTTGAAAACTATTCGATTATTTTCCTTCATCTTTGTCTCAGTTCTATAATTCTTTATAAAATGCTAAAATATTGTACATAGACTTCTTTTAACAGTTTAATTCACATTTTTAGTTGTTTTAGCTTGTTTGTGGGAAAATATAATCAATTTACGGCTGTTAAGGCTGTTGTGTCTTAACCCTATTGGATTCGCTCACCTCTATGATAACCTATGCAGAAAATTTGTCCAAGTATTGCCGACTTGGATTTAAAGATTTTAATTGTATTCCGTAATAGAGAAAGAAATTTTACACCTTGGAGCATTTTTTGTTTTAAAAAAATTTAAACAGTGTTTTAAAATTAAAATTATACGGGGGAAAATCTGGTATAGCGTGTTTTAAAGGCTCATCAATTCCTTTGGTGCACGAAATTTATAAAACGAATCCTGTTGCGAGATGCAGAAATGTTTAGGCCATCAGAAAATACCATTTTATTGGATTATCAGTATTTATGTAGCTGTAAACAGTAGTTAAATTTTCTCCATAGGTGAGCGAATCCAATAGGGTTAGTACACAGCAGCGCTTAATACTGGTATGATGACCCCTTGTGTACGAAAATTTAAAACTGTGACTAAAAACCTAATAAATAAAACAATTAATAAAATTCAAGTTCTTATTTACTCTCTGCTATTAATTCGCAACTGTAAAAAAACCGAACAACTGTAGTATCAAGAATGCAAAAAAAAAAGATGATATCTAATTTCCGTTTTGAGATTGTATTTTGGAATCGTCAGACTTTGTATTTTTTATTTTAAAGTAAACTGAATTCCCACATTAGTTTCCACAAAAAATTGTTTTTCTCCAAAAGTGTTTTGAAAAATATTTATCATAATTTTTATGATTTCAACCAAAAATATCTCTTCAAAAGTTTTGCCTCGTTTTGTCTGACTCTAGTTAATAAAGTTTAAAAAGTAAACCATAGAAATAATAAAACTGTCGTTTTATGGTTCAGTTCCGGCTCTTATGCAGAATCTTGCCGTTGGTGCGTGGATGCCCAGAGTGCTTGATTTCTGTTTGTTTTTGCCTATTTTAGTATAATTTTTTATCTATATCTGTTGGATTATTTATCTAGTTAATAAAGACAATAGATCACATTATTAACAAGTTTAAGGTATCTGCCTACATTGAAATGGCTGTTCTGGTGCAAAATTTCAATTTTTTACTGTTCTATTTTAAAGGCCAATCTTTTAGGATTCTAAAAGTGCTTTACTTTTATTCGTAGGATCATTGGATGAAAACTTATGTCCAATTAAATAAACCAAAAGCTATATTAAAAGACCGGAAGTAGCATCTTTCAATGCGTTTTCTAAAAAACTCATTTTTTAGTTACTTTTGTGAATGAGAAAGCTAATCATTTAAAAAGTTTTCAACATACTTCAATGAAATTTTGCAAAAGTGTTTTACATATGATGCGTTGAAAGGCAAAGTGGTGTAAGTCACATTTTCAACTTTTTTCATTTGGGGGCAAATATGTAATCTCCATGTTCAATTTATAGTGGAATTGTAGATAGTTATTATTTGCAATGTTGTAATAATTGTTATGAATTATAATTTGTTCAATTTATGGTGGAAAATTTTGTAGTTTTTGCAGTTAAACTCTCTTGACTTACACCACTTGACTTTCTGACTTACACCACTTTGCCTTTCACCGCCTCATATGAGGCTGTGAAAGACAAAGTGGTGTAAGTCACATTTTCAACTTTTTTTAGCTGGGGGCAAAAATGTAATCTCCAAGTTCAATTTATAGTGGAATCGCAAATAATTATTATTTTCAATATTATTTAATACAAATGCCCGGAAGATTGGCTATAACGCCATTTGTTCACACTAATGGGTGAAACTTCTGGCCACTCCTTTAGGGGGGGCACCGTATAGGGGGCCAGCATTACCCCCTACAAGCCGGTCCCGTAATTTAGAACCGAGTCAAGTTACAAGACCGTAACACTTGACCCCGCATCTCCAGAGGTAAATTTGAGAACTTGGAGGACATTTCAGCCACGACAGATTTTACGTGCATCGACTATCATTAGTGAACATGGCGGTGGATTTTGTCAGCGACCGGCATCGAACCCGCAACCCTCAGATCACTGGCTCCACGCTTTTGCCAACCGGGCCACCGCGCCCTTGCAATTTGGCGCGCTGCCAAAATTATAACTCGCAAGGTACGGACGTGCGGTTTTAGCGTCTGAAATTTTGCCTTCTGGAGGACCATTATAGAGGAAAGCAATCCTACATGAAAATTCCCTATATTTTAAAATGTTATGAAATTTCTACCAAAATTACGTTTGTTTTCACGGTTTTATATCACATTTGAACTAAAAATAAATATATTTAATCGGTATTGTATACTTTTGAAAAAAAAATGCTCCAAACGTAGGCAAATACCTTAAATCTATCACAACTGTAGCTCCGGAAAGATAATTCACACTAATATGTGATGTTTTATTATGAACGTATTTTAACGGCAATTAAACATGACAAAAGTTTTCATATCCCAAAACTACAGTTTTACAATAAAATTTTAAAAATAATATCCTATCTCCGTTTCACTACATATATCGCGTGCCTCTCTTGCCTGTAAAAGCGTTTCTCCTTCATAGTACATTTAATGATGTGAAGCATACATTACCTGCTCATCAAATGTTTAGATTTAAAACAATAATTTTACTTCATCAACTGCCCTGTGAATGGATGTAAATGTTTTTGTATCATAAATGAGAAAAGTTTAAACTATCATTTTTTATTATAATAGTTCTAATTCAGGGTTCCATCTGGCACACTCTATCTAAATTACCTCTTCTAGCAAATGTTACTTAACCGGAATAATTACCCCAATGATAAAGAAAAATTCGCATCAAAATTTTTCCTGTCAGGAAATATATTTTAGGTGTAGTGATTATGAATTTCCAGAATAGCAAAATATTAGTCACTGTTAAATATTAAGACATAAATTTGAACTATGGGGTTGAAGTGGTTAAAAAGGAGCCAGATACAACATAAGGTTATACCAGGTTCATAAATTAAACACAAACCAAGATTTATGCAGTTTTGACATTGTTGCAAATTACGCTAACTTTGCATTTTTACAGTTTTTATTTGTTTATCCGAATATGTTTATTCCTGTAAAAAAACCATCAGAGGCTGAGCATAAGGAACTCAAATGAAAACTCTGTAAAAGCCATTGTGAGAGATAAGGCAAATGCCCGAAAGCATTGTTGTGATAAGATGATGGTAAAGCCATTGCAAAGTAATACTTATTACTGCAACTCATTAATTAACATTTAAACAATTACCCCTTTTCCCCCTTACAACTTCATTATTTGTCAGCATTAGCTGCAGCTATTATCTTCGATGACTTAGCTTACAACCAACTCTCTCCTAACATGTCTTTATGTTTATCCGATTCCCTTCCTTCGATTCTCTTTTTCTATATATTTTATTTGCTTGGAGTAGGCTTGAAAAATAACTATCCCTTTGCCGTTGTAATCTATTCCATATCTTTCTTTTTAGTTTGCTATTCGCAATTTAAGGATATAAACAAGATTAGTCAGTCATGACATCTGTGATAAACATATGCATTTACACTATGTAGTAGGTAGTAAATTGATGAATTTGTAAAAGACAAAAACTAACAGAAACTTAACGTTGTTTTTAGACTATATTTGCAAATGCATACTAGGAATTTATTATTTAGGAAACGTAATGATTATTTGCCCAGTAAACTCATCCGTTAAAACATCATTCCGTAACACCTCGGTAGAAAAGGGTTGTGTTACTTCTTTCATTGTCGGGAACTTCTAAGGAGCGTAAAACGGTGCGGATTTTGACGGTAGAAAAGAGCCTGGAGCATCCAAGGGGTTAGCGCGTCGGGTGTTGAATTGAGGGAGCTCAATTCGAATCCTGGAAAGCGCCACTGGATGGCTTCGTGTCTACGCCGAGTAGGGGCACGTAAATCCATAGTTCGTAAAGTCTTTCATGTGGCAGTAGGGACTGGAGGAGGTTACGAGCCCATCAGATCTTGCTTTTGAGGCTTCTTGGTCAGAATTTATCCTAGTTCATATAATAAGGCATCACATATCACTACATTAGCCGTACTAACTTTACAATCGCAGTTTTGAAATCTAAACGAAATTAGTTTGAATCTTTATTATCTATATATATAAAACAGTTCCGGAACGGACTGACTGACTGACAGATACCGCACAGACCAAACCACTGGATCTAAAGGACTGAAAATTTGCAAGGCGATTCTTCTTATAGTGTAGGGGTGCACTAAGAAAGATTTTTGAAAAATTCTTCTTAGATTTTTTTAAATTAAATTAAGCTGTTTTAGTAACTTTTTTTAAGTTTGCATTTAAAATAATAATTTGGGGGTTATAAAATTTATATCACGAGAAAGATCATAAAAATTCCTTTAAAATGAAATCTTTTTCGAATCTTTACCTCCATTTTCTGATTTTTGGTGAATTTTTAAAGATTAATTTTTAGAATTTAATTTATTAAGTGCTGATCACGTGGTTTCTTTTCTTTTTATGATACTTTTTATGATTTTTTTTATGGCATTAGTTGCATACATTGGCCATTGTATTTATTTTAAATATTTTTTTGGCATTAATTGCATATTGACAGTTGTATTTAATTTGAATGTACTCCGTAGCGAAGCATGGGTATTCAGCTAGTATTAAATAAATTTATATTAAAGCCCATTTTAAAGTAAGAAAAGAAGAGTTCAGTCCATCCTCAGATGCGGACTCCAAGGAACATATGTACATAATCTTTTACATCTGTGTGTAGATGTTCTACGTGTAAAAAACACAATTTATATTTTTTTTCATGAAAAATATAATCTAAACTCCTCCACAACCAAAATACCCTCTATACTTTCATATAATATTCAGTCAAATTTACATTTCATGCATTTTCTTTCAATGTCTCGCATACTTTTTTAACTCCGTAAAAAATCAAAAGAGAATTCACAGTGGTCGACAGAAGATAATCTATAGAATGAAAGAAGAAAGAATCGACATCCCTAGTCCATAATTACATATCTGATATCAGTGCATGGGCATCACTAACTTTATAATTGCAGTTTTGAAACGTGAAAGAAATTATCTTGATGCTTTATAAATAAATACAGGGGAAACTTCTCTAGCCGACCATTTTTATTCGACAGTCACTCTTCTAAACGGTTGTATTTTGTTCAGAACCTATTCAAGACTTCATACAGCCAATATTATGGAAGAAAACTCTTTCTGGCAGCCACCCCTCAAAGCGGCCACTTTTTTTCGGAACCATTACTAACCGCTATAGAGAAGTTTCACTGTATATATTAAAGGGCTTTTTAAAGTGGGGAGGAATATCAGTCCTTCGGCAGATACAGACTACAAGGTACGTCCGGGCATGCGTTTGAAATCTGAGTGTTACGTGATTTCTCGCATCTTCCCTGGTACTGACGTGCATCATATGTTTATTCTCAGTGCTTAACTCCATGTAACTGTATTTCCCTATTTTTTATTTTACTGCAGTATTTTTTAAATTGGCAGCAGTGTAATTTATACTTAGCTTTGGCAACAGTTGGTTTTTCATGTTCTATTTATTGTAGGTTTGAGAGCTACGGGGGACGTATCTCCTTTAAGCTGCCTAACCATGTATTGTTAATCTGTAAATAATGTGTTTCGCCAATTAAATGTTGATTGCTTGTTTTAATCCGAAGTCAGATTATTGGTGATTTCAATGAGGTTCACACACATTCACTTGCATTTTGAGAGATTAAACACTGATTCGTGAACACTGAGCTTAGATGTCCTATGTGTAAGAAATAAAATTTACATTTTTTAAAAAGATAAATACAGTTTGAACTCTTCCTTATTTGATATTCAGACAACTTTACATTTTCTACATCTTCTCTCGAGGTCTCGCGTACTTTTTCAACTCTATAATCAATCAAAAGTGATCTTGACAGTGGTCTCTTCAACAACAAAATTATACCCCACCACTTCTATCAACTTTTATCAAAGGCAACTTTAACCATGACAAATATTCTACAGCACAAAATCCTCCTTTTTTTCTCAAAGTGAGGAGAAAAAAAATTCTTCTGGAAACATTTTTTTCCTCTTTTTAAGGAGAAAAAGAGAGAGAGGGAAAAAAAAGAGTCGGATTGGTTGTGAAGCACCTCTTTCTAAAAACCTACCCCAGCAAATGAAATGTTGCCATCCCTCGTGCGCATAATGAACGCCGCATCAATTATCAAAGCCAAACCTTGTTTTAATCATACAAGGAGGAAAAAAATACGCGCGCAAAAGAGCGAGGCAGAGGCCGTCCCCACGAGATCTTTGAAATAATGAGTGAACGGCATGCTAATGAATTTCTGGAAGCATCCTCTCCCCCATCACTTCATTTGAAAGTTTTTTTTATACCCATCCTCACCCCCCGGGGAAAAAAATTCCAGCGAACAAAGAAGTTACTTCTGTGGCAGAAAGCAATAATTAATTTTTTTGGGACGTCTTCATTTGCTGTTTTTTCGCTGGCAAAAGAGGGTAAAAAAAGGGATAATTTTTTACATGTGAGAGCAGAACAACTTTTGTTCGTTTTCGGAAAGATTAATTGTATTCCATGCGAATTAATTTCGGAAGTAATTTACGTTGGAACATCCCAGGGAGGGGGATATAATATTTATGTTGCTAACATTGTGCCGCAAATGGCTGTTATCCAAGGAAATTTGTCTTTTTTTTTTCTCCTTATTACCGTTCTCTTTGAATTATGCAGTGAAGTACATATAATGTTTATTCAGAAAAGAAAGAGAAAAAAATGGGCTACTTGTAATGCCAGTTCGGGCATAATATCGAGGAATGCGTGTTTGGAAGTATGTTACACAAAGGACTGCAGCCAGAGAGATCAACAATTAGCAACCAGGGGGGAAGAGGGGGATTGATGTTGGACGAAAGAACGTTGACAGTTGTTTGTCAAATTCGACTCCAACTGAAATTTTTGAAAATGATCCAAGCTCTTTCTTCAAAAGGGAAAAAAAAAATACCAGTTGGTCATACATAATAAGATTAATAGTTAAGCAAGCTAAGAGAAAATATATGCGTTAAGGCTTCAAAATAATGCATAAATGTGCAGCAACGGAGAGAAAATTGAAAATTTGGTAAATGTAGCGTAGTAACTTAGATTTATTTATAGATGAATTTGTTTTTCTTGTCTATCATTTGCCCTTGCGAAAATTAAGAATTCAGTAGCATTTTCATCTTTTCAATTTTAGGGATTTTAAAGAAATACGTCAAAAAAGATAAGAAAATGCATAGAAAGAATGAAGACTTACAATATCAACACTTTCGAAAGCATGCAGTACATAGATATACAGAAGATTTAGAAAGTGGTTTAAAATGTGCATGGTATCAAAATAAATGTATACATGTCTTATATTACGGGATTCAAAACCTTGCAACCTACACACATGTTTGATACGTTTATAGTACATTCATACCTAATTCAGATATACTCTTTAACTCACGTTGCATTCAGTGGAAAATTTTGTATTATATTTTATTATGATGAGAGAGCTAGAATCTCAAAGACTGCAACTGTTCGGATTGCGACTGTTGGATTCATAGCCTAAGCTTTCCAGATACAGTTGCAAGTAAGCGGCCTTTCCTACCATGTAACGAAATTAATATGTACTGCTCTAAGGAAGTGAGTACTTAGACATAAACTCTACCGATGGGAGTAATACAGAGTCATCGAAAAAAGTGTCCGGGATTTCAGTTGTGCACACCGTGGACAACAATCGACCGATCGGATTTTGCGTAAAAGTAGATGGTTTGTTAACTCTGGGAGTTTTATTTATCAACGTCATGGTGACCGTAACTGCTCTGGGGGCATGTACCGGCGCTGTGACGCCACGCATGAGTCCTACATGTGTTTTGATGTTGGATAGGATGGGACGGTCCAATTTTTTGGCCACCAAGATTTGACCCCTCTAGACTTTTCTATGGGGTTACCTGAAAAACATTGTGTACACTGAGAGATCAGGTACATACGCCATTTATCGGACACAATCTGATACAATAGCGACTGTGACTCCTACTATGATCGCTACTTGTTTACAAACACAAATATATACATATATACAGTAGTGGACAAAACCTAAGAACAGATGTTTCGGTAAATGATGGAAGCCGCAGAATCGAACGCAGCATCTTGTGGGAATTTGCATAAAAGCGTGATGCAATGCGAATCAAGGTGGCGATGCAAATTTTTGATTACCGCACGTGTGGGTCACGTGACTGCGTACAGATCGGTTTGCAGGCATTCGACGCGTGAAGCCAGTGAGTGTAGGACGTTCCATTTGAACAGGTCGGAAGAACGTTGCATTTTGGAAAGTGAGGTCATATCTAGCAGACATCATTTAGATGATTTTACAGATATTGCTAGGGAATTCGACATCGTCCACAGTAAAGTTTCCAGGCTTTGGGCAGCGTGTCAAACAAATAGACAGTGTAGCAGTCGCAAGCTAAGAGTCGTCCTCGCAGTACGACGCCGAAGACCATCGGTACATCGTTCTTAATTGCAAAAAGGAACCGGCGCAGTACAGCTGGTCAAATGACAAGTCAATTCTATTGAACCACAGGAACTCAGATATCCTGTTAAACTGTTGTAAGGCGTTTGCGACAGACAGGATTATACGTCCGAAAACCTTTTGTGTGAGTCCCACTTGTGATAGTTCACCACAGCACCCATTTTCAATGCTGCCGTCTGCATCACCATTGGACCGAGGACGACTGGGCCAATGTCCTCTTCACAGATGAGAGCCGGTTCAGTCTTCCTTCTGATAGTAGATGGCAAATGATATGGCTTGAAATTGATACTGCTTATCGTCCAAAAAATATAAAGGAAAGGGGCCGATATGGTACTTGTAGCATCATGGTCAATAACCACACACCACTACATGTGCTTGAAACAGGGACCATAGCCACTGCACGGTACATTGCTGAAGTTCTGCTGCCTCATGTTCGCCTTTTCCGTGTTGCTGTGAGTGATAACTTTCTGTTCATGGTTAATGTCGCACCCTGTCACCGCGCCAGCGCTGTTCAGGACTGTCTGGAGAGCGAGAATATTCATCATATCATGTGGCCATCACATTCACTTGATTTTAATACAGTAGGAAATGTACTGGATGCCTTTGGGTGACGTCTTGCTACTCTCCCGTATCCTCCGACAAACAAGCCATCCCTCATCCGTGACCTGCAAGAGGAGGGGGACAAGTTGCCTTAAAACCTCATGGATCACGTCATTCAGAGTATGCTACGATGTGTGGGATGTTGCATTGCACTGCACGGTGAACATATCCCTTACTGACATATCTGGATTGCCTGTCTTTATTAAACTGCATTCTTTATATTGTTCTGCTTCCGGGTCAATATGTACCTTTCGCTGAAACAACCTATTTCAACACTTTCTGTAGTTATTTTCGAAAAAAATCTTGCGTTATATCATGTCTCTCATTCTGTCTTTACCTATTTATCCCCCTTGACATGAAACCACACCTTCAATTTTTTTAAACATGGCCATTTGTTCACCGTTCTTAGGTTTTGTACACTAGTGTACATATATATTTAGAAATAAAACGTTTCTCCCTATCTCACAGTAGCTGTACGCTAATTTATATTTCTTTTCACTATAGCATTCACATTATTTTTTTCTCTCTTGCCATTAATCGAAGTGTTTTAAAATGTATTTCTTGTAACCTTTAAGTTGTATATAAGACGCACTTTGTAAGCTGCGTGTAGCGTGTGATTTGTAAATCGCTACTAAGATGTAGACGCTGTAACTTTATTGCATGAGTATACGCCAGTCTTATTTAATGTTAATAAATTTTAGTATGTTTTTAAATATTGAATAATTGTTCTTTATTTTTATACCACCTACAGAATGCTTTTACTGAGCAAAGTGAAACTAATGTGAGGCAATTATTATTATTATTATTATTATTATTATTATTATTATTATACAGTAGAAATCGTTTGTAAGAACATCCAGGGGACTTTAAAAACTGGTTCTTATAATCGATAGTTTTTATATCCAATAGATAACTTAAAACTGCTGGAAATACCAAATTCATTGTCACATAATTTCTATTTACGCCTGAAACATGACGTTCAAAAAATGGTTAAAAGGTTCAACTTCAATCAAGGAAAAACACACTGCTCATTTTCATATAAGTATGTATTTTTGAACTTTTTCAAATACATAGTTCTAAAAACGTTAAAAAGAAAAATGAGTAAAATTATGTAGCTATTATGAATGTATACACAATGCAATATTTTGTTTTTGCATGTTTATTCATTTTCTGAAAAATTGTCAGTAATATTTGTTTGTTTAGGTTGTTTTTTTTTTGTCAATAAAAATAAATTTCGGTTATCGCGACAAGTTCTTTGACAGATTGTTTTTATCGCATCGTCATTGCAAGCTAAAAATTTATTTAAAGTATTGATTGCTGAAAACATTTCTTTTAAACTCGGACAAGGAAAATCGTTCAAAAGATCTTTTGAATTGGCACTGTTGTCAATGTCATCATCTCTGCCAGAAATCTCTGCATTTACGCCTGCAACAATATCTTCATCCGTTACATTCCCATGAGTTTCAAGAGCCAAATCTATGTCTTCAAATTCCTGAAGTGAATCTTGTTCAATTGGCAAATCTCGAACCCAGTCTTGAAGCGTTTCATCTCTACAGTCTTGAGTTTATAAAATGGGAAGATTTTCAACCCTAAGAAAACCAGCATGCAGGAAACAATTCGAATTTTTTATTTTTTATTTTTGGAGGATTGAAGATTTCGTGGTCTTCATAACCTTCTCTTAACGTAGTCCAAACGGTTTTAAGGCAGTCATCAGAAACTACTGGTGGCACGGTGGCCAGGGATGGCCGAATGGCTAAGGAGTTGGCATTCGGTTCAGATCCCGTGGGTTCGAGTCCCACTGTTGGCATGGATGTTTGTAGCCGTTCGGAATCGGCTTTAAACTGTAGCTTCCGGTCTAATTAGCCTCGTGTAGCAAAAATTTGACCATAGCGAACCAAATCAAACCTGGTGGCGCGGCCTTCGATTCTCCACTGATTCTCCCGAGCACAATGGAATTCCTCTCCCGAAATCTCTGGATCCGCGAAGTTGAACAAACGAAATCATGTTTTTTTAAAGAGATACGCAAATTCATTTGCTTTCGCTTGCAAAATCGGTCCGCTTAGGGGAATTTTGGCACTCCTTTGAATCATAAACCATTGAAAAAGGTCTTCCATGTCAGCATGCGGACTTTTTCGAAGTTTCGAATTTTAGTCCTTTTTTTTTAGATAAAAATTGATAAAATGGTTGAAGAACAACGTGCTGCTACTTGCCAATGAACATGTTCTTATAAGCGATTTATTTTTCCAGAAACAAATTAATTTTAAGTCACTAAAAGCGATATGTTCTTATTAACGATGTTATTATAACCGGATTTTATATCCATCATTACACATGAGAACTGGCCGGGAAGTAATAATTCCGTTCTTTTAAGCGATATGTTTTTATAACCGGTGTTCTTATAAGCAGTTTTTACTGTGTATATATATATATATATATATATATATATATATATATATATATATATATATATATATATATATATGTATATATATATATATATATATATATATATATATATATATATATATATATATATATATATATATATATATATATATATATATATATATATATACTTATATTGAATTTTCTTGAAAGATTCTTTAAAAAGTTTTGTTTTAATTATTTTTATAATTTTTTTCTCAGACGATACGATTTTCACTGATCTAAAGATAAAGAACATATCTAATAAACTGAATAGTTTTTGCATCTTCCTAAACTCGACTCGCAAGAATTTCTTAGTTGGAAAAGAACAAAAAATCAAAGTTTGAACAAGAACGGCATATACGTCAAAATTTATTTTTTAACTACTAATGTACAATCTTGGGAGCTGAAATATTCATAGTAATCTAAACATTTTAAAATGATATAAAATAATTCCAAGTATCTATAGAGAGTTACTCCTTTTAAAAATGCTTTTAAGCCATCATTATAAAAGGTCAAAATCAATAGGATTTTGTCAGGAATGCTTATTGATAACATTCTCTAATTTTACCCAGTCTTAATCCTTATTGGGTGAACAATCAAACGAGCCAAACGATAAAAACCCCTTGGATGTTGGGATGTGTTAAAAAAAAAGATTATATGAGTCGCTTGGGCTCACAACCAGCCACTCGTTCATTACAAACTCGAGCAGAGTTAATGGTTTGGTTTGAAGCGCTACAGTCAACGTTTTGCTCCAAGATGGCTAATTAGAGCGGCCCTGCAGTTTAAAGCCGATTCCGAACGGATACAAACATCGATGCCAACAGTGAGACGCGAACCCACAGGATCTAGATCCGCACGCCAGAGCCCTAGCCATTCGGCCATCACCTGACAGAGGGGGGGCATAATAGTGACAGCAATTGTAGCTATTCAAGGCGCTGGTTGTGAAAGTACAGGAAGATTTTGTCGTATGAATTTACACTGAAATGTCTTCTTTTGATACGAAATTTCCTTTCCTAGGAATAAAGAATATTTTCAACTTTTAAAATATTCAATTAAAAAAATCGAAAAAGGGCATGTGGCTGGTTCTGAACCTACGCGACTCATATGTTTTACGACGTTCTGTCACCTTATGTCTTAACCTCCTTTCCGCTTTCCCCCAAATAATTACATTTTACGGCACTTTTTACCCCGCTGAAACCGACCAGCAGGTTGATGTATATACATAATCACTCCACGCCGTCCGAAGCGCCTAGGAGCGGCAGATGGCTGTATTGCCTCCCCCCCCCCCTGCGCGCCCCCTCGACCCAGACACCACGGCCCGGGTTGAGATGCGGAAAAGCCGCAGTAAATCACCGAACGTAGCCGTCGATGCACTTAATGACAGCTTCAAGTGATAGCCTCCCATCCGACCCTCCCCCGCTTCTTTCCCGCTTAACGCTCGCTTACAAAACAGTGCGTGTGTGCGTTCACGTCGATGAATCGACTCAATGAAATATTCATTGGAAAATAGGCCGGAGTCAACACGGGATCCGTCCACCCCACTTGGATGCGGGGGAGAGGGGGTGACCATCTGCCCCTTCTTCGTTCCGGTATTGCCCACCTCTCCGAAGAGTTCCGCGACGAAAGGACATAGGTTTTGTGGGATGGTTGCTTTCGGCAAACGAGTAAATCATCATCCGGGGATCAGTGCCGGCTTTGGAATAGGCACAGTGGGGTATCGAGCTAAAACATCAATTATGAATGCTAATCTTTATTCACCACACACACACACACACACACACACATATATATATATATATATATATATATATATATATATATATATATATATATATATATATATATATATATATATATATATATATATATATATATATATATATATATATATATCTGTGGCTTGGTACAAGAAGTGCCAAAGTAGTTTTCTCCAAGATGACTTTGTTTGCTTATGTCTCTTTAAAAAATATTATTTTCAATGTAAGAAGTACCCAAGTCTGTCTAATGCTTTAAAAGTGTTTTCTAAACCATTGTATTGACTTCGGTACTTCTTAAATTGAAAATAATATTTTTTAAAGAAACATAAGCAAACAAAGTCATCTTGAAAAAAACTGACTTAGACACTTCTTGTACCAAGCCACGGATATATATATATATATATATATATATATATATATATATATATATATATATATATATATATATATATATATATATATATATATATATATATACTACAGGAAATTTAAAAAGCTTAAAAACTATTCCTATTAATGACGTAAACTTGATCAAAATTATTTTTCAGAAATTTCATTTTATTTTAAGGAGCAAGATAATCTTAGCAATTGACTATGATGATTCAATGATAATTCTCTAAGTACATAATTCAGTAGTTGGTAACTATAGAGTCAAAAATACCACATGTATTGCCTTCATTAATTTTGTTGTTGTTGTTGTTGTTGTTTTAATATAAAGCTGCCTGCTGCTCATAACCTCTCAGACACGGGAAATGTGATCTCCTGCCTACAACCTTCAAGGTACCAAAGGCTCTTGTCATTCCTATCACAGCCTTAACCCCGAAGTTTGCCTTTTAGGTACATATCTGTATTGTTTCCATAATCAGCAGCAAATGTACTAGGGCAGGGGTTCTTAAACTTATATAGTCCGAGGACCCACTCTTGAACAACATATTTTTTTGCGGACCCCATCCCAACCCTAGGGATTTTAAGTTGTTTTTGAGACTTAATTTCTGGCTCAATAATCTCATAGGCACTACGTTATAATAAATATTGGTAAAAATGTATCGCTGATTATTTTAATAAATGGTCTTGCTCATTTATAGAGATGAACATTTTTATTAAGACATAGAATAAAAAACATAAAATGAATAAAAACAGTAGTAAAAAGAATTTTAAAAGTTACAAATCATAATAAATTAAACTCATACAAACATTTCTTGGTCAATATAGATCTATCTTATTATAATATGTTTTCTGTAAATTATTTTTACTTAATGAGATGGGGGCAGTGGTTCTCTTGAAACCAGAACCGCAATCTCAGGCTCTATGTTGGAAAATTTTATTCTGAGGTCCGCTTCTACACTGAGTTTGTTTCTATACTTTGATTTCATACATAACAGTACAGAAAAAGCCTGTTTACATAAATATGTTGTGCAGAACGGGCTCAAATGTTGGAGTGTTTCATTTGCAAAGTGCAGGGTAATCAAATCTGAGAAGTAACCAAAAGTTTGTGGGTTCAGTTTTATTGAATTGTAGTTTCAAAGAAGTATTGCATGATAATTCCACGAAAATATCTTGTTCAAGTACAGATTGTTAATGTCAAAGTTGTTTAGCGGACCCCCGGCAATGGCTAGACGGACCCCCAGGGGTCCGCGGACCACAGTTTAAGAACCTATGTACTAGGGTGATCGAGTGGAAAAAATTTCTGAACATCATACACTTAATATGCACCAGGTGTTGAGTCTAAATTCATCACAGCACAAGAACTTAGTTCAGATATAGCTAAAAACTGTACAAAATATATTTTTTGTGTCATTACAAAAGTTATTAAATACAGTTATTTTAGATCTTTTGTGCACCCTAACTGACCTCCAAAGCACACATTTTCGAAAAATTGATACATCCTATCTGTACAAAGTCTACCTTTTGGTACAACTTTAGAAAAACGACAGATTTCTTTACTCAATTACCACCTGACCTCTCATTTTTTTAATTTTGGTTTAAAGAAAATGTTTATTTCGTGCGTTGATTTTACGGAGCTACAAACCTTTCGGTGAATTCAAAAGCCTTTTTTCGAATTTAGAGGGTTGCTTTTTAGAGCACCATAGACATGCTTGTCCCAAGCAACACATGTGATCATTCTGCATCAACATTAGGATACATGATTATTCATTTAAGTTTTAACAATTATTATTCTTATGTAGGATGTAATAATATTAGCTATGATTAAATCTATAACTATATTACGTGCTGTAAAAGAAATTTATTGCAATCACAGAATTTCTTTTTAACTACACCCCTTTCGTATTTTAGCATAATAAATATCATAAACAAAAAAACCAAGAATTAGTCTGAAAACCAAATTTGTCAATTTTATACAATTGCTTCAACATTCGTCCGAACTATACAGAAAAATTTTTGATTCCATCTGAATTCGGGAATGAATTGTTTAAGCATCCTCATCAAGTCTCATGGCCTAAAACTATGAATGAGACTTTGGAATGAGGAACCATTGCATTAATTCAAACTGAATTCCTTTAATTTAGTAGCTTGATTTGAAAATCCCGATTTTTGACTTTAAAATCCAAACAAAATTTGCAATCTCACGAATGGGTTCTTGTTTAAATTAATAATAGAAGGATTTATTCATCGGATAACATAAAACTGTTTTCAATAATTAATGTCATTCTCGCTGATGTATGTGCAGCTTATCACCTCTATGTATGTCCTTGGAAGCTCTCTCACCTCATGAATAGTCTATTAATTATTCTTTATTCAAAGCCAAGGAATACTACGAGCACTTAAAGTTTACTGTTTAGGCTCTTACCGAGAATTGAGAAGCCCCATGACTTTTAAATTATTAAATTAGCCCATCCTTAATTTTTATTCACGGTGCAGGGATGATGCTTTTACTCAACAATTAGCAATTCTCATTCCTCCCATAATTCTTAAAATTTATCAGTCTGCCAGAAATATTTTACATACCAAAATGATTTGGACGATGTTCATAGTTTCGAATTTTACTCAACATAGTCTTTAAGGACGTACAGAGTAAAGTTCAAAATCATTTTATAAATCTAAATTTCTGCTTAGATTTTGTATACCATAACTGAAAGATACAGATCATTTGTGGTAGAATCACAAGGCTTGCCGGATTTTTCAATAAAATAAAAAATTATGCAATGACGAAAACTGTCATTAAAAATGTGTAATTAATGTATATATATATATATACAGAGGCTGTTCACATATTTTTTAGACGATGTGTATTGCATTCACAAAACTAAATTACATAAAATTCTTGTGTTTTAAATGTTCTATTTGACATCCCTTATTCTGAACTATCTTTCGACACCGCAATTTCCAGGATAATAATGCCTTTTGAAGTGTCAGAAGAGGTATTGTATCCCATTCCTCCTGAACAGCTTTCCAGAGTCCTGTAAGGGTTTTGGGACGACGTTTGGATAATGCAGATTTTAAAAGTCCGAAAGCACAAAAATTCATAAGTGATACATCGGGATATTTAGTAGGGATATCAGTGAAGGGTATGGCCTTGATACCAGTTTTTTGTTCCATTTCCTTTAGGAAATTTGCATAGGATTTTGATGTGTGACTGCTAGCTTTGTCCTGATGGAGTCTCACAGATTGATGGCACTGTGGGTAAAGCGATGGTATTTCATTCAGAAAAATTGGCGATAAAATATGTTCCTGATAGTATTTGGAGTTAATCTTGACATTTTTTCCACTCTCTTTATTTTTAACTTGCTATTATAAGAAAAACCAGAAACAATCATGAATCCCTTAGAAAAACTTTCTTTCGATTCTTTGAATCATGTACTTAAAAATTTTTCTCCCCTTTTATGATAATAAATGGCTCTTTTTTTGTTGCAATCATTTAAATACACCCATGATTCATCTATTGTGACAATTGTTTTCCATTTTTCTTTGGATAAGTGTTTCTCATATAGAATTCTGCAGCGTGTCCTGCGTTCAGCGATATGATTTGGAAGAAGACGATGCACATTGCGTTTTTTCGCTTTCTTAAGATTTAAATCAACGTTTATCATTTTGTTAACAGTGGACACCGAGCATTTTAATGATTTTGAAACTGTCCTTTGACTAGGGGGATTTTCTTTTAACATTAAACAACGTACCTTTGCAATAGTCGAAGATGTCCGTTTTTTCCTTGGATACTTTTTTGGAATTTTTGTCCCACTTGAGGCTCCAATTTGACGTTTTTTTCCTTTCTTGTTGACGATATTACCTATCGACGCTTTGGATATCACAAAACCATGACTATCACATCGTTTTTGGATAACGGAGTATGCATATTTCTCTTCGGAAAGAGAATAAATGTAGCCTTCGAGCCACTGCTTTGTTAAAATCGCCATTTTGAATAAAAACAAAACTTTTAAGCCCTAGACGATAATTTTGACTTTTAAAAACATAGTACAATTGCAATTATTTCTTTTGAAGCAAACGATTTTTTATTATCGCTTACCAAAATCGTCTAAAAAATGTGCGAACAGCCTCTGTATATATATGTGTGTGTGTGTAGAAAAGATTCCTCATAACGGTCTACTAATATTCATATGATTATAAATTTTCAAAAATTCAAATCATCATATTCTGATCATAATCAGGAAATCAATGGGTAAGGTTTATATAACTTCTATCTCTGAGATAGAAGTAATATAAATCTTACTCAAATTCCCAGTCACATGAACTTTTCGATGGAGCAGAGAGAAAACTAAAAGAAATTTTCTATAAATGCATAGTCTAGAGTTGTCGAAACTATATAAGTTACTTGCAAAAGAAGATTTCAAGGACATTTTGAGATCGTTGTTTGTCCATAATGTTCTTGCATCATTTCTATGACGTAATAAAGTTAACATTGAATTATTTTATCTTTTACATACCTGGTGTAAGAAATTAAGAGAATTTGCAGACTTGGTCGATTATCTCTAGAACTACTGTACCGATTTTAATGAAATTTGATATGTACATACATTTATACAATACAAAACAAATAACCATTCAATAATTGTAATACACACGCATGATCGTGCGTAACACTCGTTGGAGTCGGAAGGTTTGAAACAGCGGTTGCAAAATAAACAAAAAAAATGGGTTCATAGATGGGTTAATTTTGCAGCAATCGGTTAATTTCAAATTGTAACAGTAAAAATGAGTAACCACCAACGTTTAAGTGATGTAATGAGGTGGCGAATTGTGGGGAGGCTAGAAGCAGGCCAATCTCAAGTCCAAATTTGTAGAGAGTTCAATTTAACACCCAGCGTCGTGTGTAACTTATGGAAACAGTTCCAGGATACCGGATCCATCGAGAGAAAGCCTGGGCAAGGTCGTCCAAGAGCCACGACGGCCAGAGAAGATCGCCATTTGTCGATTATAGCGAGGCGTAACAGGAGTGCTACAGCTTTTCAGCTCTCTCGTGACTTGTATGCAGCCACAGGAACCCGTGTATCAAGGGTGACTGTTTCCAAAAGACTTGAGAGAGGGTTGTTTGCAAGAAGACCTGCTGTTTGCGTCCCGCTCACTTCTACGAACAGGAGAATCCGTTTATCATGGTGAAGAGAACATAGAGAATGGAGTATAACATAGAGAATGGAGAACATAGAGAATGGAACATAGAGAATGGAGTATAGTTAATGGACGATAACGTGAGGCCACATAGAGCTCTTCTGGAATTTCTAGAGAGTGAGGATAATCGCCGGATGGATTGTCCAGCTAGATCTCCAGACCTTAACACTATAGAGCATGTCTGGGACGCTCTGAGGAGGGCAATTGCAACATTCAACCCCCCTACGAGAACCATCCAGGGAATGAAAACAGCGTTGCTGAACGATTGGGATCAATTGCCACAGGAAATGATAAACTGCCTTATTTCAAGTATGAAATCACGCTGTAAGACCTATGCATCTGTAAGAGGGGACCATACCCCATATTAACCCATCTATTAACCCATTTTTTGTTTATTCTGCAACCGCTGTTTCATACCTTACGGCTCCAAGGAGTGTTACGCACGATCATGCGTGTGCATTACAATTATTGAATGGTTATTTGTTTTTTATTGTATCAATGTATGTACATATCAAATTTCATTAAAATCGGTACAGTAGTTCTAGAGATAATCGACCAAGTCTGCAAATTCTCTTAATTTCTTACACCAGTGTAGAATGGACTTTTTCTTGTAAAAAATACACAAAGTAAAAGTTCTACATATATCTGTATCCTCATTTTATATCTGACAATCAAAGGGACTCATAGTGCAAAGTTTTCAGGAAATAAATACTTTTCAGAAAGCATCTTTCGTTTATGTACATAAATAAATACTTCGCTTGTTAAACATCCATTTTTAAGTCCAAAAGTAATCTGTGAAAATTATCGTATTCCATTTTCCTGTATAAATTTCTTTGATCTGTCATCTCGGAGAAAACATTCTTCTTTTTCGGCCCTTATGAAGTTTTTGAAAAAAAAATCAAGGCGTGTGATTTACGAAATTAAGATTAATTTCCAAATACAATCCATTTCATAGTAATTCTACAAAAGCTTCCAAATCAATTTTCTGTTGTATATTGTCATATGGTCAACTAGGTATGTTCGTCCTTTATTTTTTTTTTGGGGGGGGGGAGGGAGTGGATAGACATGAAACTGGAGATTAAAGATTGTTTACTGAATTCCTATCTAAACTTTCTGTCACAGTGTTCAAAATCATATTTCTCAAATAATACGAGACCTTAACATCCGGAAAGCTGTCAAACTTTGAAATTACTCTATTTACTCTAGTTATTTCTAGTACTGACCTATTACATGGGAACTTAATGTCTTGATTTATACTTGTTAGTTTAAGTACGAAACTGGCTATGCAAAAATCCTGTAGAACCCTTAACTCATTCAGTTAAATCTTCGCATCTCACAACGCCTTATTAATTACATGAACAGAGATTCATACAACGTAAATTACACAAAAAAAATGCGGTGCCAGAAAAACTGTGACGTCACATTCGGGATTAGCAGAGGAAAGGGACGTAAGTATCGGTAAAAATTCTTCTTTTAACTAAATCATTATTTATCAGTATTATAAATAACTAGGGATACTTAATTTTGGCATTTACGAAATAGATACGAATAAATGCGAAATTTGCCGATATGAGCGAACAAATGCGAAAATTATTTTTTAACTACTTTTCGGCGAAAACTCGGTGATAAACGCCTTTTTAAGCGAAATTAGGTAATAACAGTAATAATTTATTAACATAATTGCTTATCTAAGACCATCTATGGTCTTTAACTGGGAGATCTCACTCTCGACATTTGCTTATTACTTATTGCTAAAGACTTAAGGAAGAGAATGTGGAGACTACTACAATGTTAGCTTTTAACTAAGAACTTTGATACTTACCTAACCTAGTAAAGTTGTGATTCCTTATACTAAATGCAAAATTTTTTAATATATATATAAATATATATATATATTCTTTTTGTGAATAAATGCGAAATTTTGTATACTGTAATTTTTTTTTGCGAAATTTCTATATTTTTTATGCGAAATTTACGTACCCCTATAAATATCCTATTAAAGTTCATACTTATTATTTTCTCCGTCAAATACATTTATCAGCCGTAAAAATACATTTACAGGCATATTACGCTCGCTCCCTTGGTTAGCAATAAACTACACATTGAAAACAAACACTGTATCACATGTCTCACATAAATTTTCTATCCTATCAGTAAATATCTTCCCCTAAAAGGTTTTTGCCAATCCCAGCATTTTTTTACTTTTACCGTTACTTTTTCTAGATTTTGCATTATAAAATCTGAAAGAGCAGGAAAACAAAATTTTATCGTGTAGAAATAAAATTTCTCTCATTTATTTTTTTAGAAAAGGCTATGTAGAGATTGTCTTTCTTTCCCTTTTCCAAACACTCTGCTCGTTTAAAAAATATTATGTTCCAAAGGAACAATAATTAAAAATGTTTCATAACGTTAAAGAAACTTTTTTTAATTATCCCTTTATTAAGAGAATTTCTTTTTTAACTTTGAAATTTTTAGCAAGTTACAAATTAAACACGCGTGTACCTTTTTTATTTGAGGATAATTTTTTATTGGAATATATTTGTTTAGGAAGAATCTTGGTTTTACCATTTTTTCGTCATCTTGTATTTACTCTAAATTTCTCTATATATACCGTGAGGATCAAAATCAGAATCTAAAAGCAATTTTTAGGGAAAAAGAGAAAATCTCCTTGCAGAAGATGTAACCATTTTTCCCTAACGAAAAACCCGCAACTACATAGATTATGGACTATTTGTTAATTAAAAAATAATTATAAATTTAAAATTTTTATTTTTTAACAAAATTTCAAAATTTTCAAAGGATTTTTTATATTTATAATAATTTCATATATTTATAATAAAGAAATTAAAATTTGTGTTTCCCGGATCACCTTAAATAATTTCCCGGATCACCATGCATAATTGGGTTGAGGTAGGGTGGGGCTAGATAACTTATTTTCACATGCACCTTCACTTTGCAAGTTTTCATTAAATGAAATTTTGACAACATTTTCAAAGATTTCACTCTGAACTACTGCTGGCGAAAACTCTTGAAATTGCACCACATTTTTGCTTGACCAGGCATCCGAAAATGAATTTTTTTAAAAAGATTTTTCATTACATTTACATTTGTCATCTTAAACTTTTAAGAATGTTTCTCTCTGATTTTAGTGCTGAGGAAGAAGAAATTTCTATTCCAAGAGCCTGCAACCCTCCTACAGTTGAAAATACATAATGGTGGAATGTATAAACCCCTTCTGCTTTCTCAAAGTCTGAAATTCTGCACTTTAATGTTTGAATAGCCAGAAACTTAATCGAACGTGTATCGAAATTCCATTTTAGGCATCACGAATAGATATTTTAACATTATATATAGTACAACCACTGTTTAGAAACAAGCCTACATTTTTAATTTAAGAATCAGCTGATAATTGCGATATTCATGATGACATTTCTTGACATAAATTAAATTGAATTTTTAAAACGCGTAAGAACCTGGGCTTTCTTCACTTTGCATTTTCCAATCAAAATGAAGAAAAAAAATTCAAGATAGCAATGCAAGTTGTGTTGTTGTGATGATAGAGTCTGGCAACAAGTTGAATGTAATTAATTAACGGCATAAAAATTAAAAAGTGATGATGGAGTTTGGCAACAAGTTTAAAGTAATTAATTAACGGCATAAAAATTACAAAGTTTCTGTAAGTTTATAAAGTTTTTATAAGATAAAGCTCTGATTAGGATCACCTCGGAATTTTTTTTTAGCTTAACTGCTCATTTTCGCTGCATAGTTTAGCATATCAACCTTACTTCGTTTCTGGATTTCTAAATAGGGGCTGCAAACTGCCTATAGGGTGATCTGTATGGTACCCTAAACTAAATATCGAGAACTGCAAAGATCATTTCGCTAAAGCAAAAATCAGAAGATACTCAAAAAACCGTAGAGAGATACAATAAAGGGGGAAAGGAAAGGCGATAAAAACGCGGTTTCATACTTTTTACAGAAGAGGGAGAAGAGGCAATTGGTGTCGTTAACAAACGTGCTCTTTTACGGTTTGTCGCGCATTAGAACAGATTAGTGTGGGTCCCATCTGGCTTTCCCCCGGCACCAGACACAATAGATGCATTTTTGAAAATAAGTGAGGTGTCTGAATACATAAAAAAGTGCTAATGTTTCCACCCCTCTTTAAGAAGGTTGGAGTTAAAAGTGCATTTATATTGTCGTTTGTTATACATGATATGCGTGTCGCTTTTATATTCATAATGTGAAGCCTTATGGTGCTCGTGCGGTAACACTCATTTCCTTTACAAAGTTACTTTTACTCCCCATTTTTCACGGCTTATTGTAAGGTTCTTATAGGATTTTTTTGTACTTGACATTTAGTTCGGGTTAGGTTTAAATGGTTTTTTTTTTTCATTGTGTAGTCTGAAAAAGAAGCGATGGATTGCCATAATAAATTTTGATGAAAGAAAAACAGAATCAAACACCCTACTCTTTTTGTAACTATTTATCCGTGAAACTTGGAGTCGGAGATAGTTTAATTGTTTTCCACAAAGAAAGAAGAACGTGGTGCTGCTTCATAAACTGTGGTGAAGTTATGCATATATTCTGCCAACATATGTAGAGATTGTGAAATTCAGTGTACTTACTCGTACTCTTTACAAATGTTTACGAGACTGTCGTAGACATAGGTTTTGTCCTTAGTAGTAATCGTGAAGACACGAAATTCTGCAGAATGGCAATGATTGGTGATATAGACAGATAAGATTTACTGACCATGATGCATGAACCGTGGCTCATTACTAGATCTGTGTTCAAAGATTTTATTGCATATAAAAGTCAATGATCGTTAGCGAAATCCAAACATTTGTAAATTCATAATAATTTTGTGCTTATTACGTAAATCAACGTTTGCTCTAAAGAGTATTACGATATTTCTTAATTGTCTCTTCAGCTTGATTCACTAGATGAATATACAAGAAAACTAAAAATTATATAAGCACATGAAGTAATTTTACTCATATCTGGACAAACAGAAACCCGGAAAGATTTAACAGGAATACCAAGAGCAAAATAATAATTCAAAAAGAAAATTTACATAAAATATTTTTAAATGGGTTTATGACACCAAAAGCGAAATTACTCTACATTTATACCGTTCTCAGATGGAGCTAAAAATACGAATTATACTTTTCCGTAAAGCCTATCAACTAGCTCGAAACTTTTGATAAGAACTGCTGTGAACATGCGTGAGAGGCAGGTACATTGCATTAATGAGCTCCTTTCACATAGGTGTGTCATGTTTTGTTCATCAGTTCTGATATATATTTTTTTGTTTATGCATCGGATTGCGTATTACTATCCTTTAGCGTCTAACAATGAGAAGTTGTAGGTACTTTTAACTAAATTTGATACTATGAAAGAATATTGATCGATTGATGGAGAACGAGTCAATTGCAGATGAAAAATCAAGACAAATGTAAAATCTCGACTGATGAATCATTGGCCTGGGAAGTCTTTGTTAAATTAATGGAGGATGAGAAAATCTGATGGAACTGGGTCAATACTGTACAGTGGAAGCTGCAGAACTTCCCACTTTCTCTTCAAGATTTAAATTTTCAGTTTTAATGTAGGAGGGGGGAATCCTTCGTTCATTGGTACGCTTAATTTTAAGTTAAAATGTATTGTCCCGTTGGAATATAGCGTTAGATAATTTCAAACAATAGTAATTTTGCGAAACAGATAAATCTCATAATGCAACCATTTAATTTATAGACGTGAAATAATCTTTATATCGTAACGTTAACTTCACGCGCACGCAATATTTTCCTATGCTTTTTTATTATTATCTTTATAATAGCGTAATTTTCATATGATTTTAAACAACAATAATTTTTAACTGGCATTCAATTCGCTGTTAAAACTTTATATTTACACCCTATTTAAAAGAAGTAGGGTGTAAATTTTTCAAAGAGGCTGTTTCAACACCCAACTTCAAAGAAGTAGGGTGTAAATTGTAGGGTAGAAAGTTGGTAAAATCAAAACTTTGCGCAATGTATTTAATTTCTCGATTAAAAGTAGTTTTTTTTTTCTAAAAATTAATTTATTTCGCTTGAAAAGCTAAATATTTTATGCACGCGGTTTATATTATTATTACTATTTTTATATCATAAAGTTAACTTCATACGCGAGCATTATTTTCATATGCTTTTTTTATTATTATCTTTAATAACAACTATCGTTTTTATTCATATTATGTTGGTTTTTTATTAATTAAAAATTAAGGGTAATTAATTTCGATTCCGGAAGTTCTTATTATTTTTATTTTCATATGCTTTTTCATTTACGAATTATTCAAATGTTGGTTAAAAAACTTATGTAATTTATACATTTGAGTGAGTTTAATTATTGTAATTAATAAATTTATATTTCTAGAGAGGATGTTTCAGGTTTTAGTGGTACTATCATGAAAGGCTGAATCTACCAAAATTCTGAGGAGTTTATTATGCAGAGAAAAGGAATTTAATATGTAGAGGATGTTTATAGGAGTTTAATGTGGAGAGGAGTTGAATGGTTTGCAGCCCTCAATCAAACACTTCATTTTTTAAGAGGCAACGCTAGAGTCATATCATGGTTCTATTGGAAATTTCAGCTAAACCTGTAATTTCAGCTTCTTTTTTTGCCCAAATGATAAAAGGCTAAATCTAGCTGAATTCTGAGGAGTTTATTATAATTTTATATATTTTTTTATTGGGTTTTCATTTTATTCATGTGTATAAGATTTCACATGTTTTTTTCTATGTTATTTATAACGTGTTTAGTTTTAAATTAATTTTGGTTAGCAAACATTAGACAATTTGACATTTTTACTTTTCAGATTTTAGTGCTTCAATGATGAAAGGCTGAAATTCCTGAATTCTGAGATGTGTATAACATTTCACATATACTCTTTCTATGTTATTTATACTGTGTTGATTTTGGTTAACAAATATTGTTAAAATCCCGGGCAATGCCGGGTACTTCAGCTAGTGTACTAATAAATCTGTAAAACAGAGGCATTAATTGCATACATTGGCCGTTGAATTTAATTTGAATGTACTCCGTAGCGAAGTGCGGGTTTTCAGCTAGTATTTCATAAATTTAATCACATTATTTAACCAAAAATACGTTTGAAACAAATATTACTTTAAATAACAACCATTTTATCTCCGAAGCTAACATAAAGTATGGCAAGATAGCCATAAGTATGGCAGGAAAACGAAAAACTGCACGAATAAAATTTTACAAATCCTAAAAAGACCTCAGAGCAAAACAAATGAAACTCAATCTTTAAAGCTACCCTATACCTATATACAGTGAAACCTCTTGCCGGCCACCCCTCTAAATTGCCACATTTTGTTCAGAACCGATTAAAGACTCCCCAGAGCCAATGCTACGGAAGAAACCCCTTTCCCACGGCCACCCCTCGAAACGGCCACTTTTTTTCGAAATCATTACTGACCGCCATAGAGAAGTTTCAATGTATCACTAAAATGCTGAGTCGGTTTGTATGAAATTAAAAACTTTGCATATTATCGTCATGTATGTAAGATTGCGGTACTTCTTAGTAGAAAAGGAATATAACAAGTTTCGTTAAATCGGTCTACGGGTTATCCAGTAACCAGTGATATAAGAATTCCTAACCATAATTCATTGTATTATTCACCAGTAAGTTTAGGAGAAAAATGGCGAGCTCTGTTACAATAATGTTTTACAATAATATTGCTGCCATCTATCAGCTAAAAAGGGAATCTTTTGCTGAAAATTATTTTATTTTCATAAAAAAATTATAATTTTACTCTTTGTTTAAATTTGTTTAAATAAAGGTAAAAAGATCAGGAAGTGACTTAAAGTTTGGTTTAGATTCGATTTGATCGAGATTTGATTTTTTTATACGATTCTGCAAAATCACTTGTCTGATAAAGCGGTGTAGTGGATAACGCGGACGGGAAAACATGGGGGATACAATAAGGTTGTCTGAAATTCGATACGGCTTTCATTTGCCCTATAGCATTTCACCATTCTGTGAACATTGTAGTCTTTAACAAGAATAACCACATGAAGGACGCAAATAAAAATCGAAAATTTACCTAAATATTTGGAGTACGCCAGATTAATCATAAATGATCCGATGACAAAGCAGTAAAAATCAATGAAACTGAATTTGATTAAAGTATTACGTTTACCATTGCTGAAAATACCACTTCTCGTACGTTTCATAAAAGTCAAACAACGTTGAATGTGATCAGTATTTCACTTTTTCTGTTCGTTTGTTATTTCTAATGTGGAGGCACTTTGTCATGGGACATTCGCCTTTTGTTATTCAAAGCAATTTACTGGATATTTTATTATGGGAGCCCCCATATAGGTGAGACAGCATCACTCCCTATGAGGGGACGACACGGAAATGGCCAAGCCTTATTCGGGATTTGAACCTATGCCCACTGCGTGGAAGCTCAGATCGCTAACCACTACACCATGTGGGCAGTTTGTTCTGTCTTATTGAGTACAGTAAAAATGGCACACCATATTTTTATGATTTTAGAATACCTGACAAGAATAAAAGCAAAATGAAATAAGGTCCTTTAAAAGGTACAATTCTCAATAACCATTTGACGATTTATTTGGTTTGCTCTAAATTTTGACGCTTGTCCAATGAAAAGATACAGTTTCTTTATCATCCTTAAAACAAAGATAAAACCTTTTTAAAAAAACCTGAAAATCTGGCTTTGGTTTGTCTTTATAAGGTTTAGGTAGCTAAAAAAAAGTGGGCTTTCCGCGATATTGCTACTCGCATTGGTCGGAATCCAACGTGTGCGAAAATTTTGTCGAGCAAAAGAAAAAAATATCACCATATTAGAGAGACCAACACTCGTGCCTCTAGAATTTAAAACAGTTCGAGAGTGTTAATTTCTCCAAAGTAGCTACAAATACAGAAGCTTCGACCTCGATCAAGAATCACTGAAAAAATTATCAGAGAAAATTAAGAAAATTTAATAACTTTTGAAATTATCAGATAAGTAAAAACTGTTAGCATAATTAGATGAGTTGTCCTGAAAGCTCCGAATCTGTATCATGAATGGCGGTATGCAGAGAAAGAGAGGCCGAGTTGCGATTTTTTAATTCCCATTTGGTGCGTCGCTACATGTTGTTTTGATTCAATCTGCGCAATGCAGACCGTTTTTGAGTCAGTCGCTCATCAGCATTGGACGGAGAAACATCTCCCCAACCACTGTAATAAATTGTTTAAAAAGCATAATCGTTTCTTCAGTTTCTCGTCTCGTCTCGTGTACTTCCATGGTGCCACTTCACCCGGGAATCGAATCTTCAGTCTAAAGCGAAATGGATAAACTCATACGAGAAAGATCAGCAATCATGGGTAAGTGTACCCGACTTACTAATAGTGTTGAAAAACTAACAACGTACGATGACGTCACGATTCAAATCTATGCCACACAAGCCAATGAGTTGTGGGCAGAATTGTTAAATACACATGATGAAATTATGTGTACATGTAAGGAGAAATGCATTCAAGAAAACGAAAATGAGTTTAATACAATCGCGGAAAAAATAGATACGTTAAAAATAAACATAGCGCATATGTTTAACGAAGAAAATAAATCGGTTGAAATCGAAAGTAGTAGTAGAAATAATGTACATTGTAATATTAAATTGCCGCGATTAGATTTGCCCTCATTTGCAGGTAATTTTACAGATTGGATTTCTTTTCGGGATATATTTGTGTCAACCGTTCATGATAATTCTTCCCTAAGTAATGCTCAAAAATTGCAATACTTAAAATTATCGTTAAAAGGGGAAGCATCGACAATAATTCAGAATATTCAAATTTCGGATGCTAACTATACTAAAGCGTGGAAATTGATATGTGAACGTTTCGAAAATGTAGGTGAAATAATCTATTCGACACTAGATAAATTGTTTTCGCAGCCAGCATAACAAATCGAAAATGCACAGGTTTGCGCAGAATGTTAGACGTTACGAATCAATGCTTAGACATTTTAGAAGTATTAAACCAGCCTATTCAACACTGGGATATTATTCTTGTATATTTCTTGCGGAAGAAACTAGACTCTGAGACTTTAAAGGAGTGGCATCTGTCACATAAAGATCGTTCATTACGAACATTTGCTGATTTCAAAGTTTTTCTCGAGCAACGCGCTTCCGCGTTGGCGTCGATTAATGCAAACAAACGAGGTTCGTTTAATGAAAACAAAAGTAGGGCTTTCAGTAAAAATAACAACGTGTCAGCGCATTTAACTTTTTCTCATGCATGTTTTTGCTGTAAAGGGCAACATCCTATATATAAATGTGATGATTTTATTAAACTTTCATTTAACAACAAAAAAGAGTTTATTGCGAAGAATAAATTATGTAGCAATTGTTTACGAATGGGTCATCGCGCGTCAGCCTGTGCTAGTAGTGGATGTAAAATATGCAATTTAAGACATAATACGCTATTACACATCAATAAAAATCCAAACACAACAGTCAACGGTAGATCAGAACCAGAAGTTGATCCGGTGATATCAACACATTGCGCTCAACGTGAAAATAGTCAAATTCTTTTACCCACGGCCATAGTCAATGTTATCGATGCTAGCGGTAATTATCAAAATTGTCGGGTTTTAATTGACAGTGCATCACAGTCTTCATTTATAAGCGAAAATTGTGCTCAAAAATTGAAATTGAATAGAAAATCTGTTAAGTTACACATTTCTGGTGTGTCCGGAAAAGAAACTGCAACCACTAACGGCAGTGTAATTGTAAGTTTAGTTTCATGCTACAGCAAAAAATCGGTACAATGCGAATTACATATTTTAAAAAAGGTTACAGGTGAACTACCGCAAAGTTCTGTGGATACAAATACATTGGATTGTTTTAATTCAGTAAAATTAGCAGATCCGAATTATCACCTATCAGGTAGCATAGATATACTTCTTGGTGCGGATTGTTGTTCAGATATTTTTGTCGGTAATTGTATCAAAGCACCTCACGAGTCAATTGCAGCACATGAAACAATTTTTGGGTGGGTTATCTTTGGGAAAGCCACACCTTGTAAATCGAAGCAATGTGTTGTTCATGTACATCATAGTAGTTCGGATATCAACTCTTCCTTGCAGAAATTCTGGCAAGTCGAAGAAATTCCTAATGCTAGTAAGTGGACTAAAGAAGAAATCCAATGCGATAAACATTTTCAGATCACACATTCCAGAGATAATTCTGGCCGTTACATTGTAAACCTACCATTTAAGGAAACCGCTAAACCTCTTGGAGAGTCAAGGGAAGTGGCAATTAAACGCTTGCAAGAAATTGAACATAAAATTGCACGGCATCCAATCTTAATGCAGAGTTATTCTAAATTTATGAGTGATTACTTAACATTAGGTCACATGGAAATAGTTCCTGAAAACGAGTTAAATGCTACCGGCGAATCTACGTATTACATACCTCATCATTGCATAAAAAATGAATCGGATCTTAAATTCCGCGTGGTATTTGACGCGTCTGCAAAAACTACGAACGATGCCTCATTAAATGATAATTTGTTAATTGGACCAACCATTCAGGATGATCTTTTTAATCTCATATTGAGATTCAGGGAAAGGAAAATCGCCCTTAAGGCAGACATTGTAAAAATGTACAGGCAGGTAAAAGTTTCTTCTAACGATACAAACTTTCAGCGAATACTTTGGAGAAATTCTCCCTCGGAACCAATCAGTACCTACCGGCTGCTTACAGTAACATACGGAACTGCATGTGCACCGTTCCTAGCCACCAAATGCCTTCAACAATTAGTACACGACGAAGGGCAGGATTTTCAGTTAGCGGCAACGGCGGTTAACAAGGATTTTTATGTAGACGATCTGCTTTCAGGCGCAGACACCATTGAGCAGGCTATTCAATTACAGGTAGAAATTAATGCATTATTAAAGAGGGGTGGTTTTGAACTAAGAAAGTGGTCTTCGAATGAACCACAAGTGTTACAAAATTTGAGCGATGATTTGTTAGACCTAAATCAATATCAGGTTCAATCCGACAATACAATTAAAACATTAGGCATACAGTGGGACCCTAGGAAAGATGTATTTTTGTTTAAGGTGTCAATTAATGGTAAATATGCATACAATTCCAAACGGACTGTTTTATCAATGCTATCACAATTATTCGATCATTTAGGATGGCTTACACCAGTAACGATAGTTGGCAAAATTCTGATCCAAATGTTATGGAAAGAAAAGTTAGATTGGGATGAACCTTTACCGTCACCTTTAGAAACTAGTTGGGACAACTTCAAAAACAATTTAAACGAGTTAGAACTTGTAGAAATTCCGCGATATGTTTCAATCGATGGCGCAGTGAAATATGAATTTCATGGATTCTCAGATGCGTCTGAAAAAGCGTACGCAGCCGTAATCTATTTGCGAACAATAGATAGTTGCGGAAATGTAAAAGTAAATTTAATAGCATCTAAATCAAGGGTAGCTCCATTAAAAAAATTAACGTTACCTAGATTGGAATTATGCGGCGCTCATTTGTTAGCCAAATTGATGTCAGTGTTAATTTCTGGCACAAGCCTTTCATTCGATAAAAAGTGCTGCTGGTGTGATTCCACAATCGTTCTCGCGTGGTTAGATTCGCTTGCTAATAGGTGGAAAACATTCGTAGCAAATCGTGTTGCACAAATTAACGAATTCGTGCCAAATGCAATCTGGCATTATGTACCAAGTTTGGAAAACCCAGCAGATTGCGCCTCTCGCGGTATAAGTCCAAACGAACTTAGAAATCATGATCTATGGTGGAACGGACCACCATTTCTTAATAAAATTGAATGCATTTCTCACGAACACACATGTACTGAAGATAATGAAATAGAACTCAAACGGGAAGAAAAACGAATAACAAGTCTAGTGACTCAAACAATGGAAGAACTCATTGATTTTGATCTTTTGAAAAACTATTCATCTTTAACAAAGCTAAAACGAGTGACGGCATATTGTTGTCGGTTCAGTAAAAACTGTAAATTACCGTTAAATGAAAGAAATCTTGGATTTCTCACTGCCTCGGAACTTAACCATGCCTTAATGTTGTGGGTCAGAAAGACTCAAGCAGAAAGTTTTAGTGCGGAATTAGAGGCTTTACAAAAATCTAAACCACTTGCTGCGAAGAGCAAAATATTGTCTCTCAATCCAGTGTTACACGAGGGATTGTTAAAGGTGGGCGGCAGGTTAAGACATGCGAATGTTCCGGAATCACAAAAGTGTCCTATTCTCCTGCCTAAGGAACATCTTCTAACAAAATTGATTTTACAAGATATTCATTTGAAAAATTTACATGCCGGTGCTCAATTAATGCAAGCATGTTTGACACAGCAATTTTGGATTGTTTCAGCCAGGTCAGCTATTCATGGAATCATTGCCAATTGTGTAGTTTGCAAGCGGCATCGAGCTCAACACCTAACACAACAAATGGGTGATTTACCGGCTTCACGCGTAAACCCATCTCGACCATTCACACATTGTGGAGTTGACTACTGCGGACCTTTTTCTGTAAAAATTTCAAAATCTACTAGAGCAAAGTGTTCAAAAGCGTATTTAGCTCTGTTCATATGTTTTGCAACAAAGGCAATTCATCTGGAACTCGTCAGTGACGTGACGACGGATAGTTTCATTGCAGCCCTCAAGAGATTTGTCAGTCGTCGAGGAAAGTGCTCACACATGTATAGTGATTGTGGCTCTAACTTCATTGGTGCCAATCGTAAATTAAAAGCTGAACTCGCATTACTTCTCAGATCGTATAAACATAATGATAAAGTGTCACATTATTTAAGTGAAAACAGCATCGAATGGCACTTTAATCCGCCAAGTGCTCCTCACATGGGAGGACTTTGGGAATCTAACATAAAGTGTGTGAAGCAACATCTCATAAAAATTGTCTCCAACGTAACACTGACCTTCGAGGAACTTTATACAGTATTCACACAAATCGAAGCTTGTCTGAACTCACGACCGCTATCCCCATTGTCCAAGGATCCCAACGATTTAACAACATTAACTCCTGGACACTTTATAGCTGGTGGACCTCTTACAGCTATACCCGAGCAAGACTACAGTACAACAAAGTTGAACAGGCTTTCCAGATGGCAGTTAACAAAAAACCTCGTCCAACATTTTTGGAATCGATGGAAGAAAGAATACGTTCTTCAACTGCAGCAACGATCCAAATGGCAGCAATCAAAAGAGAACTTAACTTGTGGTGATCTTGTCCTCATTGTAGATGACAAACTACCTCCCACGAAATGGAAACTCGGTAGAGTTACCTCTGTGCATCCTGGACATGATGGGAAAGTTCGAGTTGTAACATTAAAAATTGTAGATGGCATGTTGTCACGAGCTGTGGCAAAACTATGCAAACTTTAACAAGTTAATTTCATCAACTCTCATTTACGTGTTTTGTATTTCAATTCATTATTGTTTTTTGTTAGTTAATGATTCTGTTCTTTTTTCTTTCAGACATCTTCATACTTAGTTGTAATTTTGAAAGCTCTTAAAGCTTTCAAGGTGGGCGGCATGGTGCGTCGCTACATGTTGTTTTGATTCAATCTGCGCAATGCAGACCGTTTTTGAGTCAGTCGCTCATCAGCGTTGGACGGAGAAACATCTCCCCAACCACTGCAATAAATTGTTTAAAAAGCATAATCGTTTCTTCAATTTCTTGTCTTGTCTCGTGTACTTCCACCATTGTTTCAAAATGCATAAATCAGAAACGGCATAAGCCAGAAAAAACATAAATCAGAAAAATCGGCTAAAAACTTCTAAAAATTAAGATTTAGAAACGAGACGTCACTGAATCTTCCTTCGGAAGGCAGTCACTTAAAGAAAATCTAATTCTGCCCCTAAGTAAAATTACGTAACATGGAATAAAATACACTGCTGGCGATTAAAATTGCAACACCATGAAGAAGGGATGATACAAACGTCAAGTTCGCATGAAAGGAAGAAGATGTTGGCATTTAAGCGCAATCAAACGACGCAGGAGGGAGAAACGTCATCTTAAACTCTGTATAAAAGGAAAGTTGCGTAATGGGTTTCTCATTCAGAAATCACATTTGAATGTTGGTTGTTGTGAGGAGATCGTGTTATGCCTCGTATAAGGAGAAACGGCTACCAGCACGTGTCGGAATTTGATAGCAACATTAAAGAAAATTGTCCTCGATAGGCCCAGAATCGTGGCCTATCGAGAGTGCGGTTTATCGTTCCGCGATATTGCTACTAGCATTGGTCGGAATCCAACGACTGTCATGAGAATATGGAATCGATGGGTACAGGAGGGTCATACTGAACGCCATGCACGATCTCAACGGCCTCCCGCCACTAATGCCCGAGAGGACAGACATGTTGTCAGGTCGGTCTTGCAGGATCGTACAGCTACATGACGGAAGGAAATGGGCTTGTTCGCAGCACGACAAGTATCCGCGCGGACAGTGCGACGATGTCTGGAGCAGCACGAACTGTCTGCACGACGACCATTATTGCGGCTTCCCATGACACTGCAACATAGAGACGCGCGGCGACAGTGGTGCGCCCAACGACAAAACTGGATACAGGAGTGACACCACGTCATCTTTTAAGACGAGTCTCGACTCTGCGTGCAGCATCATGATGGACGTATTCGTGTTTGGGGGCACCTAGGAGAACACACGAGGCCTGCTTATATTCGATATCATCATACAGGCCCTGCACCTGGTGTGATGGTATGGGTAGCTATTGGGTACACGACACGAACACCTCTTGTTCGCGTCGTCAGCAATCCCTATAAAACATGAAAAATGCCCTTCAGATGAAAATGTGTGTTTCTTGTACATTTTTGGCTGAAAATAACGAACCTGTAATTTATTTATTTTTTGTTTACCATGCACGATTTTCCCCAAAATCCACATTTTAGCAATGAAAATCTATACTGTAGCGGCGCTTGCCGCTACACAAAATAAGTTTATTAACAAGACGACAAAGCCATTTTGTAGACTATTTTGCGGAGAAAGAAAAAATCGTATATTACAATGATGTGAATGGCCTATTTCAGGCATTGGGACATGAACATAATCCAGCAGAGTGGCGCATGTTTATTGACTCGTCCAAACGTAGTCTCAAAGCAGTGTTCTCCATATAGGCAATGTTTGTCCGTCTGTTCCCGTGGCATATTCTACAAATACAAAGGAAACTTACGAAGCTATGAGTGCTATATTGAAGTTAATTGAGTACACTACATTCAAATGGAACATTTGGGGAGATTTGAAAGTCATTGGAATATTAACAGGCCTGCAACAGGGATACACTAAACTCTGCTGCTTTCTCTGTGAATGGGACAGCCGTGACAGAAAAAACCACTACATCTGTAAACAGTGTCCTCCAAGAAAAAACTTAATTCCTGGCACCAAAAACATATCACATGAACCACTTGTGAATCCGTAATGTATCTTTCTTCCCCCAATGCACATTAAACTCGATTTGATGAAAATATTTGTAAAAGCTCTGGACAGAGAAGGAGTGGCTTTCTTGCATCTCAGGAACAAATTCAAAAATTTAAGTGAGGCAAAGGTTAAAGAGTTTTTTATTGGACCATGAATTAAAGCAGTCTTTCATGATGAAGAGTTTGAAAATAAACTGGCACAAGTAGAAAAAGAAGCCTGCCTGACATTCAAATCAATGTGCTCACGTTTCCTTGGAAATGAGAATGCTGAAAACTATGAACATCTTGTTGGTGACATGGTGAAGTGCTTTCGTGTTATTGGTTGCAATAAATCTTTAAAACTACACTTTTCGGACTCACTTCTGGACTTGTTTCCTCAAAACCTTGGCGCAGTTAAAGGTAAGCATGGGAAAGGTTTCAGCAGGCCATCTCTATGTTTGAAAGCGTTTCAGTGGACGATGGAATAGAAATATGCTAGCTGATTATTGGCATGTTATCAGGGACACACCAACAGATGTCTACAAGAGGAAACGGCCAAAAAAATCATTTTAGAGTTTGTGTTTTCTATAATCAAGCCTCTGTTACATTTCTCTGTAACCAATTTGCATAAATAGAAGAAGTGGGTCTCCTACAAAAAGGTACGTGATGGACCATTTTGGTTTTGATATATGAATCAAGCACCTTTTGTTTATACAGAATCACATAGTTTCATCTAAAGGACAGAAAAAAAAGTTCAAATTAGTTGTACAGATTATAATCTGAACAGCCAGCGTTACATTTCTCAGATCTTAACGCCGGTGGCTGTGCTTTCTCTTCGAAGCCTCGGAGACGTCATCTTTCAACAAGATAACGAGAGACCGCATGTGGCCTGTCGTGTCCTTACCTACCCCTCCCCCCAACTTAACTTGAAATAAATTAAAACGTTAATAGAAGTTCAATTAAAATCAGAAAATTGTAGAAAGCTTTTAAGACAGTTGGTTTTATCCCGCTTTTCCAAACTGTGTAACTGGAGATTCCGATTATGTTGTCACGTCGGCAGCCCCCTTTTTACACAAGCAGTGGACTTAATTGTATCTTCTCCCACATGTGTTCTTTTGAGAACTGTTTGAAAGAGTTTCAGATGTGTACGGGGCATCTGGATAAATTTTCCTGGCGGCGGAGTAACTCAAAAGGAAGGAATAATGATGTTTTCTATTCCAAAAGGTCCCATCTGTTGCAGGTTAACGGACCCGAGGGCGACTGTCCAATAATTGGGAGACAGGGAGTGACGAATGACCTATGAAAAGGTAGGACCCCCTCGCCTGACAATGTGGGTTGGTCTTGAATGTCGCCCAAGTGAGAAATGACAGAGGATGGCTCGTGCGGAAGTGACGTACAAGACCCGGAAATGAGGACTGTCAATCGTCTCCGGAATATTCCAGGCTTTTCGAGAATGAACCGGGGAGGAGGTGATAAAGGGCGGTAGCCTTTTGTCTCGAGGACAGACTTTGCCGACGACGCTGGACAGCGGCTGTTCTGAGAGGCAGACGTTTGTCTTCCGAGAGAGGAATTTTTTTGGCCGACAGGCTTGGGATCAGACGCGTGCACTGGGCCGCGTCCCCATGAAATTTTTAACTTTGGCGGTGAGCGACTTCTCTACAGCAAGGGCAGTATTGTATATATATTTTGTACATATGTGTAATTACATAATTGAATAAAGAGTATTTTATTTACTCTAAGTCTGTCTCCTCTCGGATAATTTATGTGGATGTTTTGGCTAGAGATTAGCCAGGCTCGGTTTAACGCTATATACGTCCTCGGAAGTGAAGCTACATTGTGGGGACATGATAGCTGGTGGCAGCAGAGGTGTGATGTCTGCTAGTGTAAAATAGCAGTCGGACGCATGGCGGACCAACAACGAGGAGTGCAAAGGCGGTGCTGGAGGGATATCCAGGGGGAAAACCGGCAAATGCAGAAGTCGACGGAAACCTACGGAATTTGCGGGCAGACGAGGAAAAGTCAGACGGATTAGAAGGAGGAAAAGGGAAGCCGAGTGGAATTCAAACACCAGACTGATCAACTGATGCAACGACAACCGAAGGTGAGCCTATTTTGAAATCTTCCAAGAGGTCTGCGCGAGATATCGTCAAGGGGCAGTAAATTGTGGGGTTGACTAGTTGGAATTAGCCTGATAATTCAGAGAATTTAGATAGTTAATTTCAGCTCTTCATCGAGTGGTCCGAAATTTAAACCTGTGAAGGTTTAGGAAAATTAGTTGAGTTAAGTAATACAAGTGATTCGGAGGAATCACAAAGGAATTAATTGTTTAGGGATTAAACGATGGTTTAAAGTTCCTTTTTGTCTTTTATGTATCTTATTGAGCTTTTAGAAATCAAAGTACCTTTTGGGTGAATTTAAATCTCCCAAGTTTAAGTTTTAGGAAAATCTCTGTTTAAGGGTTTAAGCAGGAAAGGGATTTTTTGGGGGTGATTTTGAGACAAATCTCCCAAAGTTAGGTTTTAAGAAAACCTCTGTTTAAGGATTTAAACAGGAAAGTTTTGTGAGGATTCATAGAAAATCTCACAGTGCCTTTGGTGCACAGGAAGCGCTCAGTGTGGGACACATATCACCGGCGATACTATAAATAAATGAAAATTTTGTGTATGCATGTGTTTTCTGAAATTGTGTGATATTGTGCATATTTTTAATATTTGTTGTGTCAGCAGCATAACGGTAAATTAAGAGCGTTTATTCTTGTATATGTTGTTATGTTAAGTTCTTTGAAACATTTGTAGTTAAGTGCCTTATTACAGGTTCGAGTTATTTAAATATCATAGTGTATAACTGTTGTGGTATATGTGACAGGCATTTTGGAAATTTTAGTTATGATATTTATGATGAGGTTCTACATGTTTTAAGATTTTATAGAAGAATATTTGTGATTTATGTGTTAGATAAATTGAGTGTACTGATAGCAAAGTTAGTAATTTCTGACAGCATTTATTTTGTATTTGAAAATTAGTATATAGTAAGTGTATTTTGTAGAAGTATTGTTGAGAAAATGGCAGATTACTTAGCGAGCTATAAAAAAAATCCTGCTAATTCTAGCGAAAGAAGTCGGAGCTAGCGCGAAAGGAAAGCAGAAATAATAAATAAAATCGTAGCGGCGCCAGATTACGGGGAGACATACGTGAAAAATTGTCTTGATGCAATTTTGTTGGATATTCAAATGGAAGAGGAAAGAGAAAAGGAAGCTAGGGAAAGAGAAAAAGAGGATAGAGCAGCACAAAGAGAAAGAGAAGTTAGGGAATTTGAATTAGCGAAATTAAAATTACAAAACGCGGCAGAAACGAGCAGTTTGAGCTCTCACGCGTCCACTTCAGAAATAACTGGATTAATAAGGTTAATCTGAAAGAGTTGGTCCAGAAATATGACCCAAAAGCAAACGATATATCGTTATTTTTTATGATTTTTGAGAGGCAAGCAAAAAAAATGAATGTCGCGGAAGATGATTGGGTATGTCAACTTATTCCGTTATTACCAACGGACATCGCGGAAATCATAGTTAAACAACCCGCGGACAAAGGAGATGATTATCAATTTGTAAAAAAACTGCTATTGAATAGATTCAGAATGGGGACAGGCGCGTTGAGGACTAAGTTCGAAGAACACCAGGGAAAACCAGGGGCTTTGTGGGCAGATCTGGCTTACGAGCTCAAGGGCTACCTGGATAATTGGTTAGAGTCGTTAGAAGTAAAGGATTTCGAGACCTTAAAAGAACTAATGCTGACGGAGCAAATGAAAAAACGGGTCCCTGTTGAGATTAGAGAAAGATACGTAGAGGATTGGGATGAAATTAAAACAGCTTCCGGGTTAGCGGAAAAATGCGACCGATACGAAAGCGTCGTAAAGAACTGTCTTATGAAAAGAAACGACAAATCCAGTGCTATTTTTGTTCGAAATCGGGACACTTCAAATCCAAGTGCCCAGAATTTCTAAAAAAAGGGTCAGGGTGAAGTTGTGAATCGTGTAAGTGAAGTCGTGAATCATGTAAATGAAGAGGTGGATTTAGGAAATTGCTTTAAACCCTATTTAAAGAAAGCACTGATAAACGGAATTGAGAGAAGTTATCTGCGCGACACAGGGGCAGCCATTGATCTCTGTGATCGAAGCTGGATTAATCCAGAGGACTTAATAGGGGAAGTCACCTGGATTAAACAACCGTTAGATAACGAATGTAAATGCTTGCCTTTGGCTTGGGTGGCTTTAAAAGGGGAATTCGGAAGTGTGATCACTAAAGCGGCAGTTAAACCAGCCCATTTAGAACAACGGTACTACCTTTTGGAAAATAAGACGGCAGATCTTATTCAACAGAAACAAAATGGTATCCCAATTAACATGGTTTGCACCCGCAATCAGACTAAGGGCCTGTTAACATAGGAGTCTGTTGCGTAGCGTTAAGGAAAAGATGACGTTGAGACGAAAATAAACCAATCATAGGCGTTAAAAATTTCATTGCTAATCGTTTGGAAGCCTATGATTGGTTTATTTTCGTCTCAACGTCATCTTTTCCTTAACGCAAAGCAATGGACTCCTATGTGAACAGGCCCTAAACGTCCCTCGGGAAATGAAAACCCTGTTTCAAGTCCCTGGTAGGAAAACGAATCGGAAAATGTAAAGTAGAGCCTGACAGGACAAAAGAATTGGGAGATAAAACTTCGGGTTCTAAACGGCCCGGGGCAGAAGAGGGGTCGAGAGGAGAATCGCATTCAAAAAGACCGTTCATTTTGGGGGAGGCGAACGAGTTGGGGAAAACGGGTTTAGCGCAAGTTTCCGAATCTGATTTTGGCGAAGCGCAAGTCAATTGTCCCTCCTTGAAGTCACTTTGGGAAAATGCGAGCGACCCTAAAAACTCCGAGTTTAGCGTGGAAGGGGACAAGCTAGTCCGATTTTTGGAATCTAAAACGGGAGAGCAAAGAATCCAGTTATGCGTGCCATTAGAGTATCGTATGGGGATATTATCCTTGTGTCATGAAGAAATTTCCGGCTATCTCGCTAGTACTAAAACAAAAGACCGGATATTAAGGTATTATTATTGGCCGAACTGTTATCAAGAAATTGAGAGGTTCGTAAAGACTTGCGACCCTTGTCAAAAAGTTGGGAAAAATAAGGACAAAAAGAAAGCCCCCCTAACACTTGTGCCGATAATATCCGAGGTGTTTTCTAAAATTAATGTAGACGCGGTAGGTCCGTTGCCTACGAGCACAAGGAACAATAAATATTTAATTACATCTATTTGTGTGGCATCAAAATACCCAGATGCGATCCCGGTTGAAAATATTAGTTCCCCGGTGGTGATAGACGCCTTGTTGCAGACGTTTTCACGGACAGGTTTCCCTAAAGAGATCCAATGCGATTTAGGAAGGTCATTTACGAGTGAGCTCACGTCGGAATTTTTTGGTAAATTCGGGATCAAGGTGGTTCATAGCAGTGTGTGCCACCCCCAAACGAACAGCGTAGAGAGGCTCCACTCTACGTTAAAAATAGTCTTAAAAGCGTTGTGTCTTGAAATAGGGAAAGACTGGGAGGAAATTTTGCCGATGACTCTTTTCTCGTTGCGCACAGTGACACACGAAAGCACCGGGTTCAGACCTACGGAGTTGGTGCATGGAAAAAACTTGAGGATGCCACACACCTTACTTTATGAAAATTGGCTACACCAGGAGAGTAGTGACCCAAATGTGGTGGAATACGTGTTAAATCTGACAAATAGATTAAAAACGTGTCAGGAGTTAGCGGAGAAAAGTATGACGGAATGTAGGGAAAAACGAAAACTGTGGTACGACAGGAATGCGGTTCTACGAAAATTTAAAGTCGGAGACCCCGTTTTGGTTTTGGCCACTTCAAAATTAAATAAGATGGCGGTTAATTGGATAGGACCGGGAGTGGTCACGAGTGTAATTTCCGAAACAAATTACACGATTGACCTACCAGGAAAACGGAATAAATCAACCATTTACCATGTTAACTTAATGAAGCCGTATCATCGTCGACCGGAGCAAGTAAACCTGCTAGTCGATCAGGAGGTCGAGGAAGTTGAGGAGGATGTCGAAATTCCTTATCCTTTAGCAGACCCAACTCACATGAATTTTGGGGAGGTAGTAAGTGGGAGCGATTTAGAAAACCGCGCGTCAGCCGAACAAATCGGAGATTTCCGTAGCATGATAGAGAGACATATGGGGACCTTTTCTTCAGATCCGGGAATCACCCATCTCGTAGAAATGGACATTGTGTTGAAGGATGATACCCCTGTGCGGGCAAAACCCTACCGCAAGTCCCCGAGACAGACCGAAATTCTACGGGAAGAAATACAGCGTCTTTTAAAACTTGGGGTGATCGAGGTGGGGCAGTCTGATTATGCCTCTCCTATGATCTTGGTTGAGAGCCCCGGGAAAGACCCTCGTCCTTGCGTGGACTATAGAAAGCTGAACGAGAAAACCCGAACTGAATTTTTCCCTCTCCCAAATATTGAAGAGGTGGTCGAGAAGGTTAGTGCGGCGAATCTTATCACCGTAATGGATCTAACGAAAGGTTATTTCCAAATCCCCTTAACAAAAGACGCGCAAAGATACGCGGCTTTCGTAACTCCTTTTGGAACGTTTATACCCAAAGTTATGATGTTTGGCTTAGTGAATGCTCCTTTCTATTTTTGCAAATTGATTGCGAATGTTTTGGGAGGATTGGAGCACTTCGTTTTGCCCTACATTGATGATATTGCAATTTTCTCATCAACCTGCAACCGCCACCTGAGAGATGTGGGCACGGTTTTAAAAAACTGGGGAAAACCAACTTAAGGGTAAAACCATCAAAATGCAGGTTTGCACAGGACCACGTGCGTTTTCTGGGGCATGAAGTGGGGTCTGGTGACCAGTGATGTGAAAATCGAGGCTATAAAAGACTTCCCGGTACCGAAAACTAAAACCCAGCTCAGGGCGTTTCTGGTGTTAACGGGATACTATTCTCGATATGTAAAAAATTATGCCATTTTAGCAGTTCCGTTAACCAATGCCCTAAAAGGTAAGATAAAGAACGAAAAGATAGCCTGGTCCGACGAGTGCAACAAGGCGTTTGAAATCTTAAAATCAAACCTCATGACAAGTCCGGTGTTGTACGCACCAGACTTTTCTAAAAATTTTGTGGTGCAGACGGACGCGAGTTTATACGGCGCGGGTATAGTTTTATCTCAGTTCATTGACGGAGAAGAGCATCCAATTGTATATTTGAGCAAAAAATTCTCGCGGGCCGAACAAAATTACAGCACGATAGAACGCGAATTAGCGTCTATAGTGTACGGATTAAAGAAATTAAACCACTACCTTGATGGACAGAAATTTATAATCCAAACTGACCACAATCCCCTGGTGTTCTTAAAACAAATGGTGGGAACGAACTCTCGGCTAACCCGTTGGGCACTATGCCTCCAACAATATAATTTTGAGGTAGAGCATAAGCCAGGTAAATTGCATGGAAACGCAGACGGGCTCAGCAGGACAGAGTGACAAAAGTTAATTGTCACAAGTTGGTTGTAAATACTTACAGGAAAAATGTATAAATGTGTCGAATTAAAACTGTCCTCAATTTAAACGCCCGCCTAAATGCGGTGCCATAGGATATGAGTTGTCATGTAATTAAGATATTACGTAACTATATGATTCTATATAAGTGTGATATCTGTGTTTTAATCTCATGTAATATAGAGTCCTGTATTTAGAGATGACAGGATCTATCTATTGAGTAATGTTTGTTCCATGTGTTACAACGTAGTTCAAATATGTCCGATTAATGAATTGGGGCAGAAATCTTAGAAATGATTGTTATTTAAGTTAAGATTGGGGAATGTATTGTAATGATAATTGAAAATGCATTAAAATGATAGTGCTTTATGTGTGTTGTTTTTAACCATGTATGAATTTATTATGTGTAAAGGTGTTGTAAGATTGTGTCTCAGACTGAGGGCAGATAGGGTTTTTTTGTGAAGTCTAAAGTAGGCGGTTGTGACTTTTTTGAGTTAGGGCTGAAGTAAGCCAAAAGGTAATGACCTCTTGGGAATGGTTTCTTGTGGGCTTTCCTAAATGGACCTACTGGTCTTGACTTTAGTCTTTTTAAAATATAAAAAGACTTAATGGGGGAGGAGTTGTATCGTCAGCAGCCCCCTTCTTACACAAGCAGTGGACTTAATTGTATCTTCTCCCACATGTGTTCTTTTGAGAACTATTTGAAAGAGTTTCAGATGTGTACGGGGCATCTGGATAAATTTTCCTGGCGGCGGAGGAACTCAAAAGGAAGGAATAATGATGTTTTCTATTCCAGAAGGTCCCATCTGTTGCAGGTTAACGGACCCGAGGGTGACTGTCCAATAATTGGGAGACAGGGAGTGACGAATGACCAATGAAAAGGTAGGACCCTCGCCTGACAATGTGGGTTGGTCTTGAATGTCGCCCAAGTGAGAAATGACAGAGGATGGCTCGTGCGGAAGTGACGTACAAGACCCGGAAACGAGGACTGTCAATCGTCTCCGGAATATTCCAGGCTTTTCGAGAATGAACCGGGGAGGAGATGATAAAGGGAGGTAGCCTTTTGTCTCGAGGACAGACTTTGCCGACGACGCTGGACAGCGGCTGTTCTGAGAGGCAGACGTTTGTCTTCCGAGAGAGGAATTTTTTTTTGGCCGACAGGCTTGGGATCAGACGCGTGCACTGGGCCGCGTCCCCATGAAATTGTTAACTTTGGCGGTGAGCCACTTCTCTACTGCAAGGGCAGTATTTTGTATATATTTTGTACATATGTGTAATTACATAATTGAATAAAGAGTATTTTATTTACTCTAAGTCTGTCTCCTCTCGGATAATTTATGTGGATGTTTTGGCTAGAGATTAGCCAGGCTCGGTTTAACGCTATATACGTCCTCGGAAGTGAAGCTACATTGTGGGGACATGATAATGTCTTTAGTCTTAACATACTTTTTAACAATGATATGATCCATAACAAAAATTTGATGCTATATTTTTCTTCTCATTTTATTTATATTATATTTATTTTTCTCATTGTATAACTTTTGAATACTACTCAAACATCAATTCTAATGCTATTCAATTTCAAAAAAATCATAATATTTCATATTTTAAGGATCGTCTGGCAGTCAATGCACTGAGGAGGGCCCTAGTTGAATTCAATTCGAGCCCCCCCCCCCTCCCCCCCAAGAAAAATGTTAGAAGCACGCTAATCCTATGCTCTCAAATATTATTAAACTCAATAGTGTGTTCTATATGACTGAAATATATAATTACGTCATTTCTTCATTCTGGCATAAGCAGCAAAGATCAAAATTTAGTTAATTATGATTTTTACTTTTTCTGGAAGGTTCAGCCCCGAAGTCAGAATTATGATCCAATTTTCAAAAGTTTGAATTGACTTCCATCTGATTTCTAAAAAATTAAGAACTTCATCCAAATGCGATAAATTCTCTAAACAGTTGTGGATTTTTAACATACTGCAATAAGCTTTAAAAATCTTTTCTTATAATTTAAATAATTTTCAGTCAGTGTCAGGATATTTCTGACTACATAAATAAAATATATTTTAAAATTAACCTTAAAAAAATTCTTATTACTTAAAACTGTAATCATTGGTAATTCAACAGATTATTTGCTATCAGTTTATTTCTTACAAATTCCATCTCACTTATTTCAGACCTCCGATATTAATTTGTAAAAATTCAAATTTATTTTTCGGCGATCAGTAGATAAATTGATAATCATTCTTCTGTATTAGTATGCATCAGATTCTAAGGAAGTCTAAAGTAATTCTGCTTTGTGTATAAAATTCACTTTTTCTGTTTTGTGTTCATAATTAATTTATAAATATATTGTAATTCTTTATAGACAAGAGTTAATGGCTCATTTTTTTTTAAAAAAAAAGGTGTTTGTCGTGTACAGGTATTCACAAGATATGTAGTCATAAGATAGGTCACCAGTGGTATAAAAAGGCTTGATGAGAAATTACAATCTCTTGGTTTTTCATGTCTAAATGCTGACAAATGTGTTTATCATCTAAAGACTTCAACTGTTGAAACCATTATTCTTGTGTATGTTGATGATCTGATTGTTCTCACTAACAGTAAGAAGAATTTCGATTCTATTCGAGACAAGTTAGCTGCTTCTTTTAAAATGAAAGAAATGGGCAAATTGCATCATTTTTTGGGCATTGAATTTATGCAAAACGATAATAGTGTTTCGATACATCAAAGCAAGTATATTGAGGACTTGTTGAATTCTTACAACATGCAAGATGCAAAATCTGTTTTCACTCCTCTTGATAACAGTGTTAAATTCTCCAAGGAAATGTGCCCCAAAAATGATGAAGAAATGTTTGAAATGAAAAACATTCCTTATCGCTCTTAAATTGGTTCGCTGGTGTATCTTTCTGTGGCAACACAACCTGATATCACCCACGCTGGGAATTTTTTGTGTCAGTTTAACAATAACCCTGGCAAATCTCACTGGAAAGCTGCAAAAAGTATACTGAGGTATCTGAAAGAAACCAAACACCATGGTCTCCTGTTCCAGCCCATTGGAAAAGCTCGTACAATTTTCGTCGGTGCTGATTGGGCTTCCGATGTTAACGACAGAAAATCCTTTACTGGATTGGTTTTCATATTTGGAGGAGCTGCTGTGTCGTGGGAGTCAAGGAAACAAAAATCGGTTGCATTATCAACTACAGAATACATGGCTTTGACCAATGCCGCGAAGGAAGCTGTTCACATCAGACGTTTCCTGAATGAACTCTCCTCTAAACTTGTTGATGAACCAACCATTATTTTATCTGACAACCAATCTGCTCAAAACTTGTGAGGAATCCCGTTTTTCACGCTAAAACAAAGCATAATGACATTAGATATCATTTTGTGCGTGAAACTTTTGAAAAAGGCGAAATTGATATTTGTTATTTACGTTCTGATAGCATGCCTGCAGATATGTTCACGAAAGGTTTGATTTCAATTAAGCTTAAAAATTGCTGTTAACTTGATAGGATTAACCAATGTTTAGTGTTATATATTTAATATTTTTATCTTAAGCTGTTTTTTATTTTAAGCTGTGTCCTTACTTGCATTTTTAAAAAAATTTCAAATGTTATTCATTTTGATTTGTATTTTGATGTTCTATAATTCTATAATTTAGTGTGAACATGTAATGAGCCTTGAAAGGGGGCATTGTAGGGATATTCAATGCTCATTCCCCGTTTGTCGCCATAGGCTGCGATAAAGCTCAGCCGCCACCAAGATTGGCGGACTAATGCCTACACTTCGCCTCTTGTCTCTCTGGTGTGCGGATGTGTTTACAAGAGGGGCCTGTTCCGTAGGCGCTCCTCGTTTTCATTCTTTTACTTAATGTATATAGTTGCTGCTGTAAATAAAGCTTGATGTTACAACTCTGCTAGTCATCTTTGCTAATAACCCAACAATGTTTCTGTAGGTATGGAGACATGATTTCTTATAATGTTTAACGGAATATCTGGGGGTTTTTTTTCATTTATTTTATCAACTTTACCAAGAAAATTTTGAGTAATTCTAAACATGTGGGTGAGTTTTAAAACACAACATGAAGCAACACAAAAGTCAACTAATTTATATCAACCCCATTTTTGTATTTGTAACACTTATACAAAATATTAGAATTATCCATATGTTGTTGGGATAATGGTAAATGATGGGCTGAGTGTAAATTGTATTTTAGAGCTCTTTCATATTGATATTTTATCTTTTTTTATATGCAACATAATGGAAAAGATTAAAGTAACTATTATTGACAGTTATTCTAATGTTAAACCAAAATCATAATTTTTTACACGTTTATATTTTTCAATCATTCATGTACTGTTTACAATTATCCCACATGACTCTATACCTGTTTACTATAACAAGTGTTTTACTTTAATATTTAAATATGAATTTAGGATGATTTATCTTAGTTTGAATTTTTTTGTATCTGCTGCAAGTTTTATTTTATAAAAATTTATTTTTTATCAAATTTAACTAAATGGTTTCTTACTTAGATGAGCATGAATATGAGACATGTTAGAAACTTTTTGGTTCGTAAACTTCATACAACTTTTGATTAATTTTAACACTTCCCGTTTCTTTCTATTACCTCCTTTTAATCTGTGTGTATTGGGCTTAGAGTGAGTTCATGGGTGAAATTTTATCATTAACAATTTATAACCTCATCTAACTACCACAGGAAATAGTATCTAGAGGTAAAAACTAAAGAAATTACTGTCTGTATAATGAGTGTGTTTTATTGACAAAATATCCCATATGAAATTATGCAGTATTAAACTGAAGTAATGATAAAATTCCACAATCAAAGAATTTTCATGATAGCAAAGACAAAAAAAAATATAAACAATACATTTATATCTTGATGTTTATAGTGAGATGATCCACATGATTCTTGAAATCTATTTTTTTTTCAAACATTCATCAGTAAGCAAAACTTAACATTTAAAAACAAATATAATTTTATCTATTTTTTTTTTTTAAGCGGAGGCACTTGTCAAATATTCGCCTATACAACGCCTCAATTTTACTGTCCATTTAATTATGGGGGCACCATATAGGCGGACGGCATTACCCCCTATGAAGGGACGACACAAACGGAGGCATTTTCGATCCGAACACTCTCAGCACCGAAAACCAGCGCGCTGTACCACAGGGCCGCCACAAGCCCCTTTTCCATTTCAGAAGTGTAACACCAGCTAGCTAGGTATGAGAGACAAGTTGTATAAACAATTAATAAAAACAAACAATTTCATTTTATGCAATAAAGCATTTTAATAATTTTTAATTATAACCTTTAGTATATAAACTTTCCATTTCGCACTTAATTAAACGATGATTATTTACTAATTTCGAAAACCTTCGGGAAAGTTCTTCGGAAGTTATCGTAAGTGGAGGAATTAAAAATGTTTCAATTCAAAAATGTCAAATTTAGATGTATCCCAAGATACTTATTGAACTCTAGCATGTAAGATTTAAAAAAGGCAAAACAAGATTTGAGAAATAAGAATCAAACAAAATTAGGACCTGTTCATATAGGAGTCCGGTAGCAGAAGCGTTAAAGTATTGAAATACATTTAACCAATGACAAGCCTCCAAACAGTTAACGACGAAATTTTTAATGCCTATGATTTGTTTATTTCCGTCTCAGCGCCATCTTTCCTTTTACGCTTCTGCTACCGGATTGACATTGACATTGACATAAAAGACTATAGAGGCACCAGGAAGCAAGAGCTCCTTATCCTCAGTATCAAGGTTAGTATGTGACATAAGATTGCCGTTCTCAAGGTTAAATAGTGTTGACAATGATTAAGGGAGAAAAAAATTAATTAGTTGAAAAATCAACATTTTAACAAGAACGAGTACGAGTAACCATTGTGGCATGACTTACTTAAATGATAATGGAGAATTTAAACAATGGGTAAAACAAGAAATTATTAAAAAAAAATTCAAAACTAAAAGACGGAAAATTTGGAATATGATTGGGATAAAAAAGCAAGTTAGTGGGAGAGGACGAAAGGGCAGTAGGGCCGAAGTCCGTAAGGCGCGAGTAACGAAATCAAAGAGGAAAGCAAGCAGGATTGGAATTCCGGGAACAGGTTATCAATCCCTTTCTCCAGCAAGACAGCTGGTCCGAGGGGGAATCGCATAGTAGAAAGAGGAACGATCGAAAAAGAAAGACAGGTCAGAAACCAGAAGTAGCCGGGCTATTGTAATTTTGAATTTTGATAAGAAGGAAAAGGAATTACCGAACAGTAACATGGCCGGGGTTCATAACCAAGGTAGCCTTCGAGCGCCTAAAGCACTCCCTAGGATCATAATCAGGCAGGTTAGCAAGTTCTTTGTTATTGATGGAGTATATCCTATTGTAAAAGTTCGTAGCCAGATCTTTAATATGATGCCGAATAGGTTCGACAGCTAGATCCCTATGAATAATAGCGTTACGTAGGTACCATGGCGCCTTTCTGATACCACGGAGAGTCTTGTTTTCTATAGTTTGCAGTCTCTGGATATTGTTGTGTATCGCTTTAAAAATTAAATAATTTAAATTAAATATACAGTGAATTAAATACCTTAATAATTTTCTCCACCTATTGATTAACTTTGATAAGTGTCATTAGATTAATTTTCGCGCGAATTAATTGTAGTGACACTCATGAAAGTTGAGCAAATGATAAATCATGTTTTATGTACTAAATGTAACATGCAAGAATTTAATGTATTTTAGTGTTTGATTGACTGACAATTTAAATTTATTTAATTTTTTTTTCATGTGGATTGACTGACGCAAGGTAAAGTATTTTTTTAAATTAAGCTTTGTTTAGTATTTTTATTTATTTTCCCCCTTTTATTTTTTAAGTTTTATACGCTTAATTTTTTTCCTTTTATATATATATATGTATTTTTTAAATCATCACGTATTGGTTTAAAACATAGAAGTGCTTCTCGAGAATCTTTAAAAAAATGGCGATACAGTTTATTCAGTTGCATTAAAAAAAAGAGACGATTTTGCCCACTTTTTGCAAAGAAATATGCTGATAAGTGAACCACATGGGGTTTCCCCATATGGTTGTACCCGGATGTGAGAAGGTCCGGGAAGCTTTTGGACATGCTTGAGGCGAGTAACAGCACGGATGATATAATTAAAAGTAAAACGTGGATGGACTAAAATAGATTATAAAAGGGCAGCACACAAAAAATACGAGGACTTTTCCTTTTTCCTGGTGGTCTGGCTGACGGAAGCTCTAGCTGGATGTCTCTGCACTGATCAATGCTGCCGTTTGTTCGGAGTTGACGACAATTTTCGAAGAACGCCATTATGAAGAAGATTGAACAAAGACCCTGGACAGTGGCGTACGCAATGGTGGGGGGGGGGGTTGATGGGGGTTATAAACCCCCCCATTGGTCTGATTACATATATTATTTACTTAGGTTTACGCTTTGCACTGATTGCTCAAAACTACTCTTTCGTAGTAATAATCCAGTCAAATTAGCTCAAAATGGCGGCGAATCATGCATTAAATGAAGGGGTTGAGATTTTTTTAGGAATGTGTAGGGGTTGGTACCCTGAGCAACGCCTAATAAAGTCCCCTCGATTTCAGGCGTTGCGGGGGGGGGGGGGGGGGGTCCAAAGGTCCTTTTTTCAGTTTTTGGCGTTTATCTCGAAAACGGTGCGTAGCACAGGAAATTGTCAAATTTAAAAATTAAAGCTTATAAAATTCCCTTCCGAATGGTATATCCATGTTTGTACCCAAGTGTTACCGTTTTCGAGATATGAGCCGTTGAATATGAACATTTTTCAAAAAAAAGTGGTAGCGGTTCAGGTATCTCGTCAAACTATCTCTTCTAACTCTTTCCCCTTCCATTTCTAAGAAAACCCGTGATAGAGAAAGTTGTAGAGCGAAAGTTTTCCTTCAGAAATGTTTGCAATTATGCTAATTTATCTTCACCAGGTAAATAGTTAGAGCGTTTTGAAGTTTAGGGGTACTTTTCAACATTTTGCTTGTAAAATGCTCGTCACTCAAGTTTCGTTTCCATGGTCTGTAACTCTCTAAATCACTTTGCATGCTGTTTAATTAGATACGTATAGTATTCATAATCCATATAAATAATATATTATGTATACCTGTACGTATAATGTATATCTCATAATATACAGAAGAACACTTGTAGTACAAAGGAGGAAGTAAGAAAACAAACCAAAATGTATGAAAGTTGTTCATATAATCAAAAAATGGTTATCAAAAGCAGGTTCAAACAACAGTTACTTACATTAAATATATTATATACAATTTATTTCATCAACTGCTTTCCTATATATTAAAAGCCGTCAATCTGATACTTCGAAAAAAGTTTCAAACAAGTCAAAGTCTTCACTATCATTTTAGCTTCTGTAGAATGTCCGAATTTTCCAGAACTCATTTCCCACAAAGGTGGCATCCCACTATAATGCCACGATCAAAGTCACTAAGCTCCTTTGACTTAATCATCGTCTCACAAACGCATAAATATGACCTGACAAACCACTACCAATACTTTTATAGCTTTCGGTTACGCATCAAATTACGTCACCTGCTAGATCCACTTCTTTAGGGGGGTTCTGGATACTTTTGGCCAGATAGTGTATAACGTATTATTGAATATTAATGGATTATATAAATTATTAAATTTACTTAATAGGGTCAGCTGAATGATAAGACCTGAAGATGTTGGGAAGAGTAGAGCCTGCCTTCTGTGTTGCCCCGTCCGGTCTTCATGAAAAACACATTCGTGTCTCGTGGGGTGAGTACCACAAGTAAGACGAGCAGGTCTTACCTATCTACTATCACCACAGTTGAATGAGAGGTGTTTTGCTACCCACCTCTGACAATACTGCAGTCAGCATCTCCTTTGGCTTGTAGCGTACTGGAAGTATGGGGTTAGTTTTCCAAAAACCTCGCAGAGTGTGAGAAACACAGCTGCGTGTTATCGGGGCAGTTTTTGGCCGGTTCCCACCGTTTTTAAACACGTGCAAGAGTTTTGGCCTGAAGATTAATCCCTGGAATGGCGGTTTCCCTAACAAGTGGTGAGGGTAACTGTTTGGAAAACAGAAAATGGTTTATATCACCGTAATAAAGCTGTCTTCTCTTAACGATAACTTCATGCGTGTGACATAGGCGGGAGATAAAGTTTCGACGTTAAGAAGAGCTGTCAGCCGATAATCTGCCGCCCCCCCCGGCTGAAAATCCAGACATCTAGGGAGAGACCGCACAGAATCCGCCTTGTGTGGATGTGTTTTTTTAAGCTCCTGTGTTGGGACTGTATAGGTCCGGGAGCGTGCATTGTAGATCTGCACAGAGTTAATTTGAATATATTGTAATCTTAAATGTTAAATTTTTTGTTGTTTGTAAATAAAATTCCCCGTTAAGTTTATGTTTTAAAAATTGGTTTCGCATTTTATTTAGGACTCTGTCTTTCTTTGTTATGGATCCAATAGCTGTGAATTTTTTTCAAAGTGCCTCAGAGAGTTTAGCCTTGTCGTGACGCCACAGGCTGTAGTAGACTGTATACCTCTTGCACCCAAGCCCCGAACTAACATAGAAAAGAGCTTGGTTTTCTTCCTTTCATTGGAAAGGAAGTTTTCCTGATGAACAGTAGCCACCATGTTCTTCTTGAAGTCACTATTCACTGATGCTTTACTTGATGCTTTCCGATGTTGTTCGTCTCTTTCCGTGAAGTTCGTGTATTCATAACCATCAAAAACCACAGCTGAACTGCTGCCGTAATGGTTGATTATGTACGATACATATTGATCGCAGATGGAGGCGAAGGTGGTGTTGGTGTTCCACTTTACTCTATTTAGCAGGAAGCCGCCATCGATTACTGTGAAACTGTTCTTCACATTGATCAATTGATTACATTTTGGGAAAGCATCATACAGTGCTGACTTTTTGATTTTTCTCATTATCCCCTCGGCGAATAGAGACATCGGGTATGGGGCTAACTCGTACGTTAGCAACTCCTCTACATCCCCTTCTTTCTTCTTGGTGATCAGAGTTCTTTGAAAAATCATCAGAGGCTCTACCACCACTACCTCATCATTAACTTCGATCATATTGCTCATCGCAACTAAAGGAACGACTGAGTCTTTCTTGGATTGTTTCACTTCTGAGAAATTCATTCCAACAAAAGTGCTCATTGTGCGGGTTCCAATTTTCAATGCCTGGTAGCAGTTGACGTTACTTGTTCCAGTTACTCCCGTTGAAAGTGACATCAAACAATTACGTTAAGCAAAAGGCGGGTGATCAGCCAACCATTGAGCAAGCTTCCTTCTGTCTAGATCGTCTCTAGTTATGCGTGATGCTAGAAACTCAACATGTTGTTCTCCTCTTGCAGTATGCACAAAACATCCCAAGTGAATTACATATTGCTGTAGCTGTGCATGCTCCCCCAACCCATTTCGCCAACACAGAATCACTAAAGCCTCTCCCACGTGTTAATTCTCCTTCATTCTTCATGTCACACATGAGTGTCACCTGAATTGCCATGTCAGACCACACACCAGCCATTGGTGTTCCAGTTCTGTTGACAGTGAAGTATCCACGATCTATAAAATCCTGTTTAAGTTGAAGGTGGCGAGTTGTTAATCCCAGCATGTGTTGTACATATAGGTGAGTACACTTTGCATAATGAAAATGCCCGCTGGCATGGAAGTAAGGTATCACCAGTTTCGCGCATGCCATATGATCTTTCCAGTTGCGCTGTGCTTCAATGAATTTTTTCATCAACACCTTCAAAGTACTGGACCCACAAAGATTCTGTTGGCCCACTACCTTTCAGACGTGACAATTCGTTGCTCAATTTCCACTGAATGCTGGCAAGGGAGGTATTTGTGGAAATGTGTTGTGGAGTAATTTCTACTCAGGTCTTAAGTAACTAAACTACTACTTCTTTTTCATATGGTGTAATATCTAAATTTTTCAAAATGATCTGAGCTAAAATGACACTTCTATACATTTTGGTTTGCTTTCTTACTTCCCCCTTTGTACTACAAGTGTTCTTCTGTATATTATGAGATATACATTATACGTACATGTATACATAATTTATTATTTATATGGGTTTATGAATACTATGCTTATCTAATTAAACAGCATAAAAAGTGATTAAGAGAGTTACAGACCTTGGAAACGAAACTTGAGCATTTTACTAGCAAAATGTTGAAAAGTACCCCTAAACTTCAAAACGCTCTAACTATTTACCTGGTGAAGATAAATTAGCATAACTACATACATTTTTGAAGGAAATCTTTCGCTCTACAACTTTTTCTACCACGAGTTTTCTGAGAAATAGAAGGGGAAAGAGTTAGAAAAGGAAATTTGACGAGATACCTGAACGGCTACCACTTTTTTTTGAAAAATTATCATATTCAACGGCTCATATCTCGAAAACGGTAACATTTGGGTATAAACATGGATACACTATTTGGAAAGGAATTTTATAAGCTTTAATTTTTAGATTTGACAATTTTCTGTGTGACGCACCGTTTTCGAGATAAACGCTGCAAACTGAAAAAAGTTACCTTTAGACTCCCCCCCCCCCCCGGGGAGCCTGAAATCGAGGGGACTTTATAAGGCGTTGTTCAGGGGACCAATCCCTACACATTCCTGAAAAAATCTCAACCCCTTCATTTAATTCGAAATGGAAACCTAATTTGACTGGACTTAACCCCCCCCCCCCTCTTTGAAAATTTCTGCGTACGCTGCTGACCCTGGACCTGGAGTATTGACTCTCCCGATGTACGATGGAGCATAGAAGTGATCACGAGGCTTTTAAGATATCCGATTAGATAAGTTTTTCTTTTTTAGCGATGGCTTAATTTAATTTAATATTTTTTAAGGTATTTTTTTGGTCAGTCAATCTAAATTTTTTCCTTTTTATTGTGGCCATATTTTATTTCTCTATGTTGTTCAAAGTGATAATTATTAATTTTTATTATGAGGGATATAATTTAACGTTTTATGTTTACAAGTAGAACGAGGGATATTACTAATATGTATGTGTATATTGATGTATAAGGAAGTTAAGGAATTCTATTGTTTAACTTAAGGTGTTTAGATTATATTAATTTGTGTTAATAGTAATGAATAAAAAATTTTGGTTTGTTTCCCTCAGTTAAAATTGTGTCTCTCATGTTTTGTGAATAATTATTTGTGAATTTCTGTTAGCCACAGAATCTAGGTTATTGTTTTAGTTAGGAGATTTATTAACACAATGCAATACTAACCACTATACGTTTTAAATATAAGGAATAGGTTTAAATTAATTAATACTGTTTTATTTGAAATAAATATATTAAGAAATTAAAATACTAATTAAATAAGGGACAAAAAGTTTAGATACAACAATATGAGTGTCAGCTGCTGAGCCCAAAACCGTAAAAGCATGCATCAGAATTGGGCGAAGCACGGTCTTATAAAATACTATAAAAGTTTATTATCAATACTCATTTTGTTCTGATACAAGAGGTGTGCGATATCCCTATGTGCCATAAAGAAATTTCTAACAATGTATTCTATATTTTTTTCTCTGGGTTAGCCTGTTATCGAAGTAAACTCCAAGGTATTTCCCCTCTCTCTCAAAGTGCACCAGATGACCCCATACTGTGACCGGCGGAGGTGGAATCCTGTTATAGCTAAAAAATATAGCTTTCGTTTTAGCAGGATTTAGTTTAATTCTCCACCGTTCGAACCAACGTTCAAAAATGTCAACATGCATTTGGAGTTGCTTGTGCATATATTTTGTATTGCGATGCTTTGCTAAGATTGCCGTGTTGTCCCCAAACAGGGCTAGTGTAGTGTGTGGAGAATGTGGGATATCATTAATAAATATATTAAATAAAACAGGTCCTAACTTGGAGCCCTGAGGAACTCCAGCATTAATCTTACGAAGTGAGGTGTGTGGCGGACTTTAAAGGTTCTATTAAGCAGATAAGAGCGAATTAGGTGAATAATAGCAGATGGCATCTTAAGTTTAATTAGTTTATAAATTAGTGCGCTATGCCAGACGCGTTCGAGGGATTTTTCTATGTCGAAGAGAATTGTGCCAGTCTGCATCCGATTCTGGAATCCATCATGGATATATTCCGTTACTCAGAGTAGCTGATGCGTAGTGGAATGTTGGGCTCTAAAGCAAAATTGTGCATTAATAATGACATTGTTATCATCCAAGAACTTGTTAATTCTTTTACACAGTTATGTTCAACCAGTTGCTAAGAGTGGAGAGTAAACTACGTAATGGGACGATAATTTTTTGGAATGGAGGGATCCTCGCTAGGTTTCCTAATCGGTACAATTATCGCAGTTTTCCATGCTATTGGAAAGTACTTAAATTCGAAAATTTTATTGGTGAGATCACTTCAAATGTTAAAGTAATTTATAGGTAAGTTTTTATAGCAGAATTAGTTATGTTATCAATTCCAGGTGCTTTATTATTAGGAAGCGAGTTGACAACATTTTGAATTTCAGCAGGGGTGGTGGGTTCAAGAGGTTCGTCATTGATCGAAGAGAGCCTATTGTTGTAAAAATGTCTGAGAATGTCGTCAACTTTATCAATAGTGTATGGGCAAAAGACATTCTGGTGGGGGAGAACTGATTTTCGTAGTAATCTGCCAAGGCCTCAATTTTGTCCGAGTCACTCAGAATGCCAGAAAGGGAGTTAAAAGGGGGGAGTGGGGTAGCCGGTTTCTTAATGCGTTTTAGGTAATTCCAAATGCTATTGTCCGAGGGAGCAAGTGACTCAATAAACTGTTGAAGTACGCTATAAATGCGTATGTTATTAAATCTTATTAGAAAAAGGAACATCTTTATTTATATAGTAGTTACGGAGAGTTACAAATTAGCATGTTCACAACACGCTGCCTTAGCTCGTACTAAAGAGTGGAGGTGAGGGGGATTTTGGGCTCAGTGCCAAGGCGGGAAGCATCGCTTAAACATTGCACTTCCGGTATAATAAACAACACCCCTCCTCAATGTTTTAACATAAGGAAATACTGAAGACTTACCTTAAGGATGAACATATAACAAAAATATAATGACTTACATAGACCAATATCTTTTGTAAAAGTTTTAAGTTTGAAAGTCCTTAATGGTTTGGTCAATAAGTCAGCAGTCATATGCTCAGTAGGGAGATACTTTAGTTCAAAGTTCTTTTCTTTGATTAGATCCTTAACAAAGTGATACCTAACATCAATGTGCTTGGTTCTCCCACTGCACTTTTCATTCTTCATCATCTTGATACAACTTTGGTTGTCTTAACAGAAAATACAGGGTACATCACCTACATTAAAGTCTTGTAAGAGTCTCTGCAGCCATATAGCTTCCTTAGCAGCTTTTGCAAGTGAAATAAATTCTGCTGCGGTTGATGACAAAGTCACTGTTGATTGCTTTCTTCTAATCCATGTTAGAACACTTACTTGATATTTGAAGAAATAACCAGTGTTCGATTTTCGATCTATAGGGTCATTAGCCCAATCGGCATCCACAAAACACAACAATGAATTATTCTGATGTTCAGTCAAATCTCCAAGACACAATTTATGATCTTTAGTCAGCTTCAAGTATCTGAATACTCTTTTGACTTCCGTCCAGTCTCTTTCAGTAGGTTTTGAGACACTGCGAGCTAAAATTGAAACTGCTGTCACAATATCGGGTCTCGTGTTGACAGTTAAGTGCAACAAAGATCCAATTGCACTTTTATAATCGACGTTTCTTGTCAAGGATTTTAAAATGTGTTTTGCTTGTAAAAGCCAGGATCAATAGGTTCTTTTGATGTTTTGCAATCCTATAGATGGTATTCTTTAAGCTTCTTTGATATATAAGTTGACTGGTTCATATAAAAGATTCCATCATTACTTCTTTCAAAATTGATTCTAAATTTTTCATCACGGAAAAAGTCGCTGAATTCTTTTTCAAATTTGTCCAGTAATATCTCAGTTGTTCCGGAAATAACTATATCATCCACATGGACAGTTAAGTATATCTGGCCGTCTGTATTCAGTCTTGGTATTCAGTCTGTATCAAGCATGGGTCATTTGGATTTCTTTGAAATCCACTTTCTAAGAGTACTTTATTGAGTTTTCTGTTCCACCCATTTGCTCCTTGTTTTAATCCATACAAATTCTTTATAAGTTTACAAACTTTGTCCTTATCCAGGTGGCTGCTTCATCTATACTTCATGGCATAAATCACCGTTCAGATACGCTGATTGTATATCATAATGGCGTACATCCATTTTCTGCTTTCCTGCCACGGTCAGTAACAGTCTCAAAGTAGTTGGTTTTGCAACAGGTGCAAAAATTTCGTCATAGTCATGTCCGTATTTCTGCTGGTAACCTTGGGCAACTAGACGGGCTTTATAGCGTGAAATCTTTTCTTCAGCATCTGTTTTGGTTTTAAATACCCATTTGCATCCTATAATGATTTTATTTTCAGGAGCATCTGTTAATTCCCAGGTTCCATTTTCTTTTAAAGCGTCAATTTCTGCCTGCATGGCTTGTTTCCAATATTCTTTATTTGGGCTGGTACATGCTGCTTGGTATGACGATGGATCAGATGTTTCCACTGATTGTGCCTTAAAAGACGACATCTTTAATCTTTCGGGTGGTATACCTTTGTTTGGTCTAGCCTAGCGTCTTGGTTCTGTTTCGTCTGAGACTTCTTGCTTTATTCGCTCTTCAACCACGGGTAATTTTGCATCGTTTTCTTCATCTGCTTGTTTCTCAATGTTTTGAGTTTCTGTGTTTACTGTTTCTTGCATACACTTGGCATGAGGATCTTTCAGTAGAAAGGTAACATCTCTACTGATGATTACGGTATCTGTATTTGTGTCCAGTAATCGGTATCCTTTAGTACCTTCTTCATATCCAACCATGATACGTTTAACAGCTGTATCATCAAGTTTCCTTCGCTTTTCACGAGGTACATGCACATACACAGGGGATCCAAAAGTTTGTATGTGTGACAGTGAAGGTTTTCTGTTATGCCACTTTTCAAAGGGAGTTGATGTTATTTCTTTTGTTGGCAATCTATTTTGCAAGTAATTTGCTGTGACAACACCTTCACCCCAATATTTGTTCGGAAGATTTGCAGCTTTTAACACCACTCTTGTCATCTCTAGTAATGTTCTGTTCTTCCGTTCTGCTACACAATTTTGTTGCGGTGAATATGGTACAGTCTTTTCATCCAAAACACCGTTAGCTTTAAGTAGTTTCTCAAATTCTTTACTTATATATTCCCCTCCTCGATCTGATCTCAAACGCTTGGGAATTTTGCCAAATTGGGTAAGAGAATCTTTGATGAAATACTGAATATTTTGTAGCATTTCTTCTTTACGCTTTAGAAGATAAACTTTACTGTATATGTTAAAATCATTAATAACTGTTAGAATATTTCTGACCCCACTTGGTGTCAGCGTCTGCATAGGACCGCAAAGATCAGTGTGAATTAAATCAAGAGTTCCAGAAGTTTTCATGAGAGATTTTTGAGGAAATGGTTCACGGCAAGCTTTAGTTGCAATGCATTCTTCACAATTTTCTGCAAACAAGGTGATATTTTCATATCTTTGGTCATATAACTTTATCCATTCTTAAAATATCTTCTGGGTTTCTATGACCTAACTTCGCGTGCGAATCGTGAATACATTCTGCATGCGTCTGTTTTGTGCGTAAGGCATGTTCGCCTTCTTCGAGAATATACAAATTTTCTTTAATAGATCCTGATGCAATAAATTTGTTATCTTTAATTATACGACACTTCTTATCTTGAAATATAACGTCATAGCCATTATCATTCAGCTTCTTCACAGATAATAAATTGTTGGAAAGATCAGGAACAAATAAAACATCTTTTACAGTTATTAAAACTTCCTTATTATTTTGGTTCTTAAAATTTATCAAACAGTTTCCTTTTCCCTGACTGAATACTGCTTTACCGTTGGCTAATATGATCCGATCCGAAATGGCATTATCGTCAATAAAAGTGAACATATTTTTATCACTACACGTGTGTTGTAGCTCCACTATGAATACACCAAGAATTATTGATAAAATTTGCACTAGAAAAACAATATTCATTATTAACTTCTAAATTATTGTTAACATCCGATACTTTCGTTACGTTTACCAATTGATTTTGGTTATTTTTGTTTCTCCACTTCGCATATTTTCTGCATTCGGCTTTCAAATGGCCAATTTTCTTACAGAAGAAACAAGTACGTAAATTATTATTTTTATCAACATGAACATTGCTAACATACTTACTAACAGATTTAAGAGCTTTATAATCATAATCCTTAGAAGCATTATTATATCTTTACTTTCGCTTTTGCGTTTAAATTCTTCGATTAGTTTACTTTTAACAAGTTCTAATGTTAGATCAGTTTCTTGTCTTATTTCAAGAGCAGTTATTATTGTAGCGTAATTAACTGGTAAGCTACTTAACATAAAAGCTATGAAAAATGGATCAGAAATTTTCTCACCTAATGCGGAAAGTTGATCCACCAGACTTTCCATTTTCATAAGATGATCCGCCATTATTCCATCTTGCTTCAATCGAAGAAAACATAATTCTTTTAAGAGTCTGACTTTTCGCGAGAGTGTTTCTTTATTATGATAATGTTCTAAAGCGAACCATGTTTCTTTTGCTGTTGTTATTTTCCTGGTGTGCCCAAGTTGGTTGTCTTTCAATAAAAGACCTATAGTTGCACGGGCTTTTCCATCTTTCGTTGACCATTTTGCAGTTAATGACGATGGTGGTTCTTTTTCTATAACTTCCCATAAGTCCTCTTTAATAAGCAATAGTTCAACATTAAATTTCCAAATGTAGAAGTTGTTATTATTCAGCTTTTCGATATGGCGGCCAGATTCAAATATATTCATTTTTCGCTGATCCGAAATTCCAAAAAGAACGCAGAATATCTGGCGTCAAATCGAGTCACTTTACGCTGAGAACAAAAAATATCTTTAAGGAGAAATGGAAGTTTAAAAGATATAATAACAATAATATGGGCCCATAACCTGTTGAAGTGCGCTATAAATGCGTACATTATTAAATCTTATTAGAAAAAGGAAAATCTTTATTAATATAGTAGTTACGGAGATTTACAAATTAGCGTGTTCACAACACGCTGCCTTAGCTCGGACTAAAGAGTGGAGGTGAGAGGGATTTTTGGTTCAGTGACAAGGCGGGAAGCATCGCTTAAACATTGCACTTCCGGTATAATAAACAACATAAACACAGTCCATTTTTTATTTTTATAGTTTTTGATATAATTTTTTATTTTAGTATTAAGTCTATGAAATTCACCACGCACTGACGGATCGCCCGTACGTTGCCAAATTTTCCTAATTTGATTTCTATTTCTAATTTGCGTTTTAATGTACAGTGGGAGTTTATTATAGTTATTTGGGGGAATGTGAGTCTTGGCAGAGCTAAGCGCATTATTTATATTGTCAGTGATGGAGATACAGCTTTATCTATATCCTCTTTACAGTTAATGCTATTGAAAGGAGGGGGAGAGTTAAAAACATTATTAGTATAGTCAATCCTATTTATGAAATGGGGGGTTAGTATAGAAGGGAGGGAAGTGTAAATATGTAATTTTAAAATGATTGGAATATGGTCAGAGCATCTATTGTGGTAATGTCATAAGGACAATTAATATTATTTAAAAGAGCAAAATCAATGACTGACTGAGAACCAGAGTGGCCGAAACGGGTAGGGGTGGGTGGGAAAGCTATATCTATACTATTATCATTACAGTATTTATTAATTTCCCTTAGGGGATTCCTTTTAGGAGATTATGTATGCTTCTAAACCGCTACCGGATTACTATGTGAACAGGCCCTTACACACAAAATAAGTTTAATTTTTTATTAACACATGAACACATCCCAGACGAATCGCAATAAAACGACTGTAAGTGGAAAGACTTCCCAGTATCTTGTCCTCGTTTTATTAAACTTTAATTTCCACTGAAAAAAGAACAAATATCGAAAGTTGTCATTATTGCACACGGCTAACAGACACCGGAAATGAATTAATCTGAACAATCTCAAAATGATTTGACATCTCTGATTTAGCAAGTTACCATTCAAGAGTTATCATAATTTTCTATTTTAATACGCTTATCGCCTACTAGGCAGCGTTTGGCAAAGTTACATTCGAAACTGTATAATTATTGCTTTTCTCATTATAAACGGCGTTCCCATGAGTAATTTTTATCAAAAATCTCAGATTTTACATAAATAAACTAAGGTTTACATAGTAGGAATTTCGTAAAGCATGAATAGGTTTCGAGCAAAAGTCTCCGCAATACAATGGCCATGTTCAGGCCCTGATTTTCCATTTGGCCCGGGCCTAGCCCCCCCCCCCTCCCAAATTTTTATTTTAAAACAAAAAAAAAGAAAATTCCCAATTTAAAATTTTTTATTTTACCTTTTTTTATAGCAGTTTTTTTTATATATATCCTTTCAAATTTGATTTATTGGTTCATCATATGTATAGTTATACGTATAGTTCATCATATGTATGTTGTAGTGCAGCGGTTCTCAACCTGGGATTCGCGCTCCCCTGGGGGGGGGGCGTAGAAGAATTTCTAGGGAGGCGTGAGTTTAAAAAAAAAGTAAAACTAACTGTAATTTAAAAGTAAAACACCCTCACCTAGATCCTTGATTACCTGAAATATATTTGGCCTGTATTTAATTCTTTGATTTCATATGTTCTAAATTAAGATATGTGTAGTAATATTAAATTTTGTGTATGAAATTATCTATTCTATATTTTAATTTAATAACCACCTTTAGTTTCAAATTACGTTTGTAATACGTGTATTGTGTACCACATATGGTGGTGGCGGGGGGGGGGGAGGCGTGACGTCACATCAGTGTTCAAAGGGGGGGGGGCACAGAGCCTGAAAGGTTGAGAACCCCTGTTGTAGTGTATATAAGGGATTAAAAAGTTTTTCTGGTTGCATTGCATTAGTGTTTTAATGATGAAGTTAATATGTTGTATTGCTTTTTGTTATTTGATAATGTTCTAGACTTCTACGCTTCAAATAACCAATTCTTGATAAAATAGTACTTTCACAATGATTCATGATTATTTTTTTGAGTGTCACTTTTGGAAATGTTACGCCCACATCAGTGTTAGAGGCCCCCATCCCGAGTTGTGCCTATAGTCAAGAATTTTCTAAATCACGCCCTGGTCATGTTAATCTCCATAGGGTTTCCATTTAGTTCCATATACTCTATAGGGTTTCCATAGTCTCCATTTAGTTCTGTTCTCCAAAGGTCTCCAAGATGGCCGCCTCACTCTGATGGAGAGTGTTTTTAGAGTCCGCCATGTTTACTGTGCATTTGAAATGAATCTGAAAAAAAAAATAAGTACCAAAATTGGTGTGGCGTGTTTAACCTCGCGTGCACGCTGTTGGTCGATAAGTGTTTTACAGGATTTTTACCAGGATTTAGTCCATCCTATCCGATAAAGTCCCTTGAGTAAAACCATGAAGACTATCTATCACACCGGAAATTTTCCCTTTTGCAGCTGGTCGCGTTTTCCCAGGACTGTTGTCCAGGAAAATGTCCGCGAGTGTGATATCAACCTAAGATAAAAATTTCCCAGAAACAGGAACCAATGCATGATGCGTGACGTCCCAATTGAGAAAAAAAAATGAAAAATTTTAAGCGCAATGGGCACATTTGGCTTCAAAAGACGGTTTGAAAAACACATACAATATTTTGGGAGAATAGCAGATGGACTCTTTTCCATCTGTTCCATCAGATAATAACAGAAGAATAAAAATATTCTATAAGATATCTTTAATGATTTTCCTTTTCTTTAATCGTTATTTGTCTAAAAGAAAATGCATCGCAACAAACGAGAAAACCTGAATAATGATTGATGTCTACTGTGTGCCTGCGAGACTCACTGTGGTTGTTTCGCAAAATTTTATATCTTCTAAAGCAAATCAGAATGTTCGAATTCTACTGTATATTAAGTTCAAAGTTACTGCAAATTTTTGAAAATGCAAACTTATAAATGTATCAACTTTTTAATTTTTTTGCAATTTAATTTGTAAAATACTTAAGTATTTGAAAGTGAATATGGCTCCTTTTATGAAACATGTGACGTTCGATTTCTTTCTCCAATCACACTAACTCTTTAGTTTGAGAATTAAAAGCACGTAACTCGTGTTTGTTTACATGTTTGTGGATATCTCGCTCAGGGAAGGTTACTCATTCGCTATGATGAAACGGTACTGCGAATTAACTGGAAGTTGAAACTATGAGTAGTTTAGAAATGTTTAATTCGATTTTAGATTTTTTAAATTTAAATTTTAATGAATCATGGATGTTGATCCTGACAGATATATCTGCACCATCATTAGTAAGTGAATTTATTGTTTATTTAAATAAAATTTTGTTCACGACTTTATCGACGAAATTAGCGAAGTTTGGGATAAATTTTGTGTCGTTTCTTTCTCCCCAATATTAAATGACGCATTTTTAAATGCAGTCTAATGTTAGGAAAATTTCCACGACCATTGTTTTCTAAATTAAACATATCATTTCTTTAATCTCGAAGTAAATCACTAGACTTCTTTGTAAAAATACATTCATATTTATCAGAATTCATTAATTTTTTATTAGTCATATCGATCGAGTATATACCGTAAACACATAGATAATATAATTCTAATAATTTTATGAAATTATCTTTAAATTACGATACTTTGCTGAAATATATGCTGTTGATCTGTATATACTCTGTATTTGTTAAAATAGAAATATAGAGGTTACGCACTAAATTACAATTACTCTTAACATTTACTTTTATTTATATAGTCAGAATATAAATTAATATTTTGCCCTTTATTTTGTCTTAGACTACTGTTTTGTGCATCTTTTTAACATCTGTTTTGGGAGGAATAGCTATCTACTGTATTCGAAAGTTCAAGACTGGAGATACCCTTGGTATTATTATATTTGCTATTTTGTATTAGTATTATTGTTGTAATTGCTTTTATTTCATTCATACGTTGTTTATGTGCATACAAAAAGAAAAAAATTGTAAGTTTATAACTTTCTTAACTTCACAATGTATGTTTTTTATGAAGTTATTTTTATCTGGATTTTGAGGTGTTCAGAATGAAAATTAGGTGTAACTACTCTTTTCATACTCATTTTTAAATTTGTTGAATCTTTAGTACATGGATCCTCTAGTATATTTGTGTAAATTACTCAAAGGTGATGCTTAGTAGATACCTTACCATAGCAGAATTATGAAAATTATGGAAATTTGCTGAATCTTTAGTATTTTGGATCTTCTAGTTTATTTATATAAATCACTCCAAGGTTATGTTTAATAGATAACTTACCATAGCAGAATTATGAAAATTTGTTGAATCTTTAGTATTTGGATCTTCTAATATATTTATGTAAATCACCTGAAGGTTATGCTTAATACATAAATTACCATAGCAGTATTATGAAAAATAGCAATATCATATGTGATTTCATTTTTACCTTGTATATGCATGGCCATATTTTACTTGATTGCTTATTTGGTAGGATTATGCTTGCAAACAGTCTAAAAATCTCTTAACTTGTATTGTGTTCTAGCATTTTTATAAAACTAATCTTTGTAAAGTTAATAGAATATACCAGTTGAATCATAACATCTATGAATATGTTTATGGTTTATAGGTTGTTGTTTTTTTTTTTTTTGGGGGGGGGGGATAATTGTTTTAAAATATTCTTATTTTTTATTACTGTAATATATTAATAAAATACTGTAGTGTGCGTATTTTGAAATCCAAAGTTAGACATATGCTGTGCTTACTGAGGTGATTTTTGTTTTTTTAATATTTGATTAAATCAACTAACCATCGGGTATGTCTATATTCCAGTATATTTCCAGATGTATTACCTGATACTTCCATTGGCTGAAACCTGGGCATTGCTTGGCCTTCAATGGCACACTAGTGTGCCACGAGGTGATCTTGACTGTGCCGCGGTGATTTTATAGATTATGATAATAAAAAAATTAACTACCGCATTAAAAAAAAAATTTCTAAATAAAATATTCCTGTAACTTTTTGTTAATATGTAATTTTTCTGGGTCGAAATTATACACAAAACAAACATGTTGTTAGCCATACATTGTATGTATGCTCGAGCATTATATTTCTGGATTTCAGTTAAGAAAGAATATCCACAAATTTCTGACAAGGCCATTGCAATTTTGCTCCCATTTTCTACGACATACTTATGCGAAGAAAGTTTTTCGACACTGGTTCTAATTTATAATGACAAACGATCATATTTAAAGGGCCTTGACCATGAACTGTAGCTCTTTCTATTATAGAGCCAAATATAAAACGCATATTTATCAAAGCAATCTCAAATATCTCATTCATAAATTAGTTATGATTAAATTAACTTTGATTTATTAGGCTTAAGTAAAGACCAAAAAACAAATTTTAATATAAAAATTTAAAGAGAATTTTTTTTTACTTGTAAACTATAATTTTATATTTTTGTTCTTATATTTGTGTACAGTTCAAAATGATTTATATAAAACTTAAATGATTATAATTATCTTGATATATAGAGTTATTTTGTTGTGTTTTTTTATCTAATAAAAACATATAAGTATTTATTGTAATTTATATATTTGCAAGCTTTTTCTTGTGGTGTGCCGCGGAATTATCGAAAAAAAGTTCTTATGCCGTGGAAGATAAAAGGTTGCGGAGCTCTGATCTAAGCCACACATGACTTGGTTTTTCGTCATGTGTTTCATTACTGTTATTATATATATATGTGTGTATGTTTTTATATATATAGATACAGATATAGACAGTAGTGGGATTCAAATAAATTAAACACAGGTTCTATGTCCTAATCAGTGGTGGGCTTCAGCCGGTTCATATCGGTTCTATATAACCAGGATGAACCAGCTGAATTTGACCACTGGATATAGTCACTACAGATAGATATATAGTCTGAGATATATATTTTTCCCCTTTTACCTTTCTACAGTAATATTTTTGTTTAATTTATGTAATTCAGCTTCATTAAGTGTATTTCTGTCAGATGATATATAATTATTCTCAAAGATAGCATTTAAGTCCTTTTTTTTTTTCAGGAAAATTTCAGTATTTTTCTTTTTTTAATGTTGCTTTCTTACATGCTGTGTTTCTTCTCGGAATTACTGTATGTTCTTATAACAGCTCAGAGGCAACCTGTAGTATTATTAAGGTCATACTCTTACTCTTTGAGTCATCATTATTACCATATTTAATGACAAAGACCATATGCAATGGTAAAAAAGGGAACCTTTATATCCCTCTGTGCTCCCAATAAAATTCCTTTTAAAAGTGCATGTTAGATTATAGAGCAGAAAATGAAGGATTCTTTTATTTTTGAACTGCAAAACTGTATTCAAAATAAAATCTGCAGGAAGACCCTAAATGGCCTTCCTGATGGCCCACGGGAAATTGCAGTTGCTTCTTTAAAGATTGCAACGGAACATGACTGTCTGACTGTGTATTTAAATAGAATGAAAATCTTTTCTAATCCTGTATGCACTCTTTACAGTTCTGACAACATGGATGGTAAGCACATCATGTCCTGCTCTGCCTTAACTTGACGTTCTTTGTATAGACATTATTGGGAGACACATGATCAGATGAGAATTTTATCTTAGTTGCTTTTCTTGTTTATGTATTTACCATTTTGTTCTCCTTTGCAGTTTTGTATTTTTCCCTTTTTTTTCTGTATATCTATGGACTTTGTCCACAGGTTTCTGCAATAGAAATTTTTTTACAAATGACAAAGAAGTTGTGTTATACTTACTTTAAGGAAGGAGAAATTTTTTAAATATAATACTTATAAGAAACTTATTGAAAAGTTATAACAAGAACAGACTGCCTTTTAATATCCGCAATAAAAACTAAGAATGAGGACTAGTTTTGAACTAATTTATATAGTTCATCAGACCAAAGAGCATTTGTTGTGATTGTCTGTGTGGATGCATTTGTAAAGTGAATTGTCTATGGAGTAGGGATTTGGTTTTAACCAAAACCGAAAATCGCAGTTTTGAACTCCAGTTACCGAAATCAAAAACCATAGAAAATTGGTTTGGTTTTTTTGGATAACTTTTTGTTAGAGCAAATCTCTAAAAGTTATTAAAATGAAGTATTAAAGCTCAAACTAAAGCTTATGCTTGGCATTTTGTTTATACAATTTTTTGTTTTTCTAGGAATCCCAAATTTTGCTCTCTTAAGTTTATTTGTTATTTCTCTACACCTTTAATGTTAAATTAAATGATAAAATTCATCTATAAATCAAAGAAATAAAAAGTATTGAATGTTTTCATCAGACATTATCCTGATATTTAGACATAACATATAGATGTATCAGTATAAATTTATAAATTATGTAAAAATATAGATGCATAGAAATTATGTAATGTGCATTTAACATATTTCTTAACATATTATTACAAAAAATGAAGTTTAACGACAAAATGGAAACAATAGCAACGTAAATTAACTGTTGAAGTATTAAGTAAATCAGATGCCACTCTTATAACACTGAAGGTGCAATTTCTTTTTTTATTCAAGAAATTGGAACAACTAAATAATGTCATAAGTAGAAAATTTCTGTCAACAATTAAAACAAGAATAGAAATACAAAAAAAAATACAAATCTACAATTTTTAGGAAAACATCTTCATATACAAATCAACAGCTTTCAAAATCCATGTTGAATTAAAGAAGACACAATCTTTTTGTCTAAAAGATTGTATCCTGTTCATGTGCCTATCATCAATGAAATAGTAATAATCTGCCAAATGAAGAGCCTGTGTCTAGCAATACAGAGTATTGCAATCTTACGCTAAGAGGAGAATTAAATTTTTCTATTGTCCAAGCAGTAATGGAGCCAGACATTGAAGATAATTTTGATCTTTTATAGCAAGAGTTTGTATTATACAAAAGGACGTGCAATAAAACAAAATATATTTTTTTATCTAATGCAATTAAAAGTATAAAGCCGACATCTACAGAACGTGAACAAGCATTTTTACATCGCATCCAATATTTGTACAAGAATACATTCACAACTATCAGATGATTCATTACCTGCATAAGTATTTTTGAAGTTCCATTATTTGAAGAAAAAGTGAAAATATTAATTATTGCTCTTTTATGTATTTTTTTAATAAATTTATTTTATTTGAATTCAAAAACATGTAATAAAACTGTATATCAACAACCTATTGTATTTTTCTATTTTTCTTGGAAACTCCAAATAACCATAAAAACTGCAGTTTTTAGAAAATTAGGAACTGAAAACTGCAGTTTTCAAAAAGTCTGGGTTTTCAGAAACCCTACTATGGAGGTAATTACCTAATGTCCCTAAACCTGACGAATTACCATATTAATCAGTTCAGAACTAGTAACCACTCTTAGTTTCTATTATGGATATTAAAAAGCTGTGTGTTCCAGTTATTTTGTATGCTATTTAGCAAATTTTGAAACTTTAAATTTGCTTATCTTCCATTAAATAAAATAAAAAATGATTTCATGATATAAAAAAAGGGATTAAATGTTTAATAATAATAAATACATTCATATTTTTACACATGAATAAATAATTACTTCATTCTTTTCCTGTAGTTGGTACAGTTACAGCTAAAATGATGGGTACACGTCCTCGTTTCAGAAAGAGAGATAAAGTTATGTTTTACGGACGAAAGATGTTGAGAAAGGTAAGTTTTTTTTAAAATTGAATACATAGTTATATGAAGATTGTTTTTTGTTAATGCTTAAAGTGCTCGTCTCTCTTTTATATAGGAATTATATTAATTATGAAGACAACTCCTTTTTAATATTTAAATATTGAATGTCAGGACAGACCTTTCTAAGAATATGGCATTTGATAGAAAGAAAATTGCTTTAATGTTAATATCATAACTCTACATATTTATATCACCAAAATGTCATGGCAATCTTTCAAATTTGCTCTTAATATTATGTATTACAAGATGCCACCTATGGCTGTCCAATGGAGTTTAACTTTTTCTGGTATTTAACTACATGAGTCTTCCCTTTTCAAAAAATAGTTACTGCTTGAAGAATTTAATAAGAATATTTGAATAATTTCCTTTGCATGTGGTTTGGTAATATAATTTTCCAAACTCACTAATGATTCCCCATATTTGGCCCTGCTGGCATCATGGACTACAAAATATTTGAACTATAAATGAAACCTAGAAATCCCAAATTTTTTAGGAATAGTGAAGGTATTTAATACATTATATCTAGCTGATTATTTTCTTAACAAATAGATAAAAAGCATTATACTGAGATTTTAGTTTTGAAGTATTAGCACTTTTGATATGAGCTCAGACATGGAAAAATTCATTATGACAAGTAATTTTTATGACATCAGAATTCGTTGTTGTGTAAATTTTAATAATCTGATATTGTATTTAATGGAATACTTGGCTCATGATCAAGTAGAAGGGCTTTTTTTTTAAATAAAAGCTAATTTTTTATATATTATAATTATTTATATGATATGTGATTACTTTGACACATGGTATGATATGAGTAGAATTAAAAACTAGTTAAGTAGTATTAGTTGAGCCTTTCTCCTGGTATCTCCTCTACCCTCAGCAAAATATTTCATTATTTAGAGTTTACACTCTACCTGAAAATCTTGAGTTCATATTGACCTCTAGATTTTCTGAGAAAAACTGAGAATGAGATTTTAAAATTTGTAACAAGTTCAGAAATAAATGAAACAGTGTTAATTTTGTGCAAGTTCAGTAAATGTAAGTGTTCTTTTTAATTTTATCCATATAATTTATATATTTCTTACTTGCTAATTTTATATTTAATTTATTTGAGGTTTTTCATTTCTTCCTTTGTTGATTTTGTAAATTATAATATAAATCATATGTAAAATTCATAGAAACAAGTTTCCAAGTTATGGCAGTTTGTTAATAACTTCAAACTGTCTGTAATATATTATAAAATGAGGTATAAATCTGCAAAGAAGATTAATGCAAAAAAGATTGAGCTTTTTTAAAGCCCATGTGTCTTTTAACCAAGAGTTAGCAGAAAGATTAAAAGAAAGCCCAAGGAGTACTAAAAGAGAACTTTTCTGTTTCAAATGTTTAAACTGTACTCACAAAGAGCTAAGATGAATTGGATGTCTCTTTGGCATGTTGTTAAAAAGGGAACTTTTCAGCCATCTGGGAGAATCAGGCTCATCTGTCAGTAATGCCAATGAAAATATGCAGACATCACTGCCAAAATTTGAAAGCTGTATTTTATACAGCTGTAAAGAAGATGCTAAAAGCTTGAGGACAATTTAGTTTGATTGGAAAGCATTAAATAATTCTAAAAACAAGTGTTCCACCAACTAAAAATTGAAAGATCAAGTGGCAAGTGCTCATTTGGAGTTAAATCGGGATTGAAAAGTTGATTTTTATTACTTTTAAATTTTTAAAATCCCTATAAATTTTTAAAAACTGCCTTTCATAAGAAGTGTGAAAGCCATGCCAAAGTGAAAATCACTTGCTTTTTTTTGAGACTATTTTTTTCCAAATAAAATACATCATGATAAGTCTCAGCTCCTGCATTAAGTTGTTTGTGAACTGAAACAGCCTACTTTTTTTCTACCTGTAATCAATTTTTTAGCTTAAAGTGAACCATATGTCAAATTTGAAAGACTAACTGTGCATAAGATAATGAGTGAACAGTTGTTCAAAACAATGGAGAAATATCCCCATAATTTTGAAGAATATATATATCTTTGTGACTGCCACCAATGTCTAATTGGGCTTCATTAACACTTCTTCAAAAAACAAAATTCTTCAAAGTAGGGCCATTTTTAGCTTGAAATTTATTGAACAAACTATAAAAGAAATCCAATTCTTCAGCATTCTTCTTTGAACATATTGTGAAGCAATTTTTTTTCAATCTGTATATTTAAGATTATTTTATTTATTTATTTATTTATTTTGATGCATCTATCAAAATACCAGAAAAATGCACTGCAGTTGGTCTTGCTTAAATTGGTCTTGAAACTTTTCCATTTTATTTATATTCAGCAGAATTGTTTCAAAATTTTCTTATAGCTCTTTCCATATGAAGATTGTATTTAAAAAGAAGACTGTGTTTTTTCTTTTTATCGAGAGCTACTTTTACTGGCTTCAGAAAAGCTTTCAACTCTTAAACTGACATCATTATCTTAGACAACTCAATTCTAAATTATATTTAGTTTTATTTTTCATAGTAAATATTACATTTCCAACAATGGTATCTTGTTCTGAAAGTTCATTTCTTAGCTGTCTAGAAGAATTCATTCCACAGGCTATATGATTGCATCACAAATGACTACATTTGGCTGCTAATTATTCCAGATAAAAGGGAAAATGCAGAATAGAAAATTTTTTATACTTTTTATCTCTAAATTTTCAGAGGGAAAGTTCAGATAATGTTGTCTTTGAAAAATATATTAATAATATAAATTTTACAAATACTGCAAAATAAATAAGACTTGTACATATTTATTCTGAGACTGCAGTTTTCCCTACCAACTATTTTTGTATTTTTTAAAATATCTGATTTTAATCAAGAAATAAATAAAAATGATGGAGAATAGCCAAAATTTTTCTGTTTATACTGGAGGTGTGGGGGGGGGGGGGGAGCTAGCGACCTACAGTAGCCCAACCCCGTTGAAGTATCCGTTTGTTATAAATATATCATGAAATTAAATTGTGAAGAATATTGAATGATAGTTTTTGATTGTGCATTTAAAAAGTTTTTCTTTATTTACCTTTTTGGTACTTACGTATTATAGCTAAAACTTGGCAGTTTATTACCCTTGGCGCAATATCCGCCCGCCAACACCTAACACAGTGGCAACCTATTTTCTAACTGGAAGTTGGAAACATTTCCAGCAATAGCATGTTTAAAAATTACAAATGTGTGGAATACGTGTCAGATGAAGAACAAGATTTCGATTATAAATAATTTTAGTTTTAATTAAAAATTGCGTACTAATGACAAAACAGAAATGCATGAAAAATATTCAAAATGAGTATGTTAAAACAAACGCAAAGGTTTTGAAGCTTAAGGGCCTGTTCACATAGGAGTCCGTTGCGTAGCGTTAAGGAAAAGATGACGTTGAGACGAAAATAAACCAATCATAGGCGTTAAAAATTTCATTGCTAATCGTTTGGAGGCCTATGATTGGTTTATTTTCGTCTCAACGTCATCTTTTCCTTAACGCTACGCAACGGACTCCTATGTGAACAGGCCCTTAGGATGCTAAAATTTTGCATGGTGGTTACTCCTAAGTCTTACGTGCCCACTAAAAAATATTTCTAAAAAATTACAAATTTTAAGGGTGTTAAAAGGGGCTTCAACCCCTCCCCCTTTAAAATACATCCAATGTATCTCTTGAACAAAAGGGTCCGGGAAGTTGAAATTTTGTATGGTGGTTCCCCTTAAGCCTTAGGTGCACACATTAATTTTTTTTTTAAGTTCAAATTTTAAGGGGTTTAGCTCCCCCCACAAAAAACCCCACTGTATCTCTAGAACCATAAGGCCTGGGAAGCAGAAATTTGGTTGGTTGGTTTCCCTTAAGCCCTAGGTGCACACCAATAAATCTTTTTTTTAAAGTTCAAATTTTAAGGGGTTTAGCCCCCCCCCCACACACACACACACAAAAAACCCCACTGTATCTCTGGAACCATAAGGCCTGGCATGAAGCTACGGAAGGAGCGTAAGCTTCAATGGGGAATTCTTCGAAAAATGGACCGATTATGGTCGCTCACCGGCAGATGGCACAACATGTTCTACTGGTTCGCATTTTTCATTGAGTTATATGGACACGTGTTTTAGAAAATTGTTTTACAAATTTTTAAATTTATTCTGTGCACAGATATGCCAACATGTTTTTCACCTGATTGTTCCAGTGGCCAGATTTCATTATAAATTATGTTGCTGGTTATGTTGTTAGGAGGATCAGTAGATTTTCTAAATGTGACCAATGCATTCAAAACTTACCATTATAAACAGCAATACTGATCAAAATAAATTAATTTTTTTATAAAGTAAAGGTTCTTTATTATATCCTTCAGAATTGTTTTTAAAAGCAATTAATATTCTAAAAATTGCAATAATCAAAACTCTAAATTTTAATAAACTAAATAATAAATTAATTTTTTAAGTGATAAAAGAAATCTATACTGGTCCACTTATGCCAGAAATAGGTTGCAATGAGCAACATAACATTAATTTAATTCAAAATGTTGTCAACTATTTTCTAATTCCGCGCATGCATTTTATATGCAAACAAGAAAATAAAAATTCTCAACTCTGTGCTAAAGTTAAAAAATTAAGAAAACAGTCAAAATTATAAATCACATTTATTATTAAATTTAAGATTTTATTTTATATTACTTTTGAATTGAATATCAATAAATAATGTTATAAATATCTGTAACCTGTCATGTATAATTTTTTGTTCAAATTTATCTATAGTAAATTGTATATCAAGCATTAATTTTTTATTTTATAATAATGTATTAATAGTGTATGTTGTTAGTTTCAATTCTTTATAATTATGAAATACTTTTCTCATATTCAACATATTTGTGGTTATGGCAAATTAAGATACACGTCTGAGCTAAAGCCATCATTTTTTAAATTGTTCACAGAAGTAAAATATTTCCACTATGAAAACTTCATATAACTGGTGAATATGCTGAAACCTTAATATAGAATTTAATTACTGTTAAGTTAGTTTTGATAAGTAAATAAGTTTTCATTGTATGATAAAAAATGTTGTCACTATAAATGCTTATGCAGTATCTGTTGTGTATAATTAAAAAAATAATATTTTCCGATCTTTTTACTGTGAGTACAATAAAAAACCCATACTTTGTGTAACTAGTTCGCTCTAGAAAATAATGGATCATTATTTACTATTTCCCTTAAGGGGAGTGGTCACTTTTACGTACCTTTAAAAGTATCATTTTTTAGTCCTATGTTCGATTGTATGTACTACTCATGATTTTTGCTTGATTTACATGAAATTTTTTGAGTAACTGCCTATAATACTGTTTATTATAGATGCAATTTTTCAAGGTAATTAATAAAAATGACTTTTTATGCATAAAAAGTGAATCATTTTTTTTAAATAGAGCATTTTGCAGTCAACTACTGTGCTCATTTTGTCAAAATAAATTATTAAGGTACATTAATAATTTTTTACTATATGTGATTACGATACTTCAGGTAACAATATCCAGCAACATTATTCTAAAATACATTAAAACATTTTAGTACGTGCTATTTTTAATTAGAAATTTCAAAAATGACTGAGTAAAAGCTTATAAAAAAATTCTTTAAAAAAATTAAAATATATTAAGGTTAAAAAATTTTGGTGGATTTTGTTGTCTAAAGTGTTGTAATCACATATAGTAAGCAATTATTAATGTACCTTAATAATTTATTTTCATAGAATGTGCACAGTAGTTGACTGCAAAATGCTCAATTTTAAAAAAATATTCACTTTTTATGCATAAAAAATAATTTTTTAAAATTAATTACCTTGAAATATTGCGTATATAATAAACAGTATTATAGGCAGTTACTCAAAAAATTTCATGTAAATCAAGCAAAAATGAGTAGTATATACAATCCAGCATAGGTCTAAAAATGATACTTTTAAAAGTACGTAAAAGTGACCACTCCCCGTTTAAGGAGGGAGATCACCTTAAACTCTTCAAAAAACTCAATTTTTTATTATGATTTAATTTTGAAGAATGGAATATAAGGAATCTTATGAAAAAAATTTAAGTCGATACGACAATTAGAACCGATTTTATGGCCAAATGTTTAAAGCTAATAGTAAAGTAATTTATAGAAAATTTAAACTTTAAATTGCTTTTTCTAAAAACTGTTATTTTGAAAGTTGTGCACACTATTTCTTCAAAACTAATCATCACAAATTGCTAAAAAATTTTGTATACATGTATATCTTGCATGTTTCTACAATTTCTACCTAAATTTAGGTATTTTTTCACAGAAATTTTTTTTTTTTAAATTTCTATTTTTTTGTACATTACAATACATTTGACTGAAAAATATTTTTATGTGAAATATGGTAACTCTTTTAGGTGTAGATTAAATTATAACCTATGGATAATATATATACAAATAATTTAATATATATCTCTTATAGTTTTTAAAAAAATCTGCACATTGCATTGATCTAAGATTTACTATTCATAAAACATTTTTTTCTTAAAATAATTTCAAATAATCTCCCAACAATTCTGTTTTTTTTTCTAATAGATAAAACTTTGTATAATTCACTTTTAAAAATTGGTTTAAATTAATTACAAATTAACTGTTTAACAACACATTAAGCTTGGTAGTAAAATCAGTGTATTTTTGTGCATGCAAAGGTGATCTCCCCCTTAAGAATTTTAATGAAGTTTAGCAAAAAAGGCAGTTCAAATAAACATTTTGAATGAAGATAAACAATTGTTAAGTTGAATAAATAAATTCATATTAAAAAATGCACTTTAAAAAAAAAACTTATTCCTTTTGAAAAATACGAAAAAACCATATTAAAGCGTATGGTTTCCGTATTATAGCGGCAACAGTTCAGGCGCGCCCGCCATCTAGTGGTGGCGACCGAATCGGAGACACATTTTTAACACTGAGCTTCCCCTCCTTCTGTAGCTTCATGAGGCCTGGTAAGCAGAAATTTGTTTGGTTGGTTTCCCTTAAGTCCTAGGTGCACACCAGTAATTTTTTTTAAGTTCAAATTTTAAGGGGTTTAGCCCCCTCCCCCCCCAAAAAAAAAATAAATAAATAAATGCACTGTATCTCTGGAACCATAAAGCCTGGGAAGCTGAAATTTGATTGGTTGGTTTCCCTTAAGCCCTAGGTGCACACCAATAAATCTTTTTTTTAAGTTCAAATTTTAAGGGGTTTAGCTAGCCCCCCTCCACACCAAAAAAACCCACTGTATCTCTGGAACCATAAGGCCTGGGAAGCTGAAATTTGTTTGGTTGGTTTCTCTTAAGCCCTAGGTGCACACCAATAATTTTTTTTAGTTCAAATTTTAAGGGGTTTAGCACCTCCCCCCCCCAAAAAAAAAATCAATAAATAAACCCACTCTACCTCTGGAACCATAAGACCTGGGAAGCTGAAATTTTTGTTGGTTGGTTTCCCTTGAGCCCTAGGTGCACACCAATAAATCTTTTTTTGCATTCAAATTTTAAGGGGCTTAGTCCCCCCCCCCCCAAAAAAAAAAAAAAAAAAAAAAAAAAGAAAGAAAGAAAAATCCCACTGTATCTCTGGAACAATAAGGCCTAAGAAGTTGAAATTATGCATGGTGGTTCCTCTTAGGCTCTAGATGCTGGCTAAGAAAGATGTTTAAAAAGCAACTTTTTAGGAGGTTGTAAAGTGGTTTTAAATCCCCAAATTAAAAATGAAATATCCAAAACTCGTATTTAAATTCCGATCACTGTCGTTAAATTCTACGATGAACTCCTTATGAGAAATGACCCCACCTTACTGCTAAAGTTAATTGAAATTAAATGAACCAAATGACATAATTCATGGCACTCATGTAATCTGTGGCGAAGCACGTGTATGAAATATACGAAAGCAGTCATTAAACATGCATTTTGAGCAGCATAACATTTTGAGCAGCAGCATCTACTATATAATAATAGCTGAAGGTAAACAAATGTTAGTGTGTCAGTCAGCAGACACGGGGACGGGCTAATCTCGCGAACCGAGCATAGCAGGATATCGCGACTGGTACCGATGGACGCGGACGGACGAGACGCGTGCACTGGTGCCATCCTCAACTTTCAAAACTTTAAACTTTTTTAACTATAAAATTAAAACCGCCGAACTCAAAAGAAGCTGACAGCAGAAACAGATGACATTCCGGGTGGGCCAGCTCCTTTCCGTTTCGCAAATTTTCACTATTTTCATGCATGCAAAATTGAACTTTTTCGCCCACCAATCGACAAATTTTTTATTCCCATGTGTTATACAACTCTTCATCTTTAAGGATATACACATTTTTATAAAGTTAAAAATGTTTTTCATTTCAAACGAAGCTTTTTCCCCAAAGCAATTTTCCGAATTTCCCGAAATCGACAATTTTGATGGACAAATATTTCGGTTTTCTGCACCTATTAATGTCAATTTTACGATTTATCGGCATTTGCTAGATGTTCAGCTTCCAAAATATACCAAATACAATTAATAAAATAAATGTTATCATTCTAAAAAAGCGTACTTAGAAAACTCTCTTTAGAAATTTCCCGCACTGATCGCCATAGTATCTTAATGTAACTGAATTCGGGAGTTCGTAATTATTCGACTTATTATTTTACTCACTAATAATTCCAGCAAGTTCGTGAAATTTGTTTCGAATTAATGAGCAACTGATGAGGATTCTTCCGCCACCAATTTTGAATTCCTGAGAACTGTCTTTCTATTTTTTTAAGCACTATTTCGCCCATGAGATTTTCTATTTACATTCGGCCATGTTGCCAAAATGAAAAAGTATTAGTTGAGAACGAGTCATTTAATAATTGAAATCCAGAAATAATTTTAAAGCACCAGAAATAATTTTAGTTTCAGGAAAGGAGAAGTTAAAACCTTTAGAATTTTTTTCTAATAAGGCGAAACGTCGCAACGTCACTGGCTACGTCAGTTTTCGTCTACTATAGATCACGTGATTATCGGGTGGCAGAAAACAGAAGCCGTTCATATGCGTTTGCATTTGTTTTTGGACGATACCTTCATTTTGAGTTAAATAATTTAAGTTTATTTATAAAATTCCTCATATTAGTTGTATGTAACAGGTATTTTAACACTTTTTTTTAAATATTTCGCAAGGTTTAAGAGAATATAATCATTCTTTCGCTGAGAATGATTATTATTATGTTCAGATATGTATAGATATCAGGATAAGTTACTTCAGGCCAGCGTCTTGTTTCGTAACTCCAGTCTTCCTCTGTTAATAAATACGGGTCACATACTGAATAAACCTTTCCGGGCTGTACCTGAATGTTTAATTTATTGATATACCATTGTTTAGATGCCGTATCTAAAGACTTTGCGTAATCTGAGAGCATTTTATTCAACAAGCTATAAGAATGTTCATTGAACGCCATGTTAAATTATGCAATGTTTTGCCACTCCTCGCCAAACAAGAAGTAAAATCTGCAAGAGTTGAGATGTGACATACTGCGAGACACTGCCCTAGCTTCTTTCTTTGTTTAAAAAGCAAAATTTGAAAACGGAAATTTGAAAGTATTATTTCAAAAGCCAAAAACCAAAATTTGAAAATGGGAATTTTAAATAATTTTTTCGTTTTTTAAAAATTCTAATGTATTTTAAAGTGATTAAACAGTTTTCAATCTTTAAGAAATAAAACCATTTCATTTTAAATCGAAAATGCAACACATCGGATTGCCACTCAGCTAGTGTTTAAAAAAGTATGTGGAAAACACATGGTAAAGTTAAAAAAAAAAAATCAGCAGCTGAAGAACTTTTACCTTCGCGGTACTTACGTATTATAGCTGAAACTTTGCCGCTTGGCGAGAAAACGGCAATAAAGCGCCAATTATGCGTCTCTTCTTTGTTTCTAATATCGTTCCCGCTATTCATTGCTTTTCGCTGTCAGGGCTTTTTGTTAGAAGTTTCGTTTTGGGCCTTTTTATTTTTATTTTTTTTTTCGATTATGAGAAAAGTAGCTGAATACCCGTGCTTCGCGGCGGAATACATTCTTACCATTTAATGTGTAATTTGATTAATTTGAATTAACTTTAGCAGTAAAGTGCAGTCATTCCTCAAAGAAGTTCACCCTATAATTGAACGACAATAATCTAACATTAAAAATGGGTTTTAGAATTTTTTAAAAATTAAGGGATTTAAGCCTTTATTTTAACACCCATAGAGGTTAAATTTATTTTTAAAAATCTCTCTGAGAACCTGCGGAACCACAAAGCAAAATAGGTTGCCACATAGATTGCGGTTAGAAAATAGGTTGCCACAGAGGAATTAGGCATTGGCAATCTCATATTGCGCCAAATGCAAACAGCCGCCAAGTTTCAGCTATAATACGTAAGTACCAATAAGGGTAGTAACTATTTTAAATTAGTTTATTGTTTATGGTAAGACTGTATAAGACGGTCAGATTTGGCGACATTTGGCTCGATATTTTTTCGCTAAAGACTTGGAGCGTTTTATTACTTGCCGTAAAGAAATACTCGCCAACGGATTGGCGCGTTTCAGGATTTGCTAGAAATGAAAAACAAACCCCATAAAATAAAACAACGCATAAACACAACAAAAATGTTACAAAAATCTAACAAATAAAATTATATATATATATGTAACTTTTTACTATTAATTATACGGAACAGATGTAGTATACGCAACGGGCCATCGCCAATTTGGCGCCAAAATCCCGTTTGGAGACCTATTAGGCTTAAACTGCGAAATGTAAACAATAAATTGGAAAACAAACTTACTGCTGGCTTTATGAAACTCGTAGGCGCACACGGGATCTTCGCTTCGCTCAGATACCCTTGCTTCACTCCGCTACGCTCCGTTACGCATCCGTCCAAAAACATTACAGAAAATCCCCAGCCGCTGGCTTCGCTACATACCGCTGGCTGTTGTACAGTAAAATAAAGCTTCCGCTGGCTGTAGCGGTCAGTAAAACAAAACTTACCGCAAAAAAATTCCATCCGATCTTAAAATTCTCCCTGCTAGAATATAAAAACCTCCAAACAACCATCAGATTTGGCGAAAAATCGCCCCTTGGCGTTCGTTGCGTATACTACATCTGTACCAATTAGGGAGTCCAGTACCTATATAATTAAATATCCAATAAGGGTGGGTCCTCAAACTTCGTCAAGAAAGGTCACATGAAATGAGCTCCTGTTGTATGGACATTTCTATGAGAATCTACCGGAAAATGTTACACTTTTTCGGCATTTGTTATTCAGCTTTTACGGCAAGAGTTTCTATATAAACAAACATCGTAACACAAACGAATGATAATATACCATATTGAAATATTTATCGCCCAAAAAATTGCCAAATTTCTCGGCACAGGATACGGAACTCTTTCAAACACACAAATACCATCGAATAATACACAAAATTTAAACTCACCTATCTAATTGGTCGAAATAAATCACCTGTCAAAATCATGTGATACATCCGTCACGAAATAATCACATGACATATACGTCAGAAGTTTGCAGTAGAAACAACTTTGGCGCCATAATCGTCCAAGCCTGGCAACCAAAAACTATCTCCAAATTGGCGAAAAATCTACCTGACCGTCTTATACAATCTAGCCAAATTATCAAACGTAGACCGGTCTGCGGCGATTAAAATGTTGGGGAGCACTGCTCTAATGCACTACTTGCCGGTATCACGTCGCTTCTAATTACCGGTTCAGCAGTCAATTTCAATTCCAAAGTTTTTAAAGAGTTCGTAAATAATCGCCGCAATTGTGCTCGTTCTCGCTTTAGATTATCTATAGTCCTGTCGCTGACGCCAGAAATGTGAGAAACTGTTCGGTAATGACTATGAACACTTTAGAACAAGCACTTTATTTAATACGCCTTGCTTACGATACACGATACAACTTAGAACGAAAGCGGAACTGTTTACATTTTGTTGATGTGGAGTTCTGTAAAGCAGTTCTGCTGCATGGGCAAACGAATTTACATTAATCAAGGTGCCTCAACAATAATGACAGTGCGGCTTAAGTGTGAATTTAAAAAAAAAATACAATTAAGTCCTCTGTTGGGAAAAAACGAAATTACTTTCCGAACAACCCAATATATATACACTCATGGACAAAAAAACTAGCGCAAAAAAATTAGAAGGAGTCGTCAAAATGAAACGAAATTTTATGACTACTTTGATATAAGTAAATGATAAGAAAATCAAAGAAAAAGGATAATTTATTTCAGAGAAAAAGGCAAAAGAACGGAGTTAATACTCCGTTGGATCCCCTCTAGCGCGAATGCACGATGCGATACGATCGGGCATTGAGTCATACAAGTTCTGTATGATGTCTTCAGACATTTCGTTCCATATTTGCTGTAACCTTGCCTCTAGTTCGTTCAAACTCGTGGGATGCCCAACTCGTCGTCCCAAATGATCCCAGATATGCTCGATTGGAGACAAATCTGGGGATCGGACAGACCAAGGAAGGGTAGTAACAGTGCGGAGACAGTCTTGTGACACCCTTGCCGTATGAGGCCGAGCATTGTCTTGTTGAAAAATGGCTCCTGGGAGCCGTTGCATGAGTGGCAACACATGTGGTTGCAGGATTTCATGAACATACCGCTGGGCTGTCATGGAGCCACTGAACAATACTAGGGGTGACCGTGTATTGTAGGCAATGGCACCCCATACCATCACACCAGCTGTGGGAGCGATGTGTCGCTGTACAGCAAAGGCAGGATTGAAGCGTTCACCACGGGCTCTCCACACACGAACACGATTGTCATCACTGCCGAGATTGAATCTGGATTCGTCGCTAAAGACGACCTGGTTCCATTCCGCTGCAGTCCAGTTTCCTCGTGCGCGGCAAAACTCCAAACGGAGGCGTCGATGGGTGGGCGTCAAGGGCAGCACACGTAATGGGCGCCGCGATACCAACTGTCCTTCAGCCAGGCGCCTTCGTTGGACAGTTGGCAGCTAGTATGCAAATCTCAGATCCTAGTACAGTAATCTTGACATGAAAAGGGGGGGCCTAAGTTGCATCAAGTGGGGGTAGTAGGTTTCGTTTTTTTTTCTTGTATGGGATGTGACTGAGATGCAAAATCCAAGTTTTCGACCTCGGCAGCCCCCCAGATCACTTTTGAATATCCCAAAAACTGCAAAAATTTCGCACCTTTTTCGGTTTTTCCCCATTTTGACCATGAAGGAGCACAATTTTGACAAAAACCATAATACACATTTTTAAACTAGATTAAATTTGCTACAATTTGAGACCAGAATGGGCTCGGTAGACCTAATAGTTTCCGAGATACAGCGTTTCAAATTTTGGCAAATTTTCGAAACTTTAAAATTTTAACCTAATTTTCATCTTTACAATTATTTTGTCCCTGCATATTAATAGCATTTAAATCAACCGATGTCAATACAAAATCCCAATAAGGTTTTAAGCTCATTTTTCAAGAATTAGATTCTTTTGAATCTTCTAGTTTTTTTTCGCATTCTTTTCAATGGTTTGATTATACTTTCTTCTTATATTTTCGTAGTAATCAATAATATCGTTAATTATTAAAATAATTCTCTAAAATAATTATTTTTATCTTTTTATATAAATAAATTAACCCTGAATATTCACTATTTACGGCTGATGGATTCTCACCATCAGTTGTTCACAAAAGTTCTGGTCAGGTGTATGGTCAGACATGACCATTGAACAGGTGCTGATGTGCTCAATGAAAAGCTATGGGGGTTTGACCCGGGGCCGTGGCATAACTGAAACTTTCCTTATCCAATGGACATTGGGGATGATCCACCTACAGAACATATGTGCAGCGGTTGAGGATTTCTACAATGTGAACTCGCAAACAACTGAGCAGCACGTAGAAATGAGACCATCGCGAATTACTCAAGATGAAGCTGGTACAATGAAGTTGTGCGACTTGTTTTTGAAGTATACCCCATTTCGTAAAACAGATGTGATCATGTCCTTAAGTAGTGGACTTGTAGGAGAGAAAGGGGTCAACTATCATATGGCCCGTGAAAGCAATGTTTAAGATTGTAAGGCAAAATTTCCAAAACGTCAAATTCGAGAGTAAAATCAAAGTTGTGTCTCTTTCCTCTACCGTTCATACTGTTACTGTTGACAACAGACAAGTGACTATCGATCCACTCCCACTGTTTCACAGGATATACGTTTTGAAACAATCGGATGAAGATTTGAAGAACTTCTCCCCGTACAAGCTTTCACCATTCCCGATGTCTCTATTTACTCAAGAGGGAATGAGGAAGGGCAATAAGTCATCTTTCTATGCAGCATTCCAACCAGTCAATATTGATGAGTCATGAGGAAAAACTAAATTTGTGGTTGTAGATGGTGGTCATCTCCTTCACAAAGTGGTGTGGCCCAAGCGCTCCTCGTTTGAGTTGATAGCTGCCCGATATGTAAAATATCTCGAGGCATGGTACGGTCAGAACATAGCTGTAGTGTTCGATGGTTTCCCAACAGACCCTGACCAAAAGAGAAAAAAGAGCTGTGAACGTTATCGCCAAGCTCAGGCACATCTCCTGGGGTGATATTTGAGGAAATAACAACTCCTGATGTTTCCCAAGAAATTTTTTTATCCAATGATAAAATCAAATTAAGATTCACCCAGCTGCTGAAGGGGAATTTTGAAGCCAAACACATTGAGGTTTTTCAGGCTGAAGAAGATGCTGACACGCTAATCATCACTACAACTATCAGAAAGGCCTATGAATTTCAGGTTGTGGTTATTGCAGGAGGGGACGTAGACTTGTTTGTCATCCTCACCGGTCTCGGGGATCCCACACAAGGTACCGTATACCTTCAGAAGTGTGGAAGAGGTAAAACGCCAGAAATCTTCTACTTAACCACCTCAACATCTGCAGACAGTCAGCTCATCACTTTAACTCACGCCTTCAGGGGCTGTGATTCAACCTCATGCTTCTTTGGCCAGGGGAAACTCAAGTTGCTTCATATACTACAGAAACATGTAGACCTTAAAGAGAAAGCTGCATTTTTTTCTAATCCAGCTGCGACACCTTCCCAAGTAGCTGAAACCGGGGAGAAAATCCGCATTGAGCTGTACGGTGGGGAAAGGTCCTGTTTAATCCTCAACGACCTGCGCTACCAGCTTTTCAGAAAGGCTACAGCCAAGATCAGTTTCAACCTGGCCAGCCTGCTTCCCCCGCAAGATGCTGCAAAGCTACATTCATTTCGCACATACCACCAGGTGCAGCAGTGTCTAAGTTACAAAAAGAATCCGCTCGAAAGGGGATGGGTTGTTACAGACCGAGGCCTTTCCCCAAAGATGATGTCGAGGGAAGAGCCCTTTCAAACCTGCTGAACATGATTTCCTGCAGTTGCAAGAAGGGATGCAGAAATGCTTGCAGTTGTAGGAAAGCAGGTTTCAGTTGTGTGCAAGTGTTCAGTTGTCTGCGGAACCTGTAATGGCCAGTCCTGCGAAAACCTGCCTGATATTACGGTAGACGTCGATGTCAACTCCCCCGATTTGGGTGAGCTCAACGACGACGACGAGATGGATAGGCTGTTCGACTATCCAGTCAGCCAATTCGTCGGAGATTCTATTGAACAAGTCGAGGAACAATATCAGGTGTACTTCCACTCGTTATAGGTTATAGATACCATTATTTCTATCAATTAATACTTACCAAGATGTGTGTTGCATTTATATTAGGACTTTTTGACAAGGTTTTACCTTGAGATATTCAACAAATAAATACACTGCTGGCCACTGTAAATGCAACACCCTGAAGGAAACATGCAAATAACATGAAATTTGCAACATGCATTAGTGGAGGTGAGATATGCAAATGATTAGAATTTCGGTACAGACGCACATCACGCGCGCCTGTGGCGCCACTTCAAAGCGCTATTTAAGGCTTGGAGATTTCGACGATTTCAAGTTCGGCAATTGTGTTTTTCTTGTGGTTTTTTCAAAAAAACGATCAATTATGCCTCGTCGAAAACAGCGATCATCTTTCGATCAAGTATTCGAGTTCGACAGAGGAAGGATAGTGGCCTACCGAGATTGTGGATTATCTTTCAGGGAAATCGGTAGTCGTGTTGGACGAAACCAAACAACTGTAATGCGGATATGTGATCGCTGGATGCAGGAGGGTACGACGGACCGGCGTGTTCGATCGCATCCACCTCAGCGCACCACTTCACGTGATGATAGGCAAATTGTGCGCATGGCAGTGACGGATCGTTCAGTCACATCACGAACCATAGCACAGCACATGCAGTCTGTAACGCATCATCCAGTATCTGCGCGTACCATTCGACGCCGTTTACAGCAGAGTGGTCTGTCCGCAAGACGTCCATTGCTTTGTCTACCCTTGACGCAGAACCACAGACGTCTCCGCCGCCAATGGTGCGATGACAGAAGGATGTGGACGGCAGAATGGAATGAAATTGTCTTTACTGACGAGTCACGCTTCTGTCTGCAACACCACGATGGTCGCATTCGAGTCTGGAGACACCGTGAAGAGAGGATGCTGAACAGCTGCGTTATGCACCGCCACACTGGTCCTGCACCGGGTATTATGGTATGGGGCGGTATTGTATATCACTCTCGCACACCTCTAGTACGCATTGCCGGTACTTTAAACAGCCAGCGCTACATCTCCGAGGTGTTGGAGCCAGTTGTCCTTCCTTACCTTCAGGGCTTGCCCACAGCCATATTTCAACAGGATAATGCGCGACCACACGTGGAACGCATTTTCCAACGGTTCTTCGTCAATCGCCAGATTGAATTGCTTCCCTGGCCGCCTCGCTCTCCTGATCTTTCGCCGATAGAAAACATGTGGTCCATGGTTGCTCTACGATTGACCCAGATTCCATCCCCAGCTGCCACAGCAGATCAACTTTGGCAACGTGTCGAAGCTGCTTGGTCTGCTGTACCCCAATAACTCATCCGAAGTCTCTTTGAATCAATGCCGAGGCGTGTGGCAGCGGTGATCTCCAACAATGGCGGCTACTCTGGCTACTGATTTTGCCAGGAACCACACTTCACAGAAGTCTATAAATTTAATCATTTGATACTTGGTCAACATGTTATCTACAAAATAAATTTTGTTGTGATATCTCTTGTCTTTCTTGGTGTTGCAATTTGGGTGGCCAGCAGTGTATTTTCATTCCATTTTATGAGGTTCAAGACGATGAATATGGCACTGAAGGAGGCGGATTGGCGGATTTATTACTTCACCCTGGTCCTTCGAAGAGGAGGAAACACCTTTAATTCACATTTCGTTTACACTTTCATTCAATCCATTTACACTTTTTGTATACACTTGATGTAAATGTTTCTTAAATAAATTTTGTATTTCAATTTCAGTCGTCTGGTTGTGAACAGTGACCTCCCCCCCCCCTCTCACCAAACCTTCGCTCTCCTCCCCCACCCCCTTCAAAATGTTAAATTGAATGAATGATAACTTCACTGACTCATATCAGACAGGTTATTGAAGATATAAAGACAATTGCATATGATGAAACATGAAAATTAGCTTAAAATTTTAAAGCTTCGAAAATTTGCCAAAATTTGAAAAGCTGCATGTATCTCGGAAACTATTAGGTCTACCGAGCCCATTCTGGTCTCAAATTGTAGAAAATTTAATCTAATTTAAAAATGTGTAGTATGGTTTTTGTCGAAAATGTGCTCCTTCATGGTCAAAATGGGGAAAAACCGAAAAAAGTGCGAAATTTTTTCAGTTTTTGGGATATTCAAAAGTGATTCGGGGGGCTGCCGAGGTCGAAAACTTGGATTTTGCATCTCAGTCACATCCCATACAAGATAAAAAAAAAAGAAAAAGAAAGAAACCTACTACCCCCACTTGATGCAACTTACGATGTACTAGGTCTAGGTTACTGGACTATCCGGGCTGTTGACGAATTTTTCTTATAGCCGCGTGCCGACGGCTTTGCACGCTGGTTGCTGTTGTTGCTTTGCACTTACTTCGTAGTAATGTTGCTTGTAGCATCTAGTTTTTTTTTTTTCTCAGTTTGTTTCAGAGTTATTTTTATGAAGTTTGGTGATCAAAATAAACTTTGATTTTTTATCTTAAATAATGCCTAATAGATTATTCAACTTTCTACACTTCACATTTTTTAAGGCACGTTAACTACCGGCATTCGCTGTGCTTATTCTGCTGGTTGGCGGAAACGACTTACTCAAGAAGGCTTAGGGTCGTAAACGCGTACCCAACAAAAATTATGTTCTTTTTTCATTTCAGTTTTTTGTTAATTTTTACCTAAATGAAATACAAATGCCTGTTGATCTTTAAAAGTATAAAATTTTAGTCACATAAGATTTGGCACCCCACCTACAAAAATAAATAAATAAAAATAGATTAATAAAATAAAAAAAATAATAATAATTAGATGGTAAGGAAGACCTTTTTTTAATTTTATTATTATGCAAAGTAAATACGTATATACCCAAAATCTACAGTTCATTGGTTTTTTAAATAATTTCTCAAAATTTGTGTTCGTTTTTCTATTCTTTGTTGACATTTTTCCATATCTTTAAAAAAATTTACAATTAATCTTATAATTATATCTAGTAAATATGCATTGGGGTCGCGTGATTTTTTTTATGTAAAGAAAATTGGTCGCGTTCGAAAAAAGTTTGCGGACCACTGGTCTAACGTAATAATAGTCCGCAAAAAGGAAAAAGAAGTGTAGAAAATTCGTCATATTAGGCATATTTTCTTGCGAGTTTCTTTTTAAGCATGAAAGTAAAAGTTCGGTATATTATAAGGAATTCATAGTTTGAATTTATGGGTTTTTGTTTACCGTAAATCAGGGGTGTCAAACTCGCGGCCCGCGGGCCGCATGCGGCCCGAGACGAACATTTTTGCGGCCCGGCCAATATATTGGCACACAATAATGTATAATAAAATAACCGACGCAGAATTATAATAAGATGGGAAGAATTCGCTAAATGTGTTTTTAATGATACTCTTTGTTTGCTATTTTTAAACAAAATGCATATATTTAGGTTGAATATACTGTAATTAGGTAAATAAACCTACGTTTCTATTAATATTGATTTTTTTTTTGCGGCCCACGTATAGTTAAACCTTGTTTGTTTGGCCTAAGGTAGCCTTTGAGTTTGACACCCCTGCCCTAAATACTTAAATATTCTTTTTCGTGAAGGAGAGCAAAATTGTTATTTGCCTAGATGAAAAGAATTAAATATATCATGCTACATTTTACAAAAAATATAAAAGTATTGTTCTAATCAGGAAATTTGAAATAGTTTCTGTTAACTAAAGACAAAACGTACGCACGCACGCCCCCCCCCCCCCCCAAAAAAAAATAATAAATAAATAAATAAATAAATAAAAATAAATAAATAAAATAAAGTGTAGCTCTTTTATTATTATTGAGTTGTAAAAATGTGTTTGACCAGTGCGTTTTCATCGTGAAAAATGATAAAATGCGCACGATGTAACTGAGTAATATTTGGAGGAGTAGATCATATATTTATAATTTTTCCGCAATTTTTTTTTCTTTCTTAAATGACTGACTATGCTATATTCAAATTCGCCTGCACAGCTGCAAAATAATTCTTTTCATCTATCTGTGGAATGTGAGGTCCTGCTGAAAGAAGCAGAGGAAGGCAACATAAAAAGTTAGACAGATCATGACTTAAGCTTAATGGACAGCTGTAGTGACAATGGATTAGTCTACAGGTGCCACAGATTTTTTGGACACAAATTTTACTCGTTTCTAATTCTAACTTCAAGTGCTTAAAAAAGAACCCGTGTATGCCACGAAAACGTGTCAAGCGCTAGATCTGGATAATTTTTACGAATTCAGTAGCTGCAGAAATATGTGGGCATAAAGATCTGAGTACCTAAGGCATTTGGATCTATAAAGTGTTTCCGTTATAACTATTTATGGTTTTTAAGGTATTTTAAAAATGATTGCTCTACAGAGTTTTCATTAACTGTTTTAGTTAACTGTTGTTTGGGAAAGTAACAAAACTGTCACTCATGCCTGTAATGTGTCATTCTCTTTCAATTGTTGCCACTTATATTTCGTAAATTTATCAGGTGTCGTATTTAGTATGCGATAATTGCGTTAATAAATTGTGTATAAGCATGTTAAAATAATACTTTCTATTGTATATTTAATTCCTTTTTTTTCTGTATGAAGATATATTTTAAAATAGAATTTTATGACAGAGACAACCATATATATAATATAGTTTACATTTAATTTTTATCTCTTCCTAATATGCTTCAACAATGTGTGTAAAGTATGCATTATATACTTTTATGAGTGTTTAATTTCTTAAAAAGTTGTCAGCCAAGGGCTTGCTGGCATGAGCTTGCATTTTCAGATAAATCTCATATTTTCCCATTGTTTTAATTGATTTTACCTTGATTTTCAAAAGTATATTCAAATAATCATTTTATAAAATGTCACCCATTATGGAGCCACTTAGTGCTAAATTATTAAATTTATTGATGGTTATATATATTTGTTTTTGTTTTTTTCAAAATCTTGATTCAAAGTTTTTTACTATTCAGGTGCAACTTTTATCAGGTCAGGCTGCTGGTAGACCAAGAATTAAGAAGAGGCAAATAGTTTTGAAACTTGCCAAGAAGTAAGACTTTTGTATCATATAAAAATATGTTGTATTCTTAAAACACTCAGATTATGTTGGTATTTAAAGAATAGTAAAAATTATGTATGTTGTTTCTGGCATTTAGTAGTTCTCCCTAATTTTTCCCCATTGCTGAGAGAATTGCAATGCATTGTGAAAAAAAGTTCCTGCCAAAGCACTGCAATGCCTGAAAATAAATTCAAGAAATTTTAAGGAAATCAGAGATCCATCCCAGTAACTGAATGAAACAAGAGAATGAAAAACTACTACTTATTAAGTCTCTACATATGAAAAAACTACATATTCATACTCATTCTTAAGTAATCAAATAAAGAATGAAGATAAACTATGAGCAGAAACCTGATCCAAAGGATTCTACAAACTTTATACAAATTTTGATTTTTCATAAAAACTTAGCAGTTTTCCCTATTGAATGAAAACCAGATGAATTTTTGATCTCTTAACTAGTTCAGGTTTTTTTTTTTAATTTGTTTGTATTTTTGTGTTGAATTCAACAATAATTTTCAAAGATAAGATACTATACTGTTTTTTCATAACTAAATGGGTAATGGGTAGAATAGGAGATCTGTACAGACCTTAAATTCAAAGCCCATCCCAGAGTGAGTCTTATTGATCATTACTTTTGTCCAGTTATCCCAATAGTTATGCTTGTTAGTCAAAGCCTTGCCTGAACTAGCCTTCAGTTTTGATGTAATTTATTAGCTTATTTTAGTGGTAATCTTTCATTCTCTCTTAAAAATGTGTTTAACATTTTCATAACCATACCTTGCTCCGTTGTTGCGCCTTTGCGTGTTATTAATATGCAATGAAATATTGATGATTTTACTTAAAATACAGGACCGTATCTTTAATCAGCCCTGTTAAGCATCCTATTTTTCATGCTTTACATTAATTGGAATCATAGTGATTAGAGAGTATCACTGCTAGGTATGGTTCTAATAAATATCCATCAGATGCTATGGAAAGCTTTATTTAGCTGTTTTAATGTAAAACATTTTTACTTAAACCATGTGTTTTAAACTTTCTGTCTGCGGACTGCGATGCATACTACTTTATACGTTTGCTACCTTATTCTGAAGGTAAATCAGTTAAATCTAGCCTCCTTCTATTCACTAATGGCTTTATTCTTGTTTTATAAATGTGGTTATTGCAATGACGTATCGCAAGATTTCTTGTTGCTTTTCTAACAGGATACATTTCCGAAATAGTAATATTTAAATCCTTGCTTTTTTTATTCAGAACTGCCTTACACGACTTAAGGCTACTTTCGAAAACTCGCTTTCGAAATTTCAAACAAAGGCGACCTCTTTTTAAGATTAAATGACGAGGTTTATTTTCTTTCTTAGTTTATGTTTATATTTGATCGTTTGAAATGCACTTATTATTATTCATATCTCCGGATACGGTTTTTATCCAGCTGTCTAGATAAGAACGCCTGATTCGATTTATCAAGATTGTGTTTAGTTAAACTTTTCGATATCTCTTAAGCCGGCCACTCACGTAGACTTCCGTCATCTGTGATGACGGGCTTTTGGTGCCTCAGGCACCAAGAGTCTCCGTCAGTGGGGTGTCTTGGTGAGACGTCAGATTATAAAAATGTTGTGTCTGGAATTTCAATCCAGACCGAATTCCTGGCGCGAGAAGTCTCCGTGAGTGGGGTACTTTAGAGAAAACGATCATAAATTGCTACAAACACAGTGTTTCGCACGATGTTTCAAAAGCCTTTAAAGAAACTTAATTTTGTTTTTATCTTTAACGAGCGCTTAAAAATTTTTCTAAAATATTTGCTTTTGCATTCGTGGCCCAAAGTTTTACCGTTCGGCCTTTTAAAAATGCTTATTAGCAATTATTGGATAGAAACCCGTTGCGAAAGTTTTTGTTTAATGTTTGTGTTTTATATAAGTTAGGAAAACGCGCGTGTATGTCTCAGTTCCGATGCCTAACATTTACATTTTACATTAGATGAGCATTTGTATATCTGTTAATGTTTTGCAGACTATTTTTATTCTTACCAAAGCAAATAAGAACTATAACCTTTCTCGGTGGAAGGATATTTGATTCGTATGATAAACCATAAAATAGGTTACATAATTTATCTTTTTACTTAGAAAAATCTTTGTAAGAAAATTTGCCGTCTGTTACTAATTTCCCATATTTTTTTTCATATTTTGCGTATTGCTTATTGCACAGTTACCGGAGGCCTCTATTTATTACGACAAACGGCTGGGAGTTTTGTGGAAATTTTACTGCGTAAAGATCCCATCCAAATGTGTGTAGTTGTTGTTTTTTACCTCATCATTATCTTATGTTTTAAGATATAACAATTACTTAAAGTTTCCACAGGGCTCATTTCGAAGAGGTCTTGATAATTTTGTAGGAATAATCATAAAAAACGTTTGTCCGCTTTGAGCGAAGAGCATTCCTTAGAAACATTTCGTAAACCACGATGTACCACCAGTAAATTTTCAATTCTCGTGTACAGCTTTGAGTTATTTTCCTCCCACTATTTATTTATTTACTTATTTTTTTAAATCACAGTTCAGCAAATGTTTTGTTTTTTCCTTTGAAGGTTGGTGTTTAAAATAGACCACGTAATGTTTTTTTTATGTTTAAAATTTTTCTGCAATTTTTTTATTGAGCATTAAATTATTGAAGTCTATTGCTATTGAAATTGTTTTTGAAAAAAATGAATTAAATAGATTTTTTGAAAGACTCGCGCATTGCATCGAAAGATTAGTAAAACAATTAAAAAAATTTCTCGTTAATCTGGAATTCAGATTTAAAAAAAGAGGGGGGGGGGATTTTTTTGTTTTAACGTAGGGACCGTAGGTCAATTGATGCACCACCTTAGGCGAAGGAGTGACTGCTTTTAATTAATAGAGGGAAAATTTATGAATCAGATTATCAAATTACTAGCTGAAAACCCGCGCTTCGCTACGGAGTACATTCAAATTAAATACAACGGTCAATGTATGCAATTTATGCCAAAAAATAAATATATATATTTATAATAAATGCGATGATCAATGTATACAATTGATGTAAAATATATATCTATCTATCTATATATATATATATACTAGCTGAAAACCCGCACTTCGCTACGGAGTACATTCAAAGTAAAAACATCGGTGAATGTATGCAATTAATGCCAATATATATATATAATAAATACGACGATCAATGTATATAATTGATGTAAAATATATATATATATATATATATATATATATATATATATATATATATATATATATATATATATTTATAAAAAAATCGTAAGGGTTATTTTTATAGACAAAATAATGTAGAAGAAGATATTCAAATTAAATCTAATATAAAGAATACTAAAGAATATAGTACAGTTTCTGGAACATTTCTCTTACTGTATTTTAATATTTTTTTGGATAATATCCAATCGTCTGCCGCATTAGCAAGAAAAAAAAATTATTTTTTGTCTATTTAGTTTTTATGCACGTGACGATAAATTTATTTAAAGTACCAGAAAAAGAAGTCACGTGATCAGCATTTAATAAATTAAATTCTAAAAATTAATCTTTAAAAATTCACCAAAAATCAGGAAATGAAGGTAAAGATTCGACAAAGATTTCATTTTAAAGGAATTTTTATGGTCTTTCTCGTGATATAAATTTTATAACACTCAATTTATTATTTTAAATGCAAACCTAAAAAAAGTAAAAAAAACAGCTTAAAAATTTTATTTTAAAAAATCTAAGAAGAATTTTTCAAAAATCTCTCTTAGTGCACCCCTACACTATAAGAAGAATCGCCATGCAAAATTTCAGCCCTTTAGGTCCAGCGGTTTGGTCTGTGCGTTGTATGTCAGTCAGTCAGTGAATGAATGAATGAATGAATGAATGAATGAATGAATGAGTCAGTTACGGAACTGTTTTATATATATAGATAAAATCTTAAGGGATATGTATTTTTTTTGGATAATATCCAATCGTCTGCTGCATTAGAAAGAGAAAAAAATATTTTTTTTGTCTATTTAGTTGTTACGCACGTGACGATAAATTTATTGAAAGTACCAGAAAAAGGAATCACGTGATCAGCATTTAATAAATTAAATTCTAAAATTTAATATTTAAAAATTCACCAAAAATCAGGAAATGGAGGTAAAAATTTGAAAAAAATTTCATTTTGAAGAAATTTTTATGATCTTTCTCGTGATATTATAACCCTCAATGTATTATTTTAAATGCAAACGTAAAAAAAGTTTAAAAAACAGCTTAAAAATTTAATTAAAAAAAATCTAAGAAGAATTTTTGAAAAATCTTTCTTAATGCACCCCTACACTATTAGAAGAATCGCCATGCAAAATTTCAGCCCTTTAGGTCCAGCGGTTTGGTCTGTGCGTTGTATGTCAGTCAGTCAGTCAGTCAGTCAGTGAATGAATGAGTCAGTTACGGAACTGTTTTATATATATAGATAGATATAGATTAAACGTTTGTCACTTGGAGAAACGTTTAATTGACAAAACGTTTACAATATAGACGTTTACAATATAAACGTTTACAATTGACAAACGTTTATAGATAAACGTATCTCAAAATTAGAGTAAGAGATGAAATAAAAATACAAAAATAAAAAAAGGATTTTAAGTAAAGAATGTTTTTTTAATTATTTTAAGCACCTAAAATAATATTCAAATTAATATTACGTTACTTAATAATTGTGTGCACGGCCGCCATCTTGGATTTTTTTGCGCCAACTTGGCGATTTTACCGTGTTTTGAGGAGTGGAAAAATTCTCGCCAATGTGTTTTAAGCGGTGTTTTCAAAACGCTGGACTTTGAATTTTTTTAGCCTTTTTAATAAAAAACACCTGTTTAAATTATGAAACTTAGTAAAATTTTTGAAAAATCATTTAAACGTTGGACTTAGATTTATTTTTGGGTTTTTGATAAAAACCACTTTTTTCTGAAAAAATCAAATATTGGAAATTTTGGGTTTTTCTTTTAGCTTTTTTAATAAAAACGACCTTTTTAAATTGTGAAACTTAGAAATATTTTTGAAAAATCATTTAATCGTTGGACTGAGATTTTTTTTTGTCATTTTTAATTAAAAACTACCTTTTCAAATTATGATCCATATGAAAAATTTGGTCAAATGAATTTTACTTACAGATAAAATTTCAATGCCATCTATTCAGTTTGCCCTAACTCTGTGACTAATAGCAATGAATCACCAAAATATTATGCCAATATATTGTTAATTAGAAAAAAAATACAGCATTTTCGTACCACCTAAATAACTTGCAATTTAAAAATTATCTAAAATTCAGCTTTGAAAAATGTAAAATAATTATGAACCCATAAATTTATGGTGAGTAACCAGATCCTCTCTCTTTTTTTTTCTTTTTTTTTAAGGGCATTGTGGTAATGAAATTTTACTTCAGATTTGACCTTAACCAAATATTTGGTGCATACAATAAAATCGGGACAAGGATTATTTGACCATTTATCCTGCTGTGTTGGAAATAAGAAAAAAAAACCTTTTCCTAAACCAATAACTTAACCTTAACTAACTTTTTAACTTAGGTTCCTGGGGAGAGAGAAGTTGAACTTCAGTTATTTAAATTTATTTGTAATCCACTACAACTTGGAATTATAAAATATTTTAAAATATATTGTATTTAAAATGTATACTGTATTTTACATTTTACGAAAAAATGATGGCAGATAATTTTTACTTCAAATAAATGAAATGGTGTATCATTATAGTATACTAATTGACAAACGATAAACAAAATTAAAAGCAACTTAAATTTAATAAGTTAACGAAAAACTGATAATGGATTCAAAAATTTTCAACAAAAAGACTCTTAGTTTTAAAAATAATTTACTCTTTTGAGTATAGTCAATTTGACTCAGATTTCCAGGTAAAGGCCAAGATCTAGCCTAAAATTATTATACTGGAATTAAAAGATCACATCAGAAATAACTGTTTGATCTTAAAATTAGAGAATTTGACATTGGGTTATTTTTACCAGAACGCAATAATTATCGCCATGCGAAATGCGCCAAACCCTGGCGGAAAAATCAAAGATGGTGGACGTGCACACAAATCTAGAGTATCCCCCCTAACTTTATTTCTACTGATCAGATATACATAATATATAGCCTATGTCCATCTGGAATAATGTACCTTTCAAACAGTGAAAGAATTTTTCAAATAGGTGCAGTGGTTCCGGAGATTACCCTCCACGTACAAAATTTGCTCTCTCTTTATATATTAGTATAGATACCAAATAATATAAAACAAACTTATAGTGAAAGCAGAAATAACACCACGTACAATGTCTGTAATTCGTTCGTTTGCGACAGTCGAAAAGTTAAATTACGTTTAGTTTTGAGGTAAATGTACACTTTATGAAAACTATTTTGTAATTTATTTTCGCCGTTTTCATTTTGAGATAAAAATTTGGCAGCTTCAGAATAATCGCCTGCTATTGTTTTGTTTTGATTGGAATGTAAAATAAAAGATTTTTTTTTAAATGGCTCCTAAAATTGATAGATAGCTCGAAAGTTACGTAACTGCGCTTTCCGAGGAGAAATTATAAATCGTATCAACAAATTATAAAGCGGTGTAAAAATCGCACTTAGGGCATTTCAATAAAAGGTATTTATAATACACTGCTGGCCACTGTAAATGCAACACCCAGGAGGAAACATGCAAATAACATGAAATTTACAACATGCATTAGCGGAGATGAGATATGCAAATGATTAGAATTTCAGCGCAGACGCACATCACGCGCGCCTGTGGCGCCACTGCAAAGCGCTATTTAAGGCTTGGAGATTTCGACGATTTCAAGTTCGGCAATTGTGTTTTTCTTGTGGTTTTTTCAAAAAACAAACGATCAATTATGCCTCGTCGAAAACAGCGATCATCTTTTGATCAAGTATCCGAGTTCGACAGAGGAAGGATAGTGGCCTACCGAGATTGTGGATTATCTTTCAGGGAAATCGGTAATCGTGTTGGACGAAACCAAACAACTGTAATGCGGATATGTGATCGTTGTATGCAGGAGGGTACGACGGACCGGCGTGTTCGATCGCATCCACCTCAGCGCACCACTTCACGTGATGACAGGCAAATTGTACGCATGGCAGTGACGGATCGCTCAGTCACATCACGAACCATAGCACAGCACATGTAATCTGTAACGCATCATCCAGTGTCCGCGCGTACCATTCGACGCCGTTTACAGCAGAGTGGTCTGTCCGTAAGACGTCCATTGCTTTGTCTTCCCTTGACGCAGAACCACAGACGTCTCCGCCGCCAATGGTGCGATGACAGAAGGGTGTGGACGGCAGAATGGAATGAAATTGTCTTTACTGACGAGTCACGCTCCTGCGTTATGCACCGCCACACTGGTCCTGCACTGGGTATTATGGTATGGGGCGGTATTGGATATCACTTTAACACACCTCTAGTACGCATTGCCGGTACTTTAAGCAGCCAGCGCTACATCTCGAGGTGTTGGAGCCAGTTGTCCTTCCTTACCTTCAGGGCTTGCCCACAGCCATATTTCAACAGGATAATGCGCGATCACACGTGGCACGCATTGTCCAACGGTTCTTCATCAATCGCCAGATTGAATTGCTTCCTTGGCCGCTTCGCTCTCCGGATCTTTCGCCGATAGAAAACATGTGGTCCATGGTTGCTCTACGATTGACCCAGATTCCATCCCCAGCTGCCACAGCAGATCAACTTTGGCAACGTGTGGAAGCTGCTTGGTCTGCTGTACCCCAAAAACTCATCCAAAGTCTCTTTGAATCAATGCCGAGGCGTGTGGCAGCGGTGATCTCCAACAATGGCGGCTACTCTGGCTACTGATTTTGGCAGGAACCACACTTCACAGAAGTCTATAAATTTAATCATTTGATACTTGGTCAACATGTTATCTACAAAATAAATTTTGTTGTGATATCTCTTGTCTTTCTTGGTGTTGCAATTTGGGTGGCCAGCAGTGTATATTAAATTTGAAAGGAAAAGAAAGTCGTAACTGAAAGAATAAATGAAAACATGACCGTGAAACGTCATCCTAAGACTGTTCAAACACAGGTAAATATCAAGAAAGTGAAGTTTCTGATCCTAAAAGAAAATCTGCCAACTCAAAGATCCATTGCATTGAAACTAGGAATATCTTCTGTCACTGTAAGTAAATTCATTCATAAAGATTTGAAGTTAAAAAAGGTGCTTAAACCTAAAGTTCATCTGCTTTTGCCAAAGCATATTGCTAAAAGAAAAACAAATCGTAGAAAATTATATGAAAGACACCTAGCTGCTTGAAAATGGAAATTTGTGGTAACATTCGATGAGGCATGGGTGTATTTAAGTGACTGTAATAAAAAAGATCATCTTTCTATTGCGCAACTGACGGGAATGACCGTACGAAATAGCTTCATTGGTGTACAGAAAAGTTCCCAAAGGAATTCATGATAGTTCCAGGATTTTGTTACCAAGATTCGTAAGTCATGCCGTCCCTATCGCTAGATAATACGGCGAAAATTCCTGCTGACAAAAAGTCGTCGCGACAGCGCTCCTACCAGTCCACATCAGGACCGGCGGGGCCGTCACACCAAAGCAACATTTTCTTCTTTAAGTATTATGCTGTTATATTTAGATTTGTCATTGGGTTATGCAATAATACACAACATAAGTGCACTGTATATAAATAATATCCTATATGTAACACATTACTTCAACTCTGCTTAATACTGTACATAACACTATTTGCACAATACACAACACCAACTGCGACACAGTGCACAGCCTCATTTACATAATTACAACACAGTTGCAATTTATACTTCACAATTAAATTACATTCCAATCTGTTAATTCTAAATTGAAAACAATTGTATAAAATCACATTAAATTATCAATATACTACTGTAAAATATACCTTACGTTACACTGATACATACAATGATACCATATACATATTTACAACATGATGTCGGTATTCATTTTATTTTTAACTCCATTTCACACTATATTATAGCATATTAATGAGCTACCTTTACTGCTTTTCTTATTTTATATGATATGGAATATTAAATTATCCATTCTATTACACCCGGTACATGTTTCAATACATTTACAATAATCTATTAATCATTGCTTGATACATCATATTTCATACAACTAAACATTTCAGTGAACCACACTTTCCAGAACTACCGTTATGCTGTGCCTCATATGCCCTTCAGCTATTATTGTTTTGACTGCACATAGTATATAAAATAATCATCAACATACGCTGCTTAATTTTATATTCACTATAATTACAATATTTTCAGGTTAGTAGCACTATAAATAGCCAAAACAAACCCAACAAGTAACCCAGCAAGAACTGAGCCACTATGACGATTGGGAGAAAGGAATGTGCTCATCCATCAAAATGGAGATCACCTTTTTAATAAAATTTTTACAATAAAAATCAGTAAAGAATTTGTGTTTATCCCAGTTTGTTATATCTGTAGGTAAAAACACTCTAAGATGATTAAAGTTGATGCAGTCAAATAGGCAATGTTCTACAGTTTGAATCTCACCGCATGTACAAGTATTAGGTTTATTATGGAATCTGTTCTGATATTCAGCAAACGAACCATGGCCCGTTAATGCTTGATTTATCTTAAAATCTCCTAATAATCTATCTTCTTTAACCTTGCTAAATATTTGGTACGTCTTTCTACCCTTAATCGAATGATCCCATTCATATTGCCAATTTTCAATTTCATTATTTTCTATTTTCTTTTTAATTGCGTTCCTGCTGATTTTAAAATATTTATCTATAGTCTCCTTTTCAGATGCCTCTTTCGCCGCTTTATCCGCTTCTTCGTTACCAATTATTCCAACATGGGCTTTAACCCAATGTAGGAAAATAATCAACTTTTCTTTTTTCAGCATTCTTTTGATGTAAGCTACTTGCTCTCCCTTATACGTGATTGACTTTAGTGCTTCAATCGCACTCCTTGAGTCGGTAAAAATGTCGCTTTTTCTAATATTCCTTTCCCTCATAATTTCTATTACCATTTGTATGGCATGCAGTTCAGCTATATAGGAATTTCCATTTTTTAGTCTTTCCTTGAAGATTTCCTTATTATCTCCTTTGTAGTAAACCACTCCTGCACCAATATTTTCCCCTTTCTTGGATCCATCTGTATAAAAGATGTGATCGGTTTTAGGTGTTTCATCTAATGTCCAATCAATGCTAATTAATTCATCTATATCTTCTAAAATTCTAATCCTAGTTTCAGAATTTTCAGCATTAAATATTTCTTCCTTAATTATTATTTCCTTGTTTTCATCATATAATTTACTTAACAAGTTGATTGCTCTTGCTTTTAAGTGCAGGGGTATACAACCCGCTAGTATATTCATAGCTTCCGTTGAAACCGTTTTGTAACATTTAGTTATCGATAGTAAAGCGGACCTTTGTAAACTATGTAGTTTGTTTTTAAATACAATCTGTTCTTTGTACCAAACCTCTACTCCATAAAGCAGAATCTTTTCTATCACTGTTTTATAAATTTGCTTTATAATTTCCGGTTTAATACCCCATGTTTTTCTTGTGAGTCTTATTAACTTATATAATATTTTATTTGTTTTTTCTTTCAATTTCTCCATGTGCTTTCTAAAGTTTAATTTACTGTCGAAAATGATTCCTAAATATTTCAATTCAGCATTATATTTTAAACTCTCCTGTTGCAGTTTTATGGTAGGTTTGGTACCTATATTACCTTTCCACTTAATTATATTATATGTACATTTTCCAAGACTGAATTTTAGTTTATGACTGGTGGCCCAATTCTCGCATTTTTGCAGAACATCCCTTGCTATAGCTGTAAATTTATATACTACATGACTATTCATAATAATCATCAAATCGTCCGCGAATGCCTGGACACTATATCTATAGTCCCCTTCACACTCCCTGAGTAAATCATTTATAATAATTAACCAAATAATTGGCCCAAGCGAGGACCCTTGAGGCACTCCAACATTGTAATGATGATCCTGATTTTTCATTATAATCTTCCTTTCGGTTATATAACTTTTTATAATGTTAAATAAATACTTTTTAATGTTCAGCTTCTCAAGAGCCTCTATAATACTTTTCCTTCTAACAGAGTTAAAAGCGTTCTGTATATCCAGGGACACCAAGCATGTATGTCTTTTATTAATTTTATTTTCATCTATGGCTTTCATAATATTTTTTAATGCATGTATCGTACTCTTACCCCTTCGAAATCCAAATTGATTTGATGAAAGCAGATTATGTTTTTCCAAATATAGTACCAGTCTATTCGTTAATATTTTGTCTAGTAATTTCCCCATTACTGGGAGCAAGCAAATAGGACGATAAGAGCCCGGCATCCCTGGATCTTTCCCATCCTTGTGGAAATATTGTTACAACGAAAAATTAAAAATCAAAAAAGTTTCAGGTAAAGCCAAAATTGATTCACTCTACTATCCGCAGAATATTTTAGAACCAAGTTTTGAAGAAGAAATACCAACCTTTTATGGAAAGGACATTGATAAAGTTGAGCTTCATATGGACAAAGCCTCTAGTCTCACGTCTAAGTCAACTGCCGCTTATTTATCAAAGAAAGAATCAGAAACAGGAATAAAGTGTATCCCATTTACTGAAATACCTGTAAAATCACCTGATGCTTCTCCAGTGGACTTTTGCATTTTCGGTTTAGTAAAACGAGCCTTAGGAAAACGGCATCTAAGAACACTGAACGGACTTTGGAAAACGGTCCAAGAGGAATGGGTTAAAATTGACATGACAGTACTAAGATAAAGTTTACTTTCATGGAGAATTCGAGCTAGAACTATTGTCAAGAACCATTGCTATCAGAAAAAAGCAAATCGCCTAAAAAAATACAGCATTTATACATAAAACTTAACTATCAAAATCGTTTTCATTAAGTACGAACGACCTTCTGTAACATCCTTTAAACCTCTCGCAAGCGTTTGATACCTAGAAACACATCTCATTAACAGATGCATAAAATTCATTGAGATAAGGATGCTGTTGGGCACAATATTGAAACAGAGCTTTGGGCACCTGGCTTCTTGCTCGTTGATCGAAGTGCGAGCAGCATTTTTAAACGATCCCCTTCCCCTCCACTTTCTGCCTATATTTTCATAAAAGATGAAATCTTTCAGTTAGTGCAGTGTTTTCTTGTCCCTGAAATGTGCATTGTGAAGATGTGGGGGGGGGGGATGCAGTAGCCTCATTAGTAAGCCAGTTTTTCAGGGTTCTTTACTGGCCTTCCCTTCTACCGAAAAAGCGTAAAGTGAACTTTAAAGCGGTCTACACCTATATTTCATTAAAATCTCTAAATTATTTTCGCTAGTATCAGAAATTTATGGGCAAAATGATTATTTTTAAAACTTATTTTCCCATTTTTAAAAAAATTAATATAATTATTAAATATATACATTAGCTTGTTAAAACTTTGGTAGTTTACTTGTAGTTAATAAACATTGAATATTTCCACCATTTTCACTATTATTTTTCCTCCTTTCTTTGAACTCTTATTTTCATATTAAAGTATTTCATTTAAATTTCCAGTTTGTTTGCCAACAAAATCATACATTAATTTTTTTTAATTTAGTATTACAGAAATTAATTTATGTGGTTTAATTTCACAATTTTCATGGAATTAACTCTTTGAAGACACAGTATTTTCGTATTTCAGTGACCCATAACCTTTTACGTAGATTTTGAATTTTAAGGCGCTTCTAAATGCTGTCATATGATGTCTAAATGCATAGAGCAGTTGTGAGCAAATTTTTCTCAACCACGGCCCACTTTATTTAAATAAAAAAATCTCTGGACTCCAATGAACATTTTTTAGTAGTAGCAATTGTTTTTAAAAAATTAGGAAAATTTTAACAAAAAGAAATAATTAGATTTTCACAAACTGTTTTGAAAATCGATGAACTGTAGATTTTGGGTATATATCTATTCAGCAAAATAACCAAAAAAAATTATCTTGGTCACTTTCAATACTTGTGACGAATAAGTACTTCTGCTAAGTTTTGTGTGACAAAAATTTAATATTTAAAATTTAATACGTATTTCTATTTCATTTAGGTAATGATTAACAATCATTAAAATTAAAAAAGAGTAGGATTTCAAAATTATAAGCTTCCTATTAAAACATTGAAAATTATAAGCTTCATTTAATTTATCAGAGTAAAATAGAAAAATATTAATGAGAAGTAGTGGGCCTTGACAATTAGATAATATTTCTTTAACATTTGGTGAAATATTTGACAATGCTATACTCATATCATCTTCCAGGTTAAGCCTTGATCGTTGTTTGGTTTTTACACCCACTCTTTTCGTAAACTCAGTCTCATACAAATAGGTAGAAGCGAATGGAGGTCAAGAAAGTCTTACTGTTTGGCATCTTATTTAACAATATCATATCAAATATTTTTAACATAAAAAAAATAAAAATATTAAAAATATGTAATTAAAGAAAATTTAAACCTTATTTTTTAATTAAATAATTCAGTATTATATAAATTTACTTCAAAGTTTCCCCATCTCCTCCAATTTTTTTTTCACAACCCCTTATGTGGGTCGTGACTGACAGTTTGCACACCACTGGCTTAGAGCACAGTCTATGCATTTTGTAATCTTCACATGCTCTAAATTTTGTACCACAGTCCATGATTCAGTTAAATTTTTTAATTAAAAAAATATTTTATTAGATTTTATTTATGTGATTTAGGTGCATAACATATTGAAGCAAAATATTTCCTGATGAGATTGAGAGATGAGGTTTTTAAAATAATTCATTGTTTTATAAATACATTATATATTCTGTTAAACATCCATGAAAATAAATCTTATAAAAAATGATTGTATATTCTAATTAAAGGCAAATGAGCTCTTAAATGAGGCAGTTTTATTTTGTCTTAAAACAGAATCCTGCGCCTTCGGCGAGAGCAGCCTTTGACTTTAAAAGTTATGGAACCATCGCAAGCATTCTTAGAAGAAGCTATCTCAGAGCAGTCTGACCAAAGGTTACCACCAGATGTAATGTATATGCTGAAAAGTATAAGGTAATATGATTGGAGCAATATTTTTGTAGCTTTTACTGATATTCATAACTACTTATTCATAAGTTAAGTCTCAGAGTATTGTATAGTTTATATGGTTACTTGTCTTTCTATTTTAATAGTTAGAAAAATAGTTTTTTAAGATACCTAATACATAATTCCTGTTTGCTAGCCACTGATTAAGTACTGTCCCATAATTATGTTATAGATTAAATTCTATAAATATCGATTTTCAGAAGTGCCAAAGTAAACTTCTTTAAGTAATAGAGAAAATAAGATCTGTAATTATGTTCCTAATTCAGGGAGTTAAAAAAAGAAAAAATTGGTATTATCATTGGCAAATAATTTTAATAATGGCTGACCGTGAAATTTCATAACATTTAGAGTAGAAAATAATTTAGAATTTTCAAGTTATATATATAGTGTGTGTGTGTGTGTGTGGAATTTTGAATTTCTATAGCTAAAAGAAAATTTCTGAGAAAGTAATTCTTATTTTGAGTATTTTTAAAGCTAACATGTCAGATAAAATTAACAATATCATCAAGTATGTGAACGTCATTTATATAAATGTGTCATTTCTTCAACTATTTGCAGAGTGTTTGGTTCCTTTGAAAAGCCATTATTTCTTGAACTGTGCAAACATATTGAAGCTCTACATGTGTCTGCTGGAAGTTTGCTCTTTTCCATTGGAGATCCAGATGATAGTATTTATGTTGTACAGAATGGAAAGCTAATTGTTTATGTGACTGAAATGGTGATTATCTTTTATTGATAAATTTTATATGTTTTTTGATATGTTCTTGCTTAAATTTTTCTTTGAACCTTCTTTTTGTTTGTTTTCTTATTGCTTTGAGAAGGCATCCATCATTTTCTACAGTGAAAATTCTTGCATTATCAGAGCTTTCATACAGCATGTGTCTGTAGAGAACTGTTCGTTTTTATTGGGCTCATAGCTTAAGTTTTCTTACTACTTTAAATAAACCATCTGTTATTTTGTTTAGTCTAATTTTCTGCCCAAATAATGAAGCTTCTGATTGTATTTGTGTTGGAAAAAGATGTTCTTTGTTGCATGTTCACTGCAACTAAGTGCCTAAAATGTTGAAAAAGTGTGTTATGGAATATATTGTTTTTGTTTATAAATCTATTTTAAAAAAATTATAATAATAATTTGATATCTTTACAGGATGGGAGTGAACTTATATTGAAAGAAGTTGGGCCAGGGGAAAATATTACTAGTCTCCTCAGTGTAATGGATGTGTTAACAGTAAGTTATTTGTCTGTATTACTTTTAAAGATCCTGTTCTATATTTGTTTGTAAGAGGTAACAAGATGTTTTACTGAGAAGCTATTTGTTAAATAACAAATATTGAATCAATTTCTCATTTGTTTTCTACTATTTTTTATAAAATAACTGACCAACTTCAGGTTTAAACCTAAGATTTGTTCTCCTGACATATATACACTTAACAAATACTCTCAAGTTGTGCTCTGAACCTTCAAGTACTATCTCATAGATGTAAGAGAAAATAATTGTGTTCTAAAATAAATGACATGATTAGAAATATTTTCTTTTTGTGGATGTTCTCCATTAAAATAATTTTTAAGGCCTAAAAAAGCCGCAATTTTATTGTAATTTAAATTTACTTCTCTCTGTGTGTCATAAAGTAAAATTTTATTCAAAAAATAATAAAATAGCATTTTTAGAGGATAATGTTTGTTTTAAAGTTAAGAATAGTTTAATCCATAGTTCTGATTGCTTATTTTCCTATTTGTGGAACCCCAAAGAGCTTCACCTCCAAAAGATCTTGCTTATATTAGCTTCCATTATATTTTATTAATTTTTTGCATTTGTATTTTATTTGGCATTGTTTACTCTTGCATCACTTTTATGTAAGTTGTTTTGCTTTTTAATTTAGATGTTTTCTTATTAATGAGTTTTTCTTCTATTTAAGGGTCGTATAGCTCCTTATAAATCAGTGTCTGCTCGAGCTTTAGAAAACTGTGTGGTTTTGAGGTATGTAGAAAATGTTATAATTTTCTGAACATGTGTATAGGTAGTCAAATATATTATATTGGTGAAATGATAAATGATGCATTCTGTTAGTTTAAAATTAATTAAGTTAACAATATATTTCAGTGCTATGTTATAAAATAATATCACACCAGAAGGAAAATTAGTTTCCTTTTAAAATGCTGTCTGCTGTTTACATAATTTTTAGTTATTTACTAGCACAAAAGTAATCTTATAAAGTATAGGCAATATAATATGTATCACTCACATATTTACACAAAAATTGAAAAAAAAAGGTTATTGATTTTAAAAAATAGATAATATCAATATCTTTTTTAACTAAGATTTATGTAATTTATTTTTGTATTATGCAAAAATAATTTTTGCTATTATTAAAAGTTTTTTTTAATATCTGTAGTTCCAGAATAAATGTAAAATGTGTTCCAGGTTGTCAATGTTTATATCATATTACTCAAAGAGATTGTTTATATATGATGTCTCAGATCCCTCCTAAAAATTTTAAAAAAAAAAATGGGGTGCATATGTAGTCAAAAAAAAATTTTAAATAATGATTTTGACCAGCACTTAACTAATGTTGTTATGCATTCTCATTCATATTTTTACATTTTTGACAACTGCTCATGTTTTCTTCAAAAGCTTCCCATTATCTGTTGCAAAATATTTTGATATTTTTTTAATGATCATTATTAATTTTCTAGATTGAAAGTTGAAGCATTTCGTTCATTATTGGAGAAGAATCCTGAATCTTTAGTTCGTGTCTCTCAAATTATTATGGTTCGCTTACAAAGGGTCACTTTTACAGCTCTCCATAATTATCTTGGTTTGACAAATCAACTCATTAAACCTGTAAGCATCAGACCTATTATAGATTTTTAGATGTACAGTGTCAGTTTCACTTAACTTGATTTAGTTCTCCAAAATGCTGTTACATCCATGCATGAGTAATATTTCAGTGCCTGTGATAAGTTAAGAAATTTTTCATTATAGTATCCTTTTTCTTAGACTACTTTCCTCATATTTTAAAGATGTGTTCTAAGTGCAAACATTTCAGCTTTATATGAACAATTTTCTTTCTCTGCTCAAAGCTGCATTTGAGAAAATCAAGCAACATGGGGAAACGTGCTTCAAGTTTTGTGTCCTTTCAGAGCCTTGTGTCCTCATAATACTTGTATAAGGATTGAAAATTTAAAATTTTTCATAAAAAGGTCAAAATCTTTTTATTTTTCATTATGGTAAAGCAATTATATTAGATTACAACACACTTATTAAATAATTTTGCTTTAACAATTTAAACATAACCAAGAAGCATCTTAACTATGATAAAACACCCTCTGATTGCTGTACAACTTAAGGAAGGCCAATAAGCTATGCTATTCAGATGACTTTAGTAACCTTTTTGTTACACTTATATCACATGCCCTGCATATGCATCTCTTTGGTAATGGTGGTACATCACTACTGAACAAAACTGTCCAGGGATAAATAAATGTTAAATGATATAAACAAATCTGTCTGTATTAACATATACCAAATGCTCTCCATCATCCAAAATCACTTCCTTTACAATGTAAAAGAATGATCGTACAATCCTTTATTGTTTGTCACCTACAGATCAGCACTATATGTAGGGGTGTTCAGGGCTACTCACCTTCTGTCAATCTGTCCTAACCTCATCCTCATGTTATCAACAGAGGAAAAATGTCTGTTCTCTTTTTCTTTTTTTTTATTAGATGAATAGAAACATTATAGAGTAACTTCAAAATAAGGGTATTTATAAAGCCATCAAAATTGATCCTTTGATATCTGTTCCTAAAGTCTGTTTAGCTTATTGGTAACAAATGATAATAATTTTTGAATTATCAAGCACTCTTGTTTGCTTTCTTACTCATGCTCATTTTTTCAGAAAAGAAATAAAATATATTCATGTTCATTCATTTTTCTTAATCAGTATGGCAAGCACTTATCCTCTAGACCAGGGGTCCCCAAACTATGGCCTGCGGGCCAACACCAGCCCATGAGCACCACTAATCTGTCCTGCTACCGCAGGCTAGATATGCCTGGATAGTTTTATTTTTTATACTTATTGGACTTACAAACTTGGTTTTGAGACACTTAGTCTTATGCCCTTTTTTTTATTACTCATTTTGCATTTATGTATTTTTTGTGCCTATTTATCGTTATGTAACATTTAAACTGTATATCGTAGTATCTGTGATACACTATCTGGCCAAAAGTATCCGGACGCCCAGTGGTACGGACTCAAAGAGTCCTGAGGCATATATTAATATGATGTTGGGCCTCCTTTTGCATTGATGACAGCCTGCACAACTCTAGGGAGACTTTCCACCAGTTTGTGATAGGTGTCCATAGGAATTGACTTCCAGGCATTCATCACAGCTGGAATGAGTGCTGGCAGTGAGGATGGTCGATTAGGCTGGCTACTGTCTTAATCTGCATTCTAATTCATCCAAAAGGTGTTCAGTGGGATTTAGATTGGGGCTCTGAGAAGGCCAGTCAAGTTTTTGAACATCCATTTCGTCAAACCATGCCTGTGCAAGTCTGTGTGTGAATGGAGCAGTTATCCTGCTGGAAGAGAAATGGGCCTTCCCCGAAATATTGCCATAGAGTTGGGAGAGCAGCATTGACCAGAATGTCCACATACATCTCAGAGTTCATGTTTCTAACCACAGGAACTAAGGAACCCAGGCCAAACCATGAAAAACTTTCCCACACCATGATGCTGCCACCACCAAACTTAACAGTCACAATGACGGTGCATGTCCACAGTCCAATGACGGTGAGCTTTGCACCATTGCAATTGACGCTTCGCTTTCTGGGGAGTGATGTTCGGTTTGTGAGCGGCTGAACGACCATAGAATCCCTGGTTTTTTAACTCTCAATGAACAGTCCTGCTGCTAGCACTAACGCCTGATGAACTTTTGAACTCCTGAGTGATTTCAATCAACGAGGACTTGCGATTTTGTTTCATTACCCTTTTTAGAGTTCTATGGCTGTGGTCACTAATTTTTTTCGGCCTGCCACTTCATTTTTCTGCAGTTTCACTGCCTCAATGTTTCCACTTCACAATTACATCACTCACAGTGGATTTTGGCGTCTGTAGAATGTCCGAAATTTCACGAACTGATTTCCCACTATAATGCCACGACCAAAGTCACTAAGCTCCTTTGACTTACTCATTGTCTCACAAACGCATAAATATGACCTGACGAACCACTACCAACACTTTTATAACTTTCGGTTATGCATCAAATTATGTCACTTGCCAGATCCACTTCTTTAGGGGGGGTGTCTGGATTCTTTTGGCCACATAGTGTAGGAACAGTTACATAAACATATACTCTACCATCAGAATAATAAATATAATTTTTACCTTAGTTATTAACTGTGCATTTCCCCCCTCTGATTTGCAGTCATCTACTTCCACTAGAAGGAACACTGCTGCATCTCCCAAAACCAGTCCTTCCAGGACTGTATCTAGACGTACAAGCCAAGTGAATCCCGCAAAAGCTCAGACTAGTGATAACCGAAACACTGAGCCTTCATCATCATCAACAGGTTGGTTCCAGAGAGATATCAGTAAGAATTTCATATGATAGTTTAACAATTAGGAATGTAATTTGCATGAATAGGTGTGTTATGTGTAAAAATAGAAGCTATTAATTTAAAAAAAACTGTTTGTACTCTTGATATTCCTTGTGACTTGGACAAAATTACTTACTTGATGGCATCAAAACAAGTAGAAAAGCAACCTTTAAAATCCATTTCTCTCTATTAAATATAGTTGTCACAACTTCAGTTTGACAGATAGCATTTGCTGTAAGTGTAAATCCTCATAACATTTATAAAATTTAATTAAAATTAAGCATTTACTTTTAGATTAGTTGTATGTTGGATGTGTAAATGAATAATGCTTGTACTGTGTAGAACAAAGAAATTTCATCTATTTTTTATTATCAAGACATTGAAAAGTGTGAGAATGGTTAAGTTTTTTTTTTGTATCAAAATTAAATACAATTGATAGTTTTACTAAGCACATGCAGATAGATTTTACTCTTCTCATATTCTTAAACTAGCTGAAAACCCCTACTTTGTTACGGAGTACATTCAAATTAAATACAACGGTCAATGTATGCAATTAATGCCAAATATATATATATATATATTTATAATAAATACAATGATCAATGTATGCAATTGATGTAAAAAAAATATATATATATATGTATAAAAAAAATCATAAAGGATATTTTCATAGACAAAATAATGAAGAAAATATTAAAATTAAATCTGACAGAGCGTACTTCAGAATATAGTACAGTTTGAGGAACATTTCTTTTACCGTACTTTAATATTTTTTTGGATAATGTCCAATCGTCTGCCGCATTAGCAAGAAATTTTTTTTTGTCTATTTCGTTGTTATGCATGTGATGCAAAATTAGTTTAAAGTATCACAAAAAGAAAAGAAACCATGTGATCAGCATTTAATAAATTAAATTCTAAAAATTCATCTTAAAAAATTCACCAAAAATCAGAAAATGGAGGTAAAGATTTGAAAAAAAATTTCATTTTAAAGGATTTTTTTATGATCTTTCTAGTGATATACATTTTATAACCCTCAGATTATTATTTTAAATGCAAACTTTAAAGAATGTTACAAAAACAGCTTAAAAATTTAATTTTAAAAAATCTAAGAAGAATTTTTCAAAAATCTCTCTTAGTGCACCCCTACACTATAAGAAGAATTGCCATGCAAAATTCAGCCCTTTAGGTCCAGCAGTTTGGTCTGTGCATTATATGTCAGTCAGCCAGTTACGGAACTGTTTTATATATATAGATTTAGCAATTTCACTTTCTTTTATTTTTGAAGAGAGCAAAAAAAAAAGGGGGGGGGGGAGTTTTTAAATTGTATTCCATGTTTGTATAGAATTCATTTTAAATTTCAGTAGAATGTTGTTTTTGTTTTATAGTATATAAGTTGAATTGTTTATTTCATTGTTAATAACTCAACTCAGTAACAGGTGATTAAGCATGAATAATATAGCAGTTTGTTGAGAATATTCATAGTTTTAACAAATTGTTCAATAGGGTTTCTTGCAACTGGTTTGTACAAACTCCCAATTATTTTCACCAATTACTGCACCAGTGTGCACAGAACATCAGAAATTTCTGATAGTCTAAAAATATCCATGTTAAAGTCAAAATTTTCGACTATTGCATGTAGTAATTTTTTTTAGAGTTTAATCAAATAGTAAAGAAAAATTGCTTTGATTTTCAGTTTTTCCTTTGGAAGATATGTCTGGTTTGTTTACAAGTCTTGTTGATATTTTTGGGGACAACTTATATTTTATTTCTTACTCTTTTCTTTTGGGATACATGGATAATTGGGAGTTCAGTAAATAATGTTGCTGGAGCCTTCAGTCATTCACGTAAGATAAGTTTTTATATAATATATATGTATATATTAATGTGTATATATGTATATATAAAATCATTAGTTGAGTATCACGAAATAATTTCCTTCAGTTGTTAGAAAAATTCAAAACTTTCCTGAAAGCTTTCTGTTTAGATTTTTTTTTCAGATTTATTTAGTTATGTTTCAAATTGTTTTTTGTTTGTTTTTTTACTTTTAGTTTTAAAAAATGTTATTTTTTTCATATCTTTTAGACATAATTACATTCATTTTTCCTAGCTTAACATAAAATTTATGTTTTATACTCAGAAAACATTTAAACTATAGGGAGTTATTTTTGTTGTTTTTAATAAATGTATGTATGATTTTACTTAACAATGTTTAAGTAAATTTAAAAATCTTCACATTTACTAAATGGTTTAACTAAAAAAAATTAATCACAAAAATTAATCTCTTAAAAATAAGAGTTTTAAATATTGCTGATTTGGCAAATATTTTTTGTGTACTTTGTTTTGGCATGATTCATTTAAAAGATGTTGCTTGTTCACGTATAAGCATTCCAATAGATGTTAATGCATTTAATATGTATCTCTTTAACTCATGTCTCTTTTGTAATTTCAGAAGTTGATGCAGCTACATATCATTACAAGGAAAATCCACCAGGTTGTGCAGATGAAACACAGTTATCTGCTGCTGTTGCCAATATGCAGAATGTAATTATTTTTAATTTATTTGTTTTGATTGTATCCTCTTTTTTACTAGAGAATATATATTTATCCAAAAACTGATTTTAAAAAAAAGAATACTAATGTATTTTATTTTATTTATTTATTATTTGTATGGTATTAAGCTTACAGTTTTCATATCACTTTATGGCTTTTCAAGTTTCTGAGTTCTCTCAGTCCTGAAAATTGAAAACCTGTATAGTCGTAGTTAAAAATTTGTGAACAATTTCTTGCCTTCTTTTCTTCCATATATGTCTTAAGATTTTATATAGATATTTTCTGTGATAGAGAGAAAATTGGCATGCTCAAATAGTAGTAAATATTTTGCATGGTATTCAATTTTTTAAACCCATATCTAGTTTGGCTTGTATATGTTATGTTTTCCATAATTCCATTCTATATGTTATTCAGCCAACTATTCCAATTTTAGCAGGACACCCAATTCTTTATTTCTGCTTTATTTTCTGTAACTGAATGGTTTTGTTTTCTACTTCACATTTATGTAGCTCATTAAATTTTAAAAGATGCAATTTTTTTCAACAAAACTCAATTATTAAATTATAAAAAGTTTTTCAATAAGTATTCTCTCAGTTCATTGGTGGTTTGTTTATTTGGATTTCAATTAATTTTTTTTAATTACTTGAAAAGAATTATAATTTTATTGGTGTAGGAAGCTCATTCATGTATTTTCACATGTTGGTGCCAGTGCCTCTTCAATATTCAGAAATATGTAGATGTATTTTATTGATCCTAGTTGCAAAGTCTCTCTCTCAATAGGTTGATTATGGCACTGCTTTGTGAAAATTTGTGTTTTTTCTTATATTTTCATAGAAAAAATATTTGTTAAGGGTAAATGATTTTGAATTTCAAAGACTTTTTTATTTCTGCTCTTAATTTGAAATCTAGACGGCATATATCGTTTTTATTTGTTCTCTCATACATAATTACTATATCATTTCAAATTGTTGTATTTTAACATATCATTTTTGAACCATTACAGACAAGTGTTTCTCAGAAATTTTTAAAGAAAATTGGTGTGTCAAGAAACCTTGTCAAAGGTACCAACAGATTTCGTGAAAAGGTATAATAATTGGTGTGGGTTATGAAACAGGGGTATATAAATGCTGAATGCTGCTGCAATATGTGTAGCATGCATGTTTAATCAGATCGTAAAATTGAAGTAATTTTTTTTTTTTTATTATTATTGCATGGCTAACTTTTGTAGAATGTTTAATTTTTTTCTAATGGTTTTGTGTTCAAACTCTGGAATTCCTCTTTTCTACCTTCTTTCAGTTATAGTATATTAGGTTTTCAAAACTTGATCAACATTTTGTAAAATTTAAACAGGCTTTTAATTTATTTTATAAAGTATTAACTCTGAACTATTTGAGATGATAATATGTAAGTATTTCTATTGATTTAAAGCTAAGAATGTGCAAAAATACTTTATAACTGAACTTTCATTCAAATAAAAAAAATTGCAATTAAGTCAGAAACTGTTGACTGATGTTCAAAACTTACTGTAACTTGTGTTTTATGAAATTGCAGAACTTTCAAGCCGCTTCAAAGTATAAGGTTTGTTTTATTGTTGTACCTAGTTGTCAGATCTTATTTAAATCTGTTTGTCTCTATATGATGAACCTGCTGAAGTTTCAAAGGATTTTTTCAAAAGTTAAAAGAATATAAGCTGAAACTCTCAAACCTTCAAAGAAAGTTCTCAATTCAGAGGACCTATTATTCTCATATTATTTAATTTCTCAAGAGTATTATTACATAAGTAGAACTCTCTTTGCCTTCTGATAATCTTTTGTCATTCTCTTGAAAATGGTTGAAATGATAGATTAGTGCTTATTCCTTCTCCTCCTTCAACAAAGATTGTTGTAATTGCAGTTCAAGTAACAATGGAATATTATTTATGAATTATTTTTAAAATGGTCATTTTAAATTAAAAAAAAGTTCCTATTTGTTTTCCTATCGTAATTTTTTAAAATTTCTTCATATATTTATATGTAGTCAATGAATAAGCCATAACTTTTTTATAAGCCATTTAAAAATATTTTGGAAAACCTGTTTTGTTGTAGGCATCTACAAGTGAGTCTGAAAATCCAGACAAAAAAAATCGTAAAAGAAAAGCAAGTTTCTATTTCCCCCCAGAACAAGGACTTGTTCATGCAGAAGAAGATCTTCAAATGCTGGCTGTTAAAGGCTTTGTTCAACAACTTGGATTAGATGTAAGCCTCTAATTTAGACTTAATTCTCAATAATTATTCATAAGAATATATATTTTTTTAATACAAATGCAGAACTCCTGTGGGCTGAAGCCCTTAGGCTGAGAGAAATACATGTTAGTACAAAGTTGGTTAGCACTTAAGGAAAACATATGTAAACCAAAGAAAAAGGAACACAAGAAAAATTTAAAATAAATTGATCAAAAATTTGATAGCCAATCTCTGATCTCCCAGTATTAGTCATAAGAATAAAAGATGCAATTTTTAACGTAGGATTACATTTCTCCATAACGGTCCTTTGGAAAGCAAAATTTCAGGCGCTAAAACCATCCATCCTCGCGAGTTATAATTTTGGCAGTGTGCCAAACCCAGTCTGTATCGCTTCGACAAGCAGTAAACAGTTAAACAGAAAAGTACTAAAATGTGTTAAGATTTTGACATACATATATACATACGTACATATATATAGATCCGTATATATATGCATACATACATATATATATAGATACGTATATATATATATATATATATATACATACATACATACATACATATAGATACATGTTACATAGCACATACAAAAGAGGTAAGTAACGATAAGTAATCCTACATTAATTACCCGTGGTAGTTTCATTAGAGGAGACTACCTGAATTCTTTTTTCTATTGAAAAAAATAGTTCTTAGAAGATGAAGATTCGTATTATTAAGGAATCTTCATAAAAGAATTTATGCCTATTATCTAGTTGATCAGAATGTTCTTCCTTTTTTTTTTCTTACTTGAAACTGAAGTGTTTTCATAACCTCTATTTTTAATTCTTTGATGAAAGGTTTTTAAATGACAAAATAGTGTTAAATAAAATAATCAGTTGCCAATAAAATTCTTATTTAAATTAATTTTAAAAATTTATTTATGTAAGCACACCCAGTTATGTCAGGTATCCAATGATAAATTGTGCTATGCCATCTTAAACTGTTTTTAAAAGTAATTTTTAAGATTGTATATGAACTTGTAGACATGAATGTTGATAGATGTTGAAATATAACTTTGTTTCAGTGTACCTTGTAAACAGCTATATTCATGAGAGTTAAGTGTCACATTAATGTTCAATTTTTACTTTAACTTGAATGTGTTTGTTTCACTAGGGAGTTGAGAGATGTATTATGTATTTTTTATGCTTGTGTATTTAGATTACATTTCATATTCCTCTGAGATTGGATTAATTCAAGCCGAATGGATGCTTATTGTGAATAGTGATTCAAGTTAAACTCAGTTAATTAAAAGATCTTTGCTCTTTTTTAATTATTCAGAACATAAACATTTATTGAATTTTTTGTGCTGAAGAATTAAAATATTTGTCTTTATTTTTTCTTTTTTCTTTCAAAGTGGAAAGAGTTTTTACAAAAATAAGATTAATTTTTATGGTAATTAGATTATTTAAAAAATTTTTTATTATTCATTTTAGGATGAAACAATTTTGAGAGATTATGTGACCGTTAAGGAGCTTCCTGCTAATACTTACATAATTAGAGAAGAAACCGTGGAGGATGTTGCTTTACTGTACATTATTGCTGGGTCACTGAATGTTTCCCAGAAAACTGCAGATAAAAAGGAAGAAGTGAGTCTACTTACACCTTTATTTATTTATTTTTTTTATCTGATGTTTTCAACTTGTTTCCTGCAGATGAAAGTTTGCTAATTATGTTTACATTGGTGTTACATAAGATGAAAAATGGCTGTATAAAAGTTTACATGACTTCCATAAAATATGAATTCTGAATTTTGATATCATTAATTTTTGTCCCTTTTGCTTTTAGATTTTCTTTTCTATTCTGTTTTTTACATAAGCATGTTTATATGTGCAGATATCAGGGTCATATATTCCATAGGGGCATTTTTTGCTCTGCTCATCATAAAATGGGGTATATTTGTTCATTCTAAGCTACAGCCAGTAAGCATGTCATATAAATAAAAAAAGGTATATTTCTCATTACTTGAACAATCAGTACTACATGGAATAATTTTCCATCTAATGTTTGTACTGTCCTGCTAAGCACCCTAGCTTCCTTAGCTGTTAGCAGCATTTGGAGAAGGGAGGGAAGGTAAGTGTGATAGGATACAGTGAGATTTGCTATTCCGAAACAAGTTGTGACAAAACTCTACAAGCAGTGAGATTAGCCATTAGCAGGTATGCTACTTTTAGTTCTGCTCCATTCCTGTTGAATCTCTCCAGATTATTTGTGTTATTATCAAACTATAACACTTAAAAAGGACAATCATTGTGTATAAATTTTTATAATTATTTAGAATTGCTTCAAAAGTGTGTTTAATTTTTTTTTCAATATGGAGGGTCATTCTTCTATTTTATATGGCTTGTAACAACCCAACTTTAATGAAATTCTTTTTTAAAAAAGAAATTCTTATAAATCAATGGCCTTGCCCCCCCCCCCCCCCAAATTACCCTGTTCAATAAGCAAACACAAAGGCTAGGGGGGATGCTCTTGTTTCTAAACATGTCTGTTTGTTTGTTTTTTATCATCATACTCTGAGAAAAATTACATAAGTTTTTCTGCCGGCCATTTTTCTTTTTCCAGTAATAATGATTAATGAATGTAAATTACAATTTTGTGGCATTATCACTTATCATTTGCTTAATGCAATTATAAGTGATTACATTTATAAGTAGGTGCAATAATATAATACAAGTTATTTGAGTAGCATTAACTTGCAATATTATAATTGTTTGTCCACACATAACAAACATAAATCAACATAATGAACTTATACACAACATAATGTGTATAATAAAGAGAGAATTTGAAAGACTGATGCAATTTGTTTGTTTCTAATGTAACAGTGGTCGGCTTGAAAATCGGCCCTGATACCATTCCTGCTGATTCTTATGTAAAATGACCTCCTGAATCCAAATATTACCCCCGTTTTCCCCTATCACCCACCATTTTCAGGAGAGGACCCCTCATCTATTTTTATCACTTTTCGATTATTTGGAGGGATGAAAAGGATTATTTTTGCCTTTACATTTCTTCTTAGGGGCTAGAGAGGTGAAAAGTTCTAAAACATGAACATTTGTAGCAAGAAGGTAGATTGGGGGGGATTTACCCCCTTAAATTGTAAAAAAAAATCATTAAAAATTATCTATTCCATTTTTTTCACTTATTTTCTATATATTCCAGCTTCCAGCCCCCTTTATCCTCCCCCAAACATCCCCAAATAATAAAATTATATAGCAATAATAATAACAAAATATAGCAACAGTTTGGAAGATTCACTGTACCATGCTGGCACTCTCAATACCCCGCGCGCACAGGTTTGCACAGGAATTTTCATACTTTGACAAATTTAAGCTTACATTGCTTTTGTCACTATAATCCTGCACTGTAAAGGTACCCGTAAATCAAGGCCATTTGCTGTTCCCATGGTTTGGCACAGACTTTGCTGTCATCTCACAGATTGTTACTTTTGTATGACTTCCACCATCGGGTTCTCTAGCAAAAGTAAGCATACAATTCAGTATCCTAATGTCCCTTCAACTCTAAGACCAGTTCCTCACAACAAATCTTTGCCAATCCCAGTGCCCCCCAAAACCTATGCACTAGAGCCAGAAACGAATTTGAAAGACTTTTAGCCACATCCTGGACCATCAAATGATATGTCCATCAATGATGAAGAGTGTTTAACTGATTCAGCTCATCGACAACCTCACCTCGTTACTTAGTCAGAATTGAATGATCTCGTCAGGGATTTGGAGTTACCTAAGAGTAAATTTCAACTTCTTGGATCTCGACTTCAGCAGTGGAATCTCTTAGAAAAGGGCATAAAAATCTCTTCTTACAGGACCAGGCAGTCAACCCTGAAGTTATTTTTTTCGGAAAATTCCTATGCAAACTTGTGTGCGCGAGGTTTTGAGAGCACCAGCGTGGTACAGTGAATCTTCCGACTGTTGCTGTATATGTTTATTATTGTTACTATATATTTTATTATTGTTGCTATATATTTTTATTACTGTTGCTATATATTTTTATTATTTGGGGGTGGCTGAAGGGGGCTGGAAACTGGAAAATGTAGAAAATATGTGAAAAAAACCGCGAAAAAATTTGAAAAAAAATCGATCATTTTTAGTGATTATTTTACAATTTAAGGGGGCAAATCCCCCCCAAATCTACCTCCTTGCTACAAATGTTCATGTTTTAGAACTTTCGCCTCTATAGCCCCTAAGAAGAAATGTAAAGGCAAAAATAATCCTTTTCATCCCTCCAAATTATCGAAAAGTGATAAAAATAGATGGGGAATCTTCCCTCCCAAAATAGTGGGTGATGGAAGAAACAGGGGTTATATTCGGATTCAGGAAGTCATTTTACATAAGAATCAGCAGAAATGGTGTCAGGGCCAGAAAAAAAATATTTTTTTTGCAGACCAGTGTAATCAATAGTTCCATCTAAGAGGCCACAAAGTATCAGATGAATAATCAAATTAAGGAATAAATTTTGGAGACCCTGAGCTTATGATTCTTAACCAGTATGAAAAATCCCTTTCTGTTTTTCATAAGACTTCTCCAGCAGGACAAAATATCATACTTGTACCAAGCAAAGTTAAAGCAAAGGTAAGAGAAAAAAATTATATTAGTGCAACCACATCAGTACCTGTTATACTACATAAAGCATCAGAGGTTAATGTTCAACTGTTTATTGTGTGTTTGTGTGTACTGCATTACTTAAGGGACCAGTTGTGCAACCAAAATACTTTTTCAGGAGGAAAATTTAGTTTTGATTTAGGGAGTTTTTGTTTCTAGATGGGAGTGGGGAGGAATTGAAAATTATCATAGGAATCTCCTTTTTTTTCTAGCAATTTTTAGTCTCCCTAGAAGTTTGAGTTATTCATTAAAAATTTTTAGTGAAAAGAAGGTGGCCTGTACTCATATAAAAGAGAATAAAAAATTTCTCACAAATTTATAATAACAATATGTTAGTTTTAAACCTGTATAATTTTTGATCAGTTATTACTGCTTTATTGTTTTACATATATTCAAACATCAACAGCAAAAGAAAGTTATTTTCCTTGATCTGAAATCCTTCTGTTTTATATGTAGATAGATAGATGCAACCTCAATGTGTAGCACATCCAGTATCTTTGATTATGATATGCTGCTGATTTATATGTGTTGCTATTGGTGTAAAGTTATATAGATTGTGTTTATGCACTGTAATTTTGATACTGCTTTCTGCTTGAGTTACTCAAATGATCTTTGTTCTTATTATCCAAAAGAATAGCTTGAAAAGGAAGTGAACATTTATTTTTGAGTTTCTTAGAAACATATATTTGAATAACATGAACCTTTTAAATTATTAATTTTGTTATGACATGAAAGATATTCAAGGCTCTAGAAAAGATATTCACAGGTGGGCCTTAAGTTTCTTTTATGAATAATGTTTTAAATGTGATATATACTTTGCATCTTTTCTCTCTTTTTTTTGTAGAGTTATTTATTTGTTGTGCATAGCGGTGAAATAATGGGGGCTTTAGCTGTTCTAAGCGGTGAACCATCCCTTTTTACAGTCCGAACTAGGCACTTCTCTCAAGTAGGCATATTGAGTAAAAAGAACACATATGAGTAAGTTTTTTTTTTCTGAAATTTTCTGTTGAAATATTTTCAGAGAAATATTGTGGATTATTTTTTTTATATAAACTTTTTCATGCCGTAGCTTCATTGATTCTCTCTGCCATAGTTTTACTTTCTGAAATTCTTTGAAAAGAATACATGTTGATCTATATAATCATTTTTTTTTACCTATAACAGATAAAAATTATGTATCAAAATCATTAATTGAATTCATCAAAGTTATTTTCTAAGTTTAACTAGACTTGGTAATAATTCTGTAATCATTTTGCTAGAGATGAGTTTAATTTTAAAATATCATGCTGAAAGATGTAGTTGTGTGGGCATTGGTTTTATTTTAATTCCTGTATTGAGAAAGATAATTGAATTTCAGTATAAGATCTAGAATACTGAAATTTGCATAGTTATAATTACTTAGTTATATACACTGAAGAGCCAAAAAAACTGGTACTAATATTGTGTAGGGCCCCCACAAGCACGCAGAAGTGCTGCAACACATCGTGGCATGAACTCGACTAATGTCTGAAGGTATCCTGGAGGCTAATCACACCATGATTCCTGCAGGACAATCCACAAATTCATACCATGTGTGCATCTAGCTGATTTGCATAAACATAATTACATATGCAGAACACGGAAAAAGTTTATGCCGAATAAACATCTATATAATTGTTACACAAAAATACACTTACAATAAATAACAGATATTACAAAAATGTATAAATATTGAAAATTAAATTTAAACATCGCAATTAGCAATAGCAACTGAACATCGCAATTTGTGATCGTAGCAAAATGATTACATTACGTCATCCCTGAAGCTGGTACCTCGTACACTGTATTGAAAAAACAACATGAAGCTTAATTTCCAAATTGGAAAGACGGAAAGTGGGAAGTATTCCAACACACTCGATACAATTGGAAAAGAGACTCGTCAGACCAGGCAACGTGTTTTCAGTCATCAAGAGTCCAATGGAGGTGTTGGCAGGCACAGGCAAGGCGTAAAGCTTTGTGCTGTGCAGTCAACAACAGTACACGAGGGGCTTGTGGTGCTGAAATCTGCAACAATTTAAGGAAGTATTGCACATTTATCTTGTTTAAGGATTCTTGTTAGTCGTTGAAGTCCCATTCATTCAAGGTCTTTTTCCGTCCGCACCACTGTTTGATTTTTTATGTTTTATCAGATACCTGATATTCATGGTACACTCGTGAAATGGTCGTGCACGAAAATCCAAATTGCATGGCTACCTCGGAGATGCTATGTCCCATCTCTCATGCACCAACTATTGTTAAACCATAATCACCATGGCTTTATAACAACTTTAACGCCACGTCATAAATCATTATAAGTCACATAAATCGTGATATCCTGCCATTGTAGCAGCAGGAACTGATCTAACAGCTTTGCCAGACACCTGTTGTCTTATACAAGCAATGCTGACTGCATCACGTTATGCTGATTGGTTGCATATCTCTGTTATTTGCATACGCACACCTGTACCAGTTTTTTTGGCTCTTCAGTGTACTTTCTTAATTATGTATTTTATATATTTTTTATATGTAAAAGGCACTATTTTTTTACAAAAGAAAGACATTTTGTTCAGTATATTAATAGTTATTTACAGTTTATCTAACATTTCTTTTATGTTTTCTTGCTTTTCAGAATTTTGCGTCAAAAACCCCTTGTTGTGTTACATTTAGCTCAAAGTGTCATCAAACGCCTTTCTCCATTTGTCAGGCAAATAGATTTTGCCCTAGACTGGATAAATGTGGAATCTGGTAGAGCAATATATAGGTATATTTTTCTCCTTGCTATGTTCTATTTTGTATTCTTTTTTTTTTAGTTATTTTCATGTGTATTTCTATTTGGAGATGAGAGAGGAAATACATTTTTAAATGATTTATTATGCAAAAATGTATATTTCAGTATGCTTTTCATAAACCAAGTATGATATCTTATTGTTTTTTTTTAATAGTCTAGCAAATTAAATTTAATGTAATATTCTGAAGACTGTGACAGTTTTAGCTTTAGTGTGAAAAATTTTTCTTTTTGCTCATACCTTATTGTTTTTTGTATGTTTTATTCCCAAGCTATCAGTTACCTACAATTAAGTACAGGATATCATTTACTGTGTAGTTTTATTAAATGTGAAAAGTAGCCTTGAAAAGCTTTTATTTTTAGTTCAAGATCTGAGTGATATTTTGTGTACAACTTATCTGTCTGCTATATTTTATTACAGAGTTCAGTTGTAATTTAAAGATTTTTGATACACAACTGATAAGCTGGAGTGGTATTTGCAGTTCAGGGTATGGGAAAACTGCACCAAATGGAACATATCTTCCTATTTTATTATTGAATCTACCTATGCTGTTGATCAGAAGTAAAGGTGTCATAAAATGTTGACATTTTTTTAAATGAGATTGTTGTGTGCCTGAAGACTGAAGTTCCTGGTTGGCATTTTATAAGTTGGTAGGGAATTAAATTAGAATGTGATGACTTACAGGCAATTAGATTGAATTTTCTTCCATTTTAATTGAGTGAGTTCAGTTTTGTTTGCTAATTCTGAGTAAGTTGGCCTTTCTTTTTCTCTTTCCTGTTTTGTATTTTTTTTCCTCATGTATGGTATCTTTTATCTTCCTGACAAAGGATTTTGGCTTTATCACAAAGAAATTTCTCTAAATTGTATGTACTTAAATATTGCATGACAAGAATATTTTGGGCAGTATGAAGCAGAATGTTAAAATATTAGGATGATCAATGTATAATCAAAAATCTTGTTTTCCTCATTTAAATATTTCCATTATTTATGTTTGCAGTTGGGATTTTGCTTTTCATATGCTTTTGCAAATGTCACTATAAAATACAACACAACTCTTACCCTTTTTTCTTGTTTGGGTTGTAGCAGCCTTCTAGAGTCATTTTTCACCATTCAACAGGTTTTATAAAGGTGTGTTTAACCAGATCATAACCTTTTGATTTAACCTTAACGATTCTATTTGACGTCTACAAAATGTGTTTATTCAATTTTGTGTCTTATAATAGCTTGAAATATGAGATCTTTCTTGTCATTTTATATGAAGCACTTAAAAAGATAGTTTCACTTTGTATACTGAACATAACATACACATTTTGGTGTTATATAGAGTGATAATATTATAATATAATTACTTTTTACAATATTTTGTTTCCTTTATAAACTTTAGTGTGTATATTTTTCCATCTATAATTTTAGGCAAGATGATGTATCTGATTCTACCTATATATTGTTGAGTGGGCGACTGCGATCAGTCCTCAGCAGAGCTGATGGGAAGAAAGAGCTGGTTGGTGAATATGGAAGAGGAGATCTTGTAGGAATTGTAAGGGAAAACAATATTAATTATTTTAGTTGATTCACATGTTTACATGTATTCATTCTTTTTATGTGAAAAATGATGCACTATTTTTACATTTCATAATCTTATGCTATATTTATTGTCTATTTCAAGCTTAATTGAGTTGAAGGTTGATTATTTGTAGGCACCTTTAAATAGTTTAGTCTTTCATTCTTTCCTAACTGCATAGCAAAAAAATTTTTATTGATATAGTTAAAATTATGTTTATATAACCATTAACCCCTTGAGGACCAGCACGCGGAAAACGAATCACTGTCACAGGAACGAACGCTCCAAAATGGAGCGTCGCCACCGGCCCACGCATTTTCAGCAGTTAAGCCTAATTTTACAAAAAAATTCATATAAAATCAGCATTTTAATATAATGACTTCAATTTTAGAAATTATGTATATAATATACTACTTCTTAATATGTATTAATATAATGAATATAACGTTAATAGAAATAAATGAAACATGCAAAATACTATAATTATACTTAAACACATGGAAACAAATACTGTATACACAAAACCAAAGTTACAAATACAATATTTAAAAAAAAGAAAATTAAGCAATAATTATCTGTAGATAATGAAATTCCAATTTAAATATTCTGTTGTGCGTAGACTAGTTCAAAACAAGGATCGACACACAGTCCTACGTTGCATATTTTGCACTTATAATATGATGTTTTCTTTCGCTTTTCCTTGTTTTTAGCTCACACAACGCATCGCCTTCTACCTTTATAACCTTTTTCGTCAATTTAAATTTTTGGAAAATGTCTTCCAGATAAACGGAAAGGTTGAGTGCCCAGTGATTTTGGACAAATTTTTAAGTTTCTTGGTTTTGCGAACTGTTCTATTATCTGATTAACAACTCTGGATCTGAATTCCAAAGCGGGCATTTTCTCTCCTTTTACCTTCGAATATATTACATTTGCATTTAGAAGTGCCATTATCTAACAAACCAAAAAACAGCTTTTTATGCCATTTCACTGTTTTTCTAAATGCTGGATAGTGATTAATGATAGAATTGCCAGTGTCAACACCTTCCATATTTTGATTACAACACATATTTCACTCTTAGTTAGGTATCTCGGTCTTTTAGCCATGGATAATGGAATGAAACGGAATATAACCCCACCCCTTAAATTAATGGCCAGCAGTCTCACAATGTATATACGAAATCACTTTGTCGCTAGACAAAGTGATTTCGAAATTGTGGCATTGTTGCATTGATTTGTGGCATTCATTCACAATGTATATACGAAATCACTTTGCCTAACGACAAAGTGATTTCGTGTTCGAGAAAAAGAAAAAGAAAAAAAATATCCAAAACATCTACAAAAAACACCCAGAAGTATTTCTCTCTCATACCCTGTAATAGTCAGTTAGATGCACTTCGCCATATTCTCCTAACGAAAAAAGCAAAGCAATAAATAAAAATGCTGGTGTCCCTTTAACACTTAACACATACGTGCACTTTAAAGAGCGGTGATTCATAGTTTGTTTACACCAATAAATCTATCCAATCCAGAAGCACAGAACAAAAAAACAGAAACTAATGCCCGTACATGAAGGTCAAATGCCATGTGACTCAACCGTTGTGAAAACCGCTACCATTTAGCGCCATCTACTAGCATTTAAAAAATTCAAACAAATCGTTCCATTTTCAAATTACGCATATACGACGCTGGGCTCCCCGTGATCATCAGAGTTCTTCGGGTATGCGAGATGCTGGGCTGATAACAGTGGAATCGTTGCGTCGCGCATACGGGACGCTGGTTGTGAACGGGTTAAAAAACAAATTTTGTAAAAAAATTTTCATATTTTCAATTCTAGTAAATATCTTCAGTAAATGGGTAAGAATGATTATGATAGTGCTTATGAGTTTGAATCAAATTTTGAATAATGACTTTACAGGGGAGGGACTGAGGACTTTTATGTTAGGTGTAAAGATAAAAGCATTATTTTTAGTGCAAATTTTATTGATATCATTTCAGAATAATTACAAATTAATTTAGGTTTTTTTTGCCTTTAAATAAAATAATAACAACAATGATGAAAATAATAAAATAATTTTTTGTTGCATATACTGTGGCATTCATCCACAGAAGGTCAAAATAATACATGTTACAACAGGATTCAGAATTATTTTTAAATGCCTTTAATTACTAGTATCAATACATCTACTCAAAAATTATCATTTACCTGTCTCTATTTAGGTAGAAGTTCTGACCTCAACCAAGCGATCAACAACTGTTATGGCTGTAAGGTAACAAAACATCTATTTCCAAAGCATTTAAGGAATAGCTGTTATTCAATTAATTTTACTCTTTAAATTTGAATACTTTCATTGTTTATGCTCTCCTTGCTTTCTAGAAATTCAGAGCTAGCAAAACTTCCTGAAGGGCTGTTGAATGCTATAAAAATTAAATATCCTGAGGTAGTTCATTAATACTTTTTCATTTTACTTTTGTTTCAAATTGAATCCTTTTCACTGATCAGTTCTATGTACATCCATATTGATAACCCTATGCTATCCTATTATCATATCTTGTTAAAATTGCTTTATTTGCTTTGAAGGTGTTGTATAATGAGAAAAGTCAAAATTATTAAGAACTACTTGGTCATTATTTGTGGCTTTTGTCAACAATTTTCTGAGAGATAATTGGTTTGTCTGTTAAATAACATCAGAATAAATTAGTAACAGTTGAGTTAAAATAATGGTAAAGGGAAAATTTAATATTGTCACTATTATTGTTCACAAAGAGTAACTGCATGTAATGATTGAAATAATGGGCATTTTATCCTTTGTCTAATCATGGGTTACTTTTGTCTACATATCTACTGTCAGTTGTTTTCCCAGTAGTTTTAAAGTATGCTATTAAGAAAATGTAGAAGTTCATAGAAAATTTATTACTCAAGATAATGTATAAATGGGCTGAAAAATAGGTGGTATATAGAATATGTAGTTTTTCCTCTAGCCACGAGAATTCAATGACCTATAAATTATTCTAATTACAGTTTAAAATGTTCATCTATAAAAAAAAACCTAATATCTATGTGAGAGGCAGGTCAGATGTACAGCCGAATTTTGCACTGAAGTTTTACTTCCAATGATAATTTACAACATCTTTCTCATTACATCTTAAGTGCTTTGTAACCTTGTGAAATACTCCTTGTACTTTTGTAGTTGCATATTTTAGGCTTCAATTGAGTGCAAGTGTTTTAAATCACAGACAAAGTATACAGTTATATTAGGATTTTATAAATCATGTGCATGGTTTATTTCAATACTCATTAAATTTTGTCCTACCAATCTTAATTGTTTTAGCATTTAAATTACTATTTTGCAGGTCATTAAATCATTATAAAACTTAAACTCTGCTAGTAGATATCACCACTTGTATTATTAATGTGTATGAACTTAAGAGAAGATTATGAGGGCTTAATTCAGTAGAATGTAGCCTTTAGAGGGCTAAGTTCAGTAAATTTTAGTAATGTAAGAATTTTTTAGACTATCTTTTAGTGCATATGTTTATTGTGTTTTATGCAGTTTAAGTTGTTTATATATGTTATCATATTTTTTTACTGATTGTAGGTTGTAACAAGATTTATTCATCTTTTGGGACATAGAATATTGGGAACACTCCAAAAAAGGCTACCTTATGCTAGTAAGTTAAATCAAATCACTATTATACTTAACTCTAATAGCTTATATTTTATATGGAACACTCTGCACATTCCTTTTAGATATATATTCAAAATTTGTTCAAATTAACTGGAAAAAATTTGCATAATTTTCCCTTTATTAGCTTAAATTCATGAATGCTTTTCATCATAGAGAAACCTTTACAGCATTACTTATGAAGAATATCATAAGGGTATAATTGAAGGTTTTTATACTTTCTTCTGCACCATATAAAACTCTTTTTAAAGGATGACTTGTTTTCCTCTCTCATTTTTGTCTCAGATTTACATTGATAATGTAATTTTAGAAGATTAATAAAACTTAAGAGTAAAGTTTTTTTTTAAATTTAAAATAGTTTAGTTGAATGTTTTTGTTAGTCATTTTCTTATACCATCACTTAAACTTACCATTAAGAAAATGATTCCATTAGTAATGTAACATATGCCTATAAAGATATCTTCATGGCTGAAATATTCATTAGGTCTATAGCTACAAATCCCTCACCTTTCTCTCTTTTTAGGAGTCACAAAAATTTAATATAAAAGTTTGTAGCTATGTTGTGCAAGAATTATGTAAAATTTGGAAAATTACCCTGTATTTCAATATTGAATGCAACCGACAAAGTTCTGATGCCCTTAATTGACACCCCCCTATCTCCCCCAGTAACTTTCAAGGAGATTATTTTGTTGTGCTTCTGCATCAAGACATAGCTTAGGATTACAGCAGTGCCACTGCTGGGATTAGCATGTTAATTTGGCAGTTTATGTTTCCAAAGTTTTTATTATGGTTTTGTTGAAATTAAATTTGTGAGGTACAGAGAAATGAAAGATGTAATTAGTTGATTCTGCTTGAACATAGTTGTTACTTATCTATGTATTAATAAATTGTATCATTTTGATGAGCTGTAACAGTAACCAAAAGCTGATTATGACTGTTTGGCAAGCATGTAAGTTAAATAAAAGATAGCACTTTTGCATTTATGTATTATCTTACCTGCAGGTGATAAGGCTCTTTCAATGGATTCTAGACCAACTGGATCTAATTTTGCCACAGTAGCTATTCTAGCAGCTATGGAAGATGTTCCTCTGACAGCTTTTACTTTGGAGTTATATCATGCTTTATCAGCTATTGGTATGTCTTCTGTTTTAAATTATGTATTGAGTTTCTATCTAAATACATTAAATTTTATAATAATGGTAAATTTTGCCAGGGAAAATATTTGTTTTATACCAATAATATGTAAAAGAAAAAATGTTTTCTAGGGATTAGCTTTTAATTTTTTTTTTCTTCCATTAAGCGAATTTCCTAATTTTATTTACAAATTGTCAGTTTAAAACAATTTTGTTAGTTCCTTTATAATGACCAGTTGAATAAAAGTTTTTTAATATATGTTTTGCATCTGAATTTGAACAACTTGTACAACATTTTTAAGTAGTTCTATTTGTTTGTATAATACTTTCAACCCTTAGTCAAAAAGCTGCAATGTGGAGATACCATGCATTTTACTATTTACAAAAAAAAAAAAAAAAAAAGCCTAGTGGTAGGGCATTGGACTTTGAATGGAAGGAGCTCAGTTTGTATTCTGACAAGCACCATTGAATGCCTTTTATATATGCACCGGATATGGGTATGTTAAATCTATAGACCAGAAAGTCCTTCCATGTGGTCAGAGGGAGGGGGAAGGTACGAGCCCTCCAGATATTGCCCCTGGGGAGTGCTCAGTCCAAGTATTGAAGTGCCACCTGGGGATGGTGTTTGTTTACCTATATGGTGCCTCCGTTGAAAGAAACTGGGGAATCTTGTGGATGCTTCGGGTAAAAGTCAAATCATAATGTGCCTGCTATGTTGGGAAAAAATCCTTTGTGCAGATGTGTAAAATTTTAACAATATTCTTATGCCTTTCTGACATTATGAAAATTTGGTGTGGGTTAAAATGCAATACTCTTTAAAAATGCACTTTTTGCTCTTTATACTTAAGTGCAATTTTCTGGATTTTTTTCTTTGTAGCCTCGGTCCAATATTTTAATGCTTACCATGATGAAATTGTTTCTGTTAACTAAATCTCCTTGTAAATGTTATTAAACCTGATAAAATAGAATTTGATTGACTGTAAAAAAAATAATATTTTTCTAATAGGCACAGTAATCTAGGTCTTTAGTTTCAGACTATCTTGATTATTTTTTAAGCAGTATTCTGCCTAAATTTATTTTTACTATGAGTATGTAAGTGTAGGTAAAAGTATATTATGTATACTTTGACGTACAATAGTATTTGGTATAGTGTACTACTTAAAACTATTAGATGCATAATCAAAACATGATATATGCATATATTTTGCTCATTCAAGGTTTCTGTAGACTGCAGTGAAAACTCTATCAGCTCTAAAGATTAAAACTAGAAACTCAAAATAAATAAAATTGCAAAGCTAAAAAATCATAAAATTGCATAATAATGTGAAGAGCTATAATTAATTTCGAGTTTTGCACTTTAAAATTTTGCTATAATTCTGTTTCAAACCAAAATGTTTAAATCTTCCTGTCTGATAAATATGAATTTATATCATCCAAAATCAAATATTTTTACCATAATCAAATTATATCTACATTGTAGGAATATTTTTTCATGCACTGATAGGATACTATCCCTGCTTACATATCTGTAATAGCAAATATGTTAAAAAGTATCAGTTTCTGAAGCACATCCTGGAAGGGGAAGTAAGTAATGGAAAAAGATTTCACTTTGTTTTGGACTTGTCAATTGGACATGAACAACAAGTTGGCTAGTGAAAAAGAATTCTAAAACAGTATTATTATTTATTTATTTTTTGTTAGTGAAAAGCAGCAGTCTAAATTTTTCATCAACAGTTTGTGAAAGATGATAGTTCTTTTCCTTTATAGGCTGGTTTAACTGTATTTTGTGAGTCAATGGTTAAGAGTATTTCCACTTTTAGAGTTATTTTCCCCTAGCTTAATTTTCAGCTCTGTCGTGCTAAGGGCATAATCTGGGCAAAGTCTGTAACCAGGCTACTGGGTATGCTGGATATGTATATTTTAGCTATCAGCCTATATTAACATCTTTCCACCTGCTTCAATGTTCTTCTCAATACTGAGTTGAAGAGTGGGGCAAATTTTTATAAATTATTAAGCAATAGCCAGTCCAAGGGGGTAACAGTAAGGGCAATTGCCCCCCCCCCCCTCCAAAAAAAAAGCCCAGTTCTTTTTTTTTTTTTTCCTAAAATTATATAATTGTAGACCTAATACTAAATGAGTTTAAATTTAAAATGAGACAATGTTTATTTCTTATATATGGGGGGGCAAGCTGATGTTGCTTGCCCCCCCCCCCCCAAAAAAAAAAAAAAAAAAAAAAACTGGACTGGACTGGACTGGAGCCGCCCCTGTTATTAAGCATAAAGTGAACTTAAACCTCCCAAATAATTAATAAGATATTTATTCAAGGTAATAATTTATTGAAAAAACAAAGTATTATGAAATATTAGTCCTTTTTTTTTTTTTTTCAAAAAATTGTCAATGTTTTAACAGAATGATTTGTACTTTTGAACATCAGCAGGGGTAATTAAGAAATTTTAATTAATCAATGTTTGTGTGCCATATATATATCAATACATTAAAAGCGATTTTTTAACCTTTTAACATAAATTACTTTTCACAGGACCAACTTTACGTTTGAATTCTGAAATCATAAAAAAGACTCTTGGACCAACAGCTCTTTTAAGGTTTGTTTCATTTGCATTAGAAATGTTAGTGTTAATAATTTTAAATGTTTAATTTTTATCCCACAGCGAAAAAAAAATTCAGTATAATTTCTGTTACTTTACAATTGAGTTGAGTAATCATTAATTAAAGCAAATAGTTAATTCTTTAATGTTTAATTTAATTTACACTACTTATGACTATAACCTTTAGTACCTCAAATATTATAATAAGTACATTATTGTAAACATTGGCATTGAAATTATCAGCTGAACTTGTCCTTTAAGGTCTAAGGGTAAATCATTTTTTATCAATTTTATGAATGGCATTATTTCCCATATTAAAAGTTTTACAAAATTTTGCAACTGTAACAAAACTTGGAAGTGACTTTTTTTTACTGAAGTTGTTGCTTAAGGTCTTAAAAAGTCTGTACAGATCTGTTTTGACTTAGCTTTGTGTTAAATCTTATTGTGAATAAACTGTATTTTAATGCATGTATATATTTATTGAGCTCTATTTTCAGTGCTAATGAATACAGATTATGCGGCTGGTTGGGCCAACAAGAGGATCAGCACAAAATTGTTCTATATCAATGTGATACCTATTTTTCTGTATGGAGCCAAAGATGTATTAGACAAGCTGATTGTATTATAATAGTAGCTTTAGCAGATAATGAACCTACTGTAGGAGAGGTATTTTTCTATTTTTTGAGAAAATTTGAAAATTTATAATGATTATATCGTGTTATTAAAATAGGGTATGTTAATAGTGTTTATTCTCAGATCTGAAAGTTTTGTAGGTTTTTAATCACTTTATTTAGACACATATTGATTCCTTAGATTTTCTTTTTCTTATTTTTAAGTTAACCAACATCACGCCTTTGTCATTTCTTGCATGTAAAGAGCTTTAATAATCTTTGTTCTCTAACATAAATTTCAATACAGTTCTCACCACAAGGATACTCCACAAAGGTGACATAAACCAACTTAAAATATTTAAATATAAAGAATTTATCATCAACATGACACAAATGCAGCTGTACAATTCTGCAAGTAAAAGCCGCCTGAGTAAGACATGGAACTTTTTTTTTTTTTTTTTTAATTACGTCGAGGAATTAGTCGGAAAGACCATTTCCCTGCGTGCGGCCCAATACAAACTAGCCTTAGAATAATAGTTGTCAAGAAGTAAAACGTTAGAACTAATGTTGGCTAAAGAAGCACAAACTGTCAAATGTTCTCTTGCTTGGAGCAGGCATGTCGTGAGGGCCACACCGATGAACGCTGTTACTCATTTAGCACTACCCAGGGAGCACGAGTGGCTTAGAGAATGCCACGGACGCGAGTAACACTGCTCCCCTAGACATGGAACTGTGCATTAAGAGGTTAAAACTGTTGTAAAAGTCCCGCTGAATTTTAAAAATGTTCTATATTTTGGTTATGTAGATATTTGGTATATTTACCTTTACTGAATTATGTCAGAAATATATTTACAACAAAAATTTTGAAAAGTTTCATTGGCTCCAAAAATGTGAAATGACTGATACTTCTATACTTGTTATTGTCGATCATCTGTCAATTCTATCGGCTAATTTAAAAGAAAGATTTTCTGATTTGAAACAAAATGATTTTCCAACTTGGATGATGCAGCCAATGTTAATGGATTTGTCTGATATTTCAAATGTGCAGTATCAAGAAGAACTTGTAGAAATGCAAAATGTTAAGTCAGTTAAAATTTTAATATAAAAGGAGTGGTGGCATGGCTTTGTGAGGAAACAGAAGTCAATTATCCAAATTCAACTAAATGTGCAAGAAAACTATTGTTACCATTTCCATCTTCATATTTAGCTGAATGTGGATTTATAGTCCAGTCAATGAATGCATTGTAGAGTGCATGGAATATGCGAGAATTTTGACTTCAGGACTATGTTAGGAGTAGTTAGTAGGTAAACATACTAAAAGTCCCCGCCCCTGGGGGGTGAGCTAAAGTGGGGAGGGGGGTGCAAAGGTCCCATTTTTTGGTTTTTCACTTATATCTTGGAAACGGTGCACTGTAGAAAAAAGTGTTAAATACAAAAATGAAAGTTAATTAAATTTCCTATAAAATTGTCAATATACATATTTGTCGAATTCCCAACGGTTTTCGAGATATGTTATTGAAAATCGATAATTTTCGAAAAAATCCTTTTTACCTCACTCTTTTTGTCAAACATTTGCTTCTAGTGCCTTCCGCGATCATTTCTCAGAAAAATTGTCAAAGACGAAGTTGTAGAGCATTAAATTTCCTTCAATTTGATGTAAACTTTTGCCACTTTAACATAAACGCTCAATTTCGATGTTCCTCTAGAAATGAGTATGTTGAGAGCCTGTCGCATTTTAACTGCTGTAACTTGCTATCATGATGAATAACAACACTTTAACAATGGAATAAAAGTAATTGTACTTAAAACAACACATTTTTATAATTATATCTTTTATTATATTATTACGAATCATATAATGAAAGTATTTACATGGACTGATAGTAATTCTAAAATGAAAAAAAAATGTCCATTCAAGGCAACATCTTGGTTCTTTTTTTGAGGCGGAAGTGTCAAGGCTCATTCACCTTCGTCAGCAGTGGAGACGTCGTCCAAAGAGATTGGTAGAGTATCGAGGTCGTCGTCGTCATCTTCTTCCTGAATTAATATTGCGACTCCGTTGTTGCAATTGCCCTTGCAATTCAGGCATGTGACAGAGCAGTTTAATGATCCTTTTTTACAACCACACCTTCCACTATCATATCTTTTCGTGCATCAAGAAAAAATCATCCTCAAGATTTCGGCAGGGGCAGCATCCAACTCTGAGAGTTTCAGAACTAATTGGTCATTCCTCCTCTCCCAGCCCCAATTTGGCACCCCACCATTAGGTTCCTCCCCTAACAACAGGTGTACTTGGTGGTACGTCCGGAATGCATGCTGCATAATAGCTCCTTCAGTTGGAGGGAGAATTGAGAGATCAGGCTTCATGTTTGCAGCTGCTTTGATAAATTATTTGTAGCGGAACTCGCTTAGGAATTTTTCTGTGGCAAGAGTGCCATACAATGAGAGAGTGCTCATGATCCCAGCTGTCTCAATGGAGTCAGGAGAAGAACCGATGGCAAATACCTCAGCTGTACGTTGTATGATTATGGACTTCTGGTAGATTTTGACAAAACCCACTTTACTCTTGCGATAAACTGCGGATGTTGTGTCACAGCCTGTAAATGTATGTAGGAATAACAAATGGGCATTATCCTTCATTTTCAACTCCTGCTGCAGCTGTTGTGAGGAATATACACTCGTCTTGACCTTTCCTCTTCCAGGTTTTACCAGCAGAATGTTGCGATCAGTTAGGGTTTTGGCTACCAAGAAAACAAGTCGACATCCACTCCAATAACAGCAATCGAAGAATTTTTTGATTTGTTGATAGCTGTCTTCACAATATCAACGTCAGCATTACCTGAAGCTTGGAGCATATTTATTCCATTTTTCTGCAGCTGCATCATCAGCAGGTTTATCAGCTGACTCTTATTATGAAAGTTTGAAAGGAAATCCTCTTGTTTGACTTTTAATTTCACTTTCCAAACTGACATTGATATCCACACATCTCCTGAGTTGATAACGTCAACTCTGTTCAGCTGCATTTGTGCTCTCTGATGTGTCAGTGTACCCATCAAAAACCACTGTTCAACCTCTCCCATGATAATGGGTCTTCAGAAATCTAACATAACCATCACAAATGGTTGATACAGTTATCTCTTTTTGCCAAATAACTTTATGGACTAGGAATCCCCCATCAACAACAAATTCAAAGGTAGTTAAATCAACATCCTTATCAATTTGCTTAAACAGTGTGTATAGTGCTAACTTTCTGCACTTCCGCATTCCACTTTCGTTGAAGAATGCCAGGGGGTAGGCAGTCAGTTCATATTGCATATAATTCTTCAAATCCTCGTCCGATTTCTTGGTAATGGAGATTCACGGAAAAAGTAAGAATGGATCCACAACTTTTTCATTGTCAATCTTGATTGTCCAATTCATTGAGGAAAGAGGAAGTGTGTGATCTTTCCGTGACAGTTTGATATTTGTGAATGGCAAGTTTTCCATTTTTGCCATTGCTCGTTTGCCAATTGTAACTGCATCATGACATAAGATTGTATCATCTCCCATGACTCCTGTCGCTATTGACATGATTTTCTCGGTCCTCAGAAAAGGAGGGTGATTATCAAACTATTGTGTAAGTTTGCCAATGTCACTTGCATCTCGACTTTAGCGAGCTTCTTCAAAATCCTTGTGCTACTCTCTTGATGAAAACAAAACACCACAATATTCTTCGAGTGAAGCACATATGTCTTGAGTTGCAGTTATCTCAATTACCTATTTACTGAGAGCTCTATCTGTCATACCTCTACCACGGGTCATGCCTCCAAGGCTTGAGAATGGCCGCATCAAGGTTGTCTTGATGCTCATGTCTGACCACATGCCGCACCAGAACCCGTCATTCCTTTTCATAGTGAAATAGCCTTTATTCACGGACTTCTAGTACTCCTCTGGTGTCAATAGAGTAGAGAGGCTTTCCATATCCTGTACATATAAGTGGCAAGACTTGGCATATAGGAAGGGTCCAGCAGCATGAAAATAGGATATGATTCGCTTAGAGCAGTTCAGGTGAGCAAGGAAATGGCCAGACCTCTCTGCATGGATGTACTCATTTATCAAATTCACCATTTTAAAGTACTGGTTCCATAGCATTTCAGTGGGTCTATTGTTGCTGATCCTGGCCATTGCTTCTCCGACTTTGATAGCCACTGATTCGAGTAATTTGTTTTGGTTCAAAGAATTGATTCAGGGAAGCTCGGAGAGGAAATCTGACGTAAGGGTGCTGATGCATGTCTGCTCTTCCTCTGAGAGTTCGACTTCGTCTAATATCATGTTTGACAAGGTATTTTCAACAAGAAAATCACCCCTCACTACTCTGGCAAAGGCGTACCCATTCATTAATTTACAAGAATTATATTTTTGATAATATTAAATTAAGTTTTTATTAATTGTTTTTAAATAATAATTTTGATTAATTGAATTTTAAGAATTGTATTTTTAAATTAATTTAAATGTATTAATTTTATAATTTGAATGTTGTGAAAATGAAATAGTGAAAATAATTGTCAAGAAAATAACTGGAAATAAAAGGGTGGAAGGGTCTGGAACGGGCAGCTTGTGCCTTCAAAGAAGATAAGAACGTAACAGAAGGGTGGAACATTCTAGCCTATCGGCACCCTTTTGATATCGATAGGGAAGCCTGGAATATTCTCGAACTTTCTACCCCTACCACCATTAGTTGTTATTAATCAACTTCACCTAATAAAAACATTACAATAATAAAAGCTATAATTATAAAAAAATGTCGTGTTTCAATTGCAATTACCTTATTTCCTTTGTTAAAGTGTTGTTATTCATCATAATAGCAAGTTACAGCAGTTAAAATGTAACAAACTCTCAACATACTCATTTCTAGAGGAACATTGAAATTGAGCTTACATGTTAGAAATACTATAACTTTTGATTGGTTAAAGGTAAAGTGGCAAAAGTCTATATCAAATTGAAGGAAATTTAATGCTCTACAACTTCGTCTTTGACAATTTTTCTGAGAAACGATCAAGGGAGGCACTAGGATTTTTTCGAAAATTATCGATTTTAAATAACGTATATCTCGAAAACTGTTGGGAATTTGACAAATATGTATATTGACAATTTAATAGGAAATTTAATTAGCTTTCATTTTTATATTTAACATTTTTTTCTACAGTGCACCGTTTCCGAGATATAAGTGAAAAACCAAAAAATGGGACCTTTGCACCCCGCTTTAGCTCACCCCCCAGGGGCGGGGACTTTTAGTATGTTTACCTACTAACTACTCCTAACATAGTCCTGAAGTCAAAAATTCTCGCATATTCCATGCACTCTACACCTCTCTTTTGAGCACTCATTGACTGGACTATTAGGAGGGCCGTTCCTAGGGTAGCTGCCGCCCGTGTGCGAGAATAATTTTGCCGCCCCCCCCCCCCCTCCTCATACATTATGGATTAATTGAAATTTATCTGAAATATTTTTACCTTAAATGAAACAACAAATTACAGAAAATATTATAAATTCAGTTTATTTTTTAATTTTACAACCTAACATAATAATTATTAATGTATTGATATAGTAACCAAATGAATACGTTATATTAAATACATACAACACATATTTATTAATACATATACTTAATAATAGACAGTCAAAAAGCTTAAAAAATCTTTACTTTTCGTGCCTTTTTTAATGCAAATTCTGTTATAATATCTGATACATCTATATCTTCCGAAATGCCCTTTTCTATACTAATAATAGATAAGTCTGAAAGCCTTTCTTGTCCCATTGTTGATCTCAAATAATTTTTTATTATTTTAAGTTTTGAAAAGCTTCTTTCCCCGCTAGCCACAGTCACAGGTAATGTTAAAAAAATTCGTATGGCAATCACTAAATTTGGAAACAGATAGATGAGGTTACTTGTAAATAAGTATTGAATCACATTTAACGCATTCATTTCAGGGGAAATAAAGGATGCAACGTTATCAATTTCATCGCATAAATCTTGAGCTATAATATCTTTTTCATTTTTAAATTGATCATGTAACATAATTTCCACAGATTTACATTTTGTAGACCTATTTGATTTATCTGTTTTAATGAAATTATTTAGGTCGTTGAGAAAATTGAAAACTGTGTGATGTTGTTTTATTTGTTCGAACCTTTCTTCTATTTTTGATAATGCAGTGTCCAATATTACGAAGTAAAAATTAAGTTTGAATTGGTCTTCTGGATTTTTTGGAGCCTCATCTTTACATTCGTAGTCAAATAAACGTTTTTTTGTTCGGGGTCTAACAATATTAACCAGAGGAAATGAAGGGTCGCAATCGATATCTTCTGCAACATTTTTTGCCTCTTCTAAAATATCACTAAAACCTTTATCTGACCTAATATTATATAAATATGTTTTGGTTTGCTCTAACATTAAAATAATATTTGGTAGTATAGCATCCGATTCCTGCATAGCTTTACTTACGATATTAATTTTTGTTAACACATTATACCATGTAATAATGGAACAAATAAATTTAAACGACTTAATTTTCAAAAGTAATGAATTTGCCATGTTTCTAGTTTCAGAGTCTCTAGTATTATCAGAATAGAGGGTATATAAAGCATCATATATTTTTGTTAGATTGTATCTAAGAACTTTTAGCGCATCTATTCTGCTTTCCCATCTAGTATATGAAAGGGGTTTAAGTGTTAAAGTTGGGATTTCATTTTTTAAGACCTTCCAACGTTTAGTGGATGCAGAGAAGAAAACGTATAGCTCCTGTACAATTACAAAAAGTTTGCAATTTCTAAAGACGCTTTTGCAGCGTCATTAACAACTAAATTTAAACTATGGGCCGCACAAGGCACATAAAAAGCTCTACGGTTTAAGTCAAGAACTTTTTTTTGTAAACCATTATTGCGACCCTTCATATTCGCGCCATTATCATAACCCTGCCCCCTTAAATCCCCCAAACAAATGTTGTGAGTCTCCAAAAAATCTAATAAAATATCAGTTAAACCCTGTCCTGCCGAATCTGGTATTGAAATAAATCCCCAAAAATGCTCCCTAATTTCTATTTGCTTTCGTTTATTATTTAATAGCACAAATCTTACTACAACAGTAAGTTGGTCTTGGTGACTTAGATCAAGGGTGGAATCTAAAATAATAGAATAATATTTACTAACTTTTAAGAGCGAAATTATTTCATGTCTTATTTTTTGACCCAAAAGGGAAATAAGTTCATTTTGAATATGAACACCTAAATAATGAGGCATACTTGATGGATTTCTGCTAATTCTAGTGAGGTGGTCTGATATGGTATCATTAAACTTTGCAATTGCTTCAATTAATTTTAAAAAGTTTCCATTTCGTTGCTCGTATAACTTATTATTTTTGCCTCTAAAACTCAAATTTTGACCGGCTAAGAATTGAACGGTATAAATTATAATTTTTAACACGGAAACCCATCTATCTTTTTCCATATTTATTAATTTCTCATTTAGAGAATCAGTAGTTGTTTCAGAAGAAATTGATTTATTTAAATCAATCCAAGATTTTGTATTACAAATGTGACTTTTTGATTTTTCATGACGTTCAATAATCTGAGTTAAATGTCTCCAATCGCTATATCCCTCAACAAAGGCACTAGAAAAAGTTCTAAATAATTTGCAAGGAAAACAAAATACACAATCTTTTAACTTAGAATACACTAGCCAAACTCTTGGAATTATTTCCCCATTACTTAATTTTTTTTATAATAAATAGATGAGAAACCTCTGTTATCTTTATTTACAGGAAAGTTTAGATCCGCTTCTGTAAGTTGGGTAGGGCCTAACTCTACTAAAGTTAATTTAATTTTGTCAGATAGTACGGAAGGTCAACAGCTAGGATCCTTATAAACATCATCTTTATAAGAAAGATGAAGAAAATCTTCATGATCTTTGGTCACGGTTTCACTGGTTTCAAGACTTGGTTCTGCGATTAAAGCATCTTCCTTGGGGTTTGTGATTTCGATCTCCGTCACATTTGTATCTCTGGAACTTGATGGTGCCTCATGCGATCTTGCTGAGATTAAAAATGTTTTTAATGAACCACAAGCTTTCTTTACTAATTCTTCTTTTTCAAGTTTTCTTTTTCTGTATTGGGCCCCGGAAAACTTTTTACGTTTATCAGACATCTGTAAAAAAAATGAGGTTCTTTTCGTAAAGAACTTATAAAAATGGCGCAATGTAAGTTAAGCTGTTTCTCGATAAAGAGTGACTTTTGCAAAGAAACGTTCCAAATCGATTTTATTTTAATTTTGTTCATATTTTACATACAATTCCCCGTATGTTTTCTTTAATAAAAAAAATCGTATTTTCCCGATTTTTGAATTGCCATATTTCACGTACCTGTTAAAAAAATAAGGTGATGCAGTTCAAAAATTCAAGTTTACACTTGTTCCTGTAGTATATGTTTAACATTTGCAAAATAAAATAAAAGCCTTTAAAATAGAATTAAGTAATGAATCCTAGCTTTTTTTAAAACAAATGTCAAACCATAAATGTATTATTTCAATTTCTAACCGCTAACTGCTCAAAAGAAAAAATATCATCAAGTTTACTTACCTGTGAAATACTTTTGTTGGTCAGCAATCACAATATCGAGCACAAAAATTAGAGACAAAAAGCTTTGTTTTTCAGTTGTTGAGATGGACATGTTCAAAATTAATATAGTGCAAATTATCCCGGTCCATGTATTTATAGGCTCAGGCCATAAAAGAGTATTTTCCTGCAACTTGACAAAAACCGCCCGCACCGATGCGATGCCAGCAATGCGACGCGATTTGATGGGATGATGGGTTAAAATGTGCTAAAGCAAAAACAAACAATATATTTCCCAACTGGTTGCGACGTGGAGTAGCGCTGCTAAAACCAATGTGGTTTTGTTTAAGGCGACAATGGATCTTCAGATTGACAAAAATATGTCTCAAAAAAGATTTTTTTTTTCAGAAAATAATTCTGCAACTCATCAGCTTTAAATTAAAAAAAAAAGTTATATTGATCCAATCATTATTAACCGAGTTATAAGTATTTTTCCAAACGTAAACAATGGAAATGTTACGTTAAATTAAAACTTTAAATGCTATTTTCTCAAAGAAACTTTTCATGTCATTTCGGTAAGTTCAAAATGCTCCATGCGTCATAATTTATCTTGAATTTTCATAAAATTTCATAAAATGATTATTTATATATGTTAGAATAAAACCTAGTGATAAATTCATTATACTATTTTAAAACACCTTAAAATTTTTACAATAAAAAAAAATTGATAAAATTTTGCATAAAATGACCTATTTTTATCGATTTCTTTTCTAGTTTTTATAAATATGGCTCTAAATCTAATATTACTACTAACTTTTATTATAACTCTATAAAGCTAGCTTAAGAAAGAAAATTAGATATCTGAGACAAAAATTGATGCACATGGAGCATTTTTAAGTAGAGTAATTAACAAAACTGATTTTAATTAATATATTAATTAATTACATTCTGATCTTTTTTTAATTTAGCATTTTCATCTCTAAACAACACTGTATAAGTATACAAAATTTCATAGCAATTGGTTGATAAATAAAAAAAAAGTGTTTTTAAAAAAAAAGGACTTTCAAAATTGTGAAATTTGTCCAAAAATTCGATTTTTTTTAATTTTATTGAATTGTGAAACTACGGACAAGTAGAAATGTGTTGCAAAAAGAATTTTTAATTTCTGTGATTACTTTCCTAGTTATAGGCATTTGTATTTAATTTAGATATTATGTGGTTACTAACAGCAATAACTTTAAATGTGTTTTTCTCAAAATAAAAATTTTCATGTTATACGAATATTCAAACTACTCCAGACGCATTTCTAATGATCGTATTGCTTTGAAATTTAAGTTTTATATACTTAACTGTATATCAAATAAATATTATTGAAAAAAATTATGCTTCGTAGCTCAGAATTTCTAAATTTTGTACTTGAAAAGATGATTTATAGGTATTTTGCGTCATAAAAAGGGTGTTTTCACTATTATTTGTTTCTCTTTATATTTTTAATGAATGCTTAAAATAAGCAATAAGTTTTGTTGTTAGTTCTATAAGGTATCCTGTAAATAAAAATGACCATATTATATGCAAAAGAAATGCGCTTGGAACGTTTTTAATGAGGCCAATTTTTTATATAATTAATAATTCATGATTCATAAATTATTAATATTTCATCTTTAAATTTTAACCACTTTTACATATCTATGGTACTAATCACATATTCAAATTACAAGCAAATCCATTCAAAACAAAATAAGTTAGGTTTGAAGGTCCACTGTCCCCTTAAGTAAATTTCTCCATGGCCGAATTTAAATTATCATTAAAATACAGGCATTCTTGCTTCGCCAAATAAAAACGAAGTCTTAATTTAATCAAACACATTTGATTATACATAGAGACACACAGAGTTACAAAACGAAATCACAATAAAAATAACATACCGGGAGCGCAAATGATCTGACATGACCTCAGCCTAAGACAAAATCTCCCAGAATAACCTTCTTTTAACATTTTTGCGCGCAAACCTCATCACATCCGGCATGTGCCAAATAAACAAAAATTACACTAGATCAGCAATGTCCTGTAGACACACTGGCTTCGCAAAAGCGATAAATCTAAGGGCCTTATTATACAGAGCTACAGTTGTGGCTATAGGTCACAACTGTCGCCTGGGCGCGTCACTTCCCCTTTTGAGTCCAAACCTTACTGTTTATTTCCAGTTATACTTGTAAAATGCATTTTTTAACTCTAAGTAGTTACCTAGCATAATGGTGATATTTTTATATTAATTATTTTTCTAATAAATTAGTTTTAAATTTTTTTTATCCGGGCGGCTGACTTGCCGCCCCCCTTGATGTTCCGCCCGTGTGCCCCGCACCCCTTGCACCCCCGGGTTGGAACGCCCCTGACTATTAGTTCCATGAATGATTTGCTGCTAAAAAGAAAGAAATCTATATAACACAAGGAGATTTGAGAATGAAGCTAACTCAATTGGAACCTAACATAAAATCTGTTTGCAGCAAGCACAAGGATCTCACTAAATTTAAATAATAATTACTAATAATTAAAATAATGTGTAAAAATACTTGAATTTCAGTTCTCCGTTATATGTTTTGAAAATTTACTTACTGTGTTTCCTCAACAATTCCCTAATGATTTCTTTCTAAAATCTATCATTTAAGTTTCTTCAGTGAACAATTCAAGTTTTGAATATTAAAAATTATGTATAAAGTTACATAGGGAGGGGGGACATAAAACCTTTAGAAAGACTTAGGTGGGGCATGGCGCAAAAAAGGTTGGGAACCACTGATATAGATGTGTTACTCATGAAGTTAAAATTTCTTGTGTTAATATACTTAGTCATACATAAAAAAATTAAATGCATATTAGGTTTGTTTTTGTGTACTGAATTCCAGAGAAGCTGCCCATTTTGTATTTTAGATAGTTTTCTGTTATAATTTCTGTTATATGTTCTTCATTTCAACACAAAGTATATATATATTAAAGCTCTTAAAATCTTTTATAACTAATTTCAGTTTCGTTCTGCAGTATATGTTTTAATATAGTCCCAAAGTTTCACTTTTAGGTTTGTTTCATTTTAAGCTGAAAAAGCTAGCTATCTAAACTTTTGGTTGGTTGTTTGTAGACATTCTATTTTATTTCTTGAAAAGAAAACTATGTTTAACATCCAATGGTAAAATGTTTTAGCATAGCATGTATCACAACTTTCGCTTTTAGCATAGCATGTATCACAAGTTTCGCTAGATGGTTCCATTGTTTTTTTACTCTTATAATTTTAAAGTATTTATTACTCTATTTTTAGCTTTATTATTAGTAGCTATCACCATTTTCAAAATAAGAATCAATAATAAGTATTTATTCGCTTTATCATATTCACCCATCCCTCGATTTATGTGACAGATATTTTCCTCATTAAAAAGAGACCCATAAATTGAATCTAAAAAAATTAAGAAATGGATATAGGTATTATTTTTTATACTTTTGTTTAGGCTTATTTTTAGACACTTCTTTTGACATTTTAAGGGTAAAAATTAGGTTAGTGAAGAGGAATCAAATGCAGATTTTATTTTAATTAAACTCATTTTATTTCAATTTTCTACACAATAACTTTTTTTATTTAATATACAAAAAATTAGAGATATGTATTTTACAAAATAAGACATCTATACTAACCAAATTCATATCCTACTGATAAATTTATGCATGCATTTTGTAAAGTAGTGTTAATAGGGAATTCCTCTGTGAAAAATCAAAAAGAAAAAATTTTTTTAACCATGTTCAACCAAAACCGTGTAAATCAAAGGATAAGTATATAATATATAAATTTATGTCATTTCATATTTTTCAGTTATTTATTAAATGTTTGCTCTGTTTTATTTTGAAAAAATTGTGTTTATATTTATGCCTGTAGATGGAGAAAGAACTTGAACATTTCGCTGTTCGCACACAGAAGGAATTAGTCCTCCTTCATAGAGATGATCGCATCAAACCTCGAAACACTGTTGAATGGCTTAACATGCGTTCATGGTGCTCATCACATTATCATATCCGTTGTCCAAAGAGAATGTTCACTAAAAAATCTCCAACTCGACTAGTAAGTTCTGAGTCATGTTTTTTTCACATTATGCTCCACAAATTTTTGTTTTATTTAAAGGAAATTAAGTTTTGGAGCTAGTTTAGAATCAAGTGTATCTTAGTTTTAATTTGCGACAACCTGTAACCCATTGAATCACCTACTTTTCTTTGGTTATGAATATTTTAAGCTAATATGGTTTTTGCAATCAAATGAAAGTTTTCTTTAGAGCTAATTAAATATTTCAGCCTATTAGCGTTATTAATAATTTTAAAAAAACAAAATTTGTTTTTTCTCGCTAATTTGAGAACTTTCTCTTTTTACCTCTACATATTTTTCATGCAGTTTTTGTTTTTGCTGTCTTTCAAGATTGCTCTGATATTTCTTTTTCTTTTGCCTTGGATTAGTCACAAAGTTTCATGCTATTTTTCTATAATTAAATAGTTTTGCTGTATATTAAAGATTCTTCACACTGCTTAGAGACAAGAGCAATGAAATTTCAAATGAACCCATCTAGACTTGATGAAGTGAAGTATAAAAATGATTCTAAAAATTGTATATGCAATATGATGCCTGTAATTCAGAATCACTATCATTCATGTTTTAACACTTTAAAGTGTCAAATTCCTGCTATATCTGGAATGCTTTGAATTCCATTTTTGTATTATGGATAATAAATAGATGACAGGTTTAAATCAAGCATTTGCCAAAAGTTTGTGCAAACCAAAACAATTGCCAACAGCTTTAACAATACAATAATTTTGTTCCCCTACCCCACCTCACCTCACCCAGATTTTAACTAGAGGTTTTTGTTTTATTCTATCATTAGTACTTATTTCAGAGGCACTTTATTCTTACAAATATAGTGCTGTAGTATGTATACAGTTTTAGCTCTATGTATTTGAATACAGTTTTATCTATATTGAATAACTAACTAGACCCTAGCATTTTAGTGTTATTAGGTGGCCCGTGCAACAATTTTGCATGCGAGTAAAATATGATTAATTTTATAGCGAGGTGGGTAGTTGTAGTAAGATGAAAGAGGAACTGGTTCATTTGTAGCCATTGTTTATTTGTCAAAAACATAAGGATAATACAAAACTAATTACAAAACACCTTTGGACACAAAATTGGAGGTGAAGCATAACACAAAACAGAACATGAGATATGTAACAAAACACCTTTGTAGACAATATAAAAAGTTAGGTATGACAGAAACTCGTGGTTCGAACAAATACGTTGCAAAACTTATTTGTTCACAATATTGGATCATGTCGTATCGACTCATCCGGGAAAAGAACTCTGGGGCCGAAAGTCAACTTTTAAGTAAACGATACAATGTGTCATTCTAAATTAACAATCCATCAGAAGCAAAGAACTTAATATTTAAAATCGTACTACCTCATTTATCTATTTTGGCTAAGTTTGAAGGGCAAAAAAGGAATCATCACCAAAAATCACCTTCTAGAAATAATATATATGATTATGATGGTGGTATATTTTTTAAATTTAAAGGTTAGTGTTCAAGAGATAAAAGTAGAAGTAAATAAATAAGCGAGTGCATGCTTGCCATAAATCTAGCAATAAAGCAAATCTTACATGTCTTGTGCTCATTTTCCCAAGAGTTCACATAAGAAATTTGCCAATCCGTCAAGCACCAACCATTGTTTCAATCTCATTTTTTTTTTTTCAATTTGCACATCTACATGGTAAGAACTTTATTTTGATTATCATTTAATTATGAGAGAAATTAGAAGTTTTCCCTTGGCAGTTTGGTAGAATTTTGTCATATGCAATTCAATTGTGTACATAGAATTTAATAAATAAAATTAAAAGGCATACCAAAGAAAAATATCACTAATAAAATGTTCTTCAAGGGGAAAGAAAATAGATTTTAGTCCAAATCATTTGTTTTTCCATGCAAAAAGAATAATGTACACCTACATGGATGTTACCAATAAAGAAACTTATTAATTCACAGAATGATAACAAAGGCAAATGATTTTAAAATTTAAAAGTTCAGTGTGCGAGTGAGAATGGGAGAATAATGCAAGCCACTGCACACCATCTAGTGGAAGAAATAATATTTATAATGTTTATACTTTGATTGTTAAACAAATAATACAATGTATAATTCTAAATTGACAGTTTGTCAGAAGCAGAGAACTCAATCTAAATATTAAGAGAGAGAAAAAGGGATTGTCAGAAAAAAATCACCTTTTAGAAATAATATATATAGATATAGATCTAAATAGCTCTGTTTCATGGCTACTTGTTTATTCCATATGTGGTATTTAATTTAATTTAACTGTAAAATAAAAAATGTTATTTTCAATTATGGTTTCAGAATTGGATAAAGGCTGTGTTTTCTGTATATTCATTCATTGTTGGTGGGTTGTTGTTTGTTTATTGGGGGAGGGGATTGTTTTATTCAGTCTTTTTTTTTTTTAAGTACTATGTATTTAAAGGTAAAATGCATTATCTTCCATGTTCTGTTTGAGTTTTACACATTCATGTATTTTGTATTACATTTTGTTTTTTATTTTGTTTTTCAAATTAGGGCATTTTATTCCAATCTAGCATAAATTTTTGTATTTAATGTTTTTTAGACTGAAATGTATAATAGACTATTTGTAAATCCACCAAACATCCATTCTGATTTTTCACGGCTGGCCCGTTTTCTTACTGGAACGTCATATGGACTAGTTCTAGGGGGTGGAGGTGCAAGGTAAGCTTGCATATAAATTTTGTATGTTTATTTATATAAGTTATAATTTATTTTTCTTATTTACAGTCATATCTTTTTAACCTGTAACAATTGCATTTCTCAAGTAAAACTATTTATAATGCAGAATATGTAATTGAGAATTCAAGATATGGAATCAACCTTCTGTGCCTTTAAATGTACAAAAGCATATGCAATATGCATATGCCTTTGAATATGCTTAAAAATTTTTTAAATGAACAAAATATATTTTTTACTGATACATTTTTATGGTTTAAGACATGGGTGTCCAACCTTTTGGCTTGCTTGGGTCACAATGAGTGATGAGGAATTGTCTTGGGCCACATATAAAATATATAATATAATAAATGATTGTAAGTAACAAAACTTCCTTTATTTTTTGTTATAACATTAAAAGAGAACAGTATAAAATATAAAACTTCAAGAATGTTTGATCTTAATTCTGTGAAAAATTGGGATTTTTTTTTTTTTTGGGGGGGGGAATTTGTTTTTGTTAAAAATCACATAAAAATGTTAAAAGTTTATGACCTTGGGGGACCCTCTCTACGGTTGCATGTGGGGTGTGGATTTGACATACCTGGTTTAAGATTTCCCAAATATGAACTCTTAGTTGGAATCTAAGTCATGATACATAATTTTTAATCATAATAGATTTTAAAAGATTAACATTGTATCATCTAGTGTTTGAAAATTGATTATATGTTGTTAGGTCTGTTGTCTATAGCTTAATTCTAGTGTCTAACCCATGTACATACATATATGCAGTAGGCTTGAGAAAGTTAATAGTTTGATTTTAAATAATGTACATTGTCGAGACCTTGTGGCTAAGTGCCTTTTTTTCATGACGTATAGACATATAAGATACCCGTATATACATCTCGTTTATTATATCTATATACAGTGACTATAATATAGCAATTTCATTCTTCAGAACAACCATCACACACAGATTAGAGAGAGCAAGGTTCATAACGTAGTCCAATAGAGACACACATCTCCCATATCTCGACTCTCCATCCGTAGCTCAGAACATAATCAAGTTTCAGTCTATAATACTCCCGCATAATGATCCCTTCTTCCTTTTATACTCCTCATTTGGAAAGCTCTAGAAAGTTCTGTCACTAAACGTGGGACATAAGACCTGTGGATTTTCATTGGCACCTGGTCTCTTGCGGTTTTCTCTTTAGCTCATCTGGTGGCACCTGCAGTGACTTGTGGTTTCTGTTAGCTGGACTCCCTATGGTCATGATTGTTTTCAATCAGATCCTCAAACGACTTTGCCCAACAAATTGTAACAATCCTGTCCATCTCACTTAATAATTTTCTTCTTAAGAAAAGCTTTTTCCAATTAAGGGATGTGTCCAGCCTCATTATTTGTGTGGGTCTATTTAAGCTGTTAACGATCCTGTCAATCTCCCTTAAAAAGGGTCGCATTTGTAATGGCTTTTTCCCAATTAGGATCGAGCTCAGTTCCACGACATGTGTGAGTCTCACATACATTGTAAATCATGAACATTCATTTGTGGTTTTTAATTAAAATTATCTCAAGTTATGTATGTTGGGAAATTAGATTCATGTGACATATTTATAACTACCCTTGAATTTTAAAAATTCAAAGCTTGGGAAAATGTGTAAATGCTAGCAATCTTTATATCAATAGATATAGGAAAAGAAGCTATATAAAAAAATTATTTATAAATGTGTCACTAATGGTAAATAGTGTGGTTTTAATTTTTATTATGCTGCTTTATATGATTAAATATTTATGAGCATTTTCATGTGTTTTTGCTATTTAATATTTCACACTATTGTAACTCTAATTATATTTCAATAATCAGAGGTGCTGCTCATGTTGGCTTGATCCGTGCTCTAAGAGAAGCTGGAATTCCAATTGATAGAGTAGGTGGTGTTAGCATAGGAGCTTTTATGGGAGCTTTATGGTGCCAAGAAAATGACCTAACAACTATGACCCAGAAAGCAAGAGAGTGGTCATTTGTGAGTATTCATTTTATAGTTTTCTGCTCAGATATGAAAATTGAAAATTATTTTTTAAATGTTTCATCCGGCATATTTGAGATTAGAAAGAAACAAAAGTTTCAGTTACCTTTTAAATCATGAGATAAGTATCAAGTTATTAATTAAAATAAATTAATATTTACCTATACATTTAAATACAGCACTAAACAATAAATTATGTAACAAATAAAAAAATACTATAATTTTTTTTTTAAAAATCAAAATGGATTCATCTTTTGGAAAAATTATTTTGGAAAATCATGTTTTGCTTGACCCGAGTGATTTACTTCTGTTATTTATTTAATTTAAGGAAAATGATTTTGCTTTCTTTTTCTGAAATTAAGTTGGACCTTTAATTTTTCTGCCCTGTTATTACATATGGTATTGATTAAAGAAATTACAGTCTTTCTTTTAGCTGCAGAAAAATAATTTGTTCAAAACTCAATTCTATTATTTCATGTGTGCTTTAAAGAAAGCATGCACTTTCTTTTTCTTTTTTTTTTTTTTACATGTATATAAGTTATGTATACAATAGAATTATTTCAGTTTATTACAATTGCGTCTGTGGGTTTTATTTTTGTTATGCTATTTTTTATTACAAATAAATTGTTTTCTTTTTAAAAGCTATGTCTTAGATAAAAGTATAATTTATTGCTTAATGAATGTAACATTGTTGATTTGCCCATGACAATATATCTCATTGTTTTTAGTAATGTTTTAAATTATTAACCTAAAAATAAATAGCATTGTGACTTTATTTTAATTTGTTTTGTAGAAAATGAATTCTTACTGGAGGCAGATATTAGATCTCACATATCCTGCAACTGCCATGTTTACAGGTATTGTGACAGTCATGAAATTTAAAATTGTAATAAATATGACTGCAAATGCTAGATAAGTTTTAATTTTTTTCACATGAGTAACTTTTATTTCCTCCTCTAAAAAACTTAAATCATTTGGATTTTCAATGTATGTGAGAGAGAAAGAAAGAATTGTTGTACGTATTAAAATTATGACTGGTAAATGTGATTAAGATCAAACAATGAGTGAAATTTTCTCCACTGCTGTTGAGAGACCATCCTGGATTTCTTGTATTCTTTATATGTATCATTATAAAGTTAATATCCTTAAACAAAATCTCGAAGCCTCTTAAAATCCATATAAATTTAAATTGATTTCTAGTTTTGAACAAATAATTACAGTTCTTCATCGGGCTGAGAAGTATTAGGTGTGACAGTCTCAATGAAGAATTGGCAAGAATAGCGATCATTACGCTCTTTGATATAAATAGGGAATTAAACAGAATTTCCAGAACTTAGTGTCAGTTAAAAGGGAAGCAAGGACCTTTGAAAGGGGTTCATTTATCAGGGGCATAGTAAAGTAAAAAAATTTCTCAAGCCCACATAAAGGGATAAACTTCAAAATATAACAATTAAGTAAGATGAGATAGACAAAAATCTGGGAATGAACATGATTGAAAAGATAGAATTATGATGTGTAATTAAGATAGTAAAAGAAAAAAAAATATATTATTGAAAATGCAGGAAAATGAGTTTTTAGGGTACAAATATGTGCAAATATTTTTTCAGGGAGCTGCTAAAATAGATTGGTCATTGACTCAATTTGAGTACAGATAGCAAAGTCTTATTCAGATAGAGGGTTAGCATGGTCATTAATTTTAGCTTTAGGAAATTTGAATTTGTGCCCTAATTCCCTGGTCTGTTTAGTAATCGTTGACTTAGATATTGCTTGATCTTTAATATGTCTTGAATGTTCTTTAATGCACATATGATGGGCACATTTAGTTTGACTTCCATGAGAATAATTACAATTGTTGCAAGGATCTTATAAATACCCCAAATATACAAGATTGGGAAATTTGAGTTTACTTTAGTTCAGGGGTGTCAAACTCGCAGCCCACGGACCGCATGCTGCCCGCAACGAACATTTTTGCAGCCCGAACAATATATTGACACACAATAATATATAATAAAATAACCAATGCAGAATTATAATAAGATAGGAAGAATTCGCTAAATGTTTTTTTAATGATACTCTTTTTTGCTATTATTAAACAAAATGCATATATTTATGTCAAATATACTGTAATTAGGTAAATAAACCTACATTTCTATTAATATTGATTTTTTTTGCGGCCCACCTTGTGTAACCTTGTTTGTTTGGCCCAAGGTAGCCTTTGAGTTTGACACCCCTGCTTTAGATGAAGACTAAGTTTTTTGGCTTTTAAATATAACTTTAAATTTGAAGCAAGATAATATATTGCTTGATTTGAAATAGAGTAGTGGGTAGAATAGGTGGACCACTAGCTTATCAAAACACTGGTATTTATTAATGGGTAAGAAAGTACACTTTACTGAAATTAATCTGAATTTTTTTACTGCTTTATGAATGACTGAAGAGAGTAAGGACTTTGACTCAGTGGTTGTTAATAAAGTCATCTGTTTTTTTCCCATGAAAACTTCCATTCTTCTATCTCATAAGTGGGAATGTATAAAATACTTTTCACCATGTCTAGTTATTCTTATGTTAGTCAAACTCACTGTGTACTTGATACGTACACAAGGTATGTTTAAAACTTAAAATATATATAAATCTCTGATTGCTTTAACAGGGAACTCAGACACAAATTTAAATTTTCTGATATTAAAATTACTCACCATACTAACTCTGTGTCTGAGTTAGATTTTCTAGAAAACTTTGCTATCTATACTTACTCCACAAATTTGGGCAATGACCCATCTGATTTACCTTGATCAACTGCATGGAAAAATATATGCTCGTGTATGTGTCTCTTAATATAAAATTTTTCTCATTCCTTGAAATTATTAAGTTTTTTTGTTTTGTTTTTGTTTTTAAATCTCTCAATCTCACTCTATAATTTCATATATTCATTTCTGTTGTTTCCTGCCTTTTTCTCCCCATCTTGCTTAATTTAGTTGCTTTTTTGAAGGGATGGGAAACATGAGGGGAATAACCCCTTCCATAATTTCCCACCTTCCTTTTGACTTACACATATTTGCCCTGTGTATATCAAAGGAAATGATCATTGCATTTGTGCATTGCCCATAGAGACAATAACTCTTAATTCTCACCGGCTTGATAAAAAACTCTTATTGGTGTTAAACTAAATGCCAATTCAAAATTTTCTTGTGAATTTATTCAATAGCAATTATTACATTTTAAAAACAAATTAATTTAACTATTTAGTAGGATTTAGGCTCTCTAATTTTGCCTAAACATCTCACTATTGTAATATCAAATGAAACAGGCCTACATTCATTTTGATCAGTTCTATTTAAATTTATTGGTTTCATGTAGTTTCTGAGAAGGCTTTTCTATGAACTATCATCTGCTGTAAAATATGTGTTATGCTAAATTCCTTAGGCTAGTGACAAATGTATTAAAAACGTCATATATGATTTACAGGTGCTGCCTTTAATCGCACAATTCATGAAGTGTTTGGAGAAAGACAAATTGAAGATTTATGGCTACCTTATTTCACTGTCACAACAGATATTACTGATAGCACAATGAGGGTTCACACGCATGGTATATTTATTTTTCATTGTTACTCATAATTTCTCTACCTCTCGTGCTAGCTGCTAACATTAAATGTTTTACATCTGTTAGAGCATGTAATGCATATCTAATTAATCATTTGCTGGAAACATCTCATCATTTATCATCTCATCATCTGTGTTTTTAAGGTGTTGAAAAGTTATAAGAATTGCTTCCATAATGCTCATGAAATTTTCTCATATTTTAGTTTAATGCAAAGATAATATATTTGGTAATATGTTTCCTGTTTTTTACTACAATATTTGCTAATGTAGTTTGTTCTCTGAACTGAAGCAGGAATTTAAACCTTACCCTTTAATGAAACATATTCTTCTGACAATAGAAAAGAGTACTTCAATATTTGTCGTAAAATTTTTTAGAATGCAAAGTATTAATCCAGGTGATTTGAAATACTCAAATTCCGTAAGATGGGGTTTACTTTGTGACAGATTTTAAGTTTTTTCCTGTGCCAGCCGATCAGTTTCAAAACTAGCCCAAAACGAACAATTGCAAAACATTGGTACATCCTTTCCTTACATGGTAATGTATTGCTCTAATCCGGATCTTTAATTACCATTGAGATATTAAAGTTAAAATGTATCTCAAAGTTGCTCAACTGAGTGGGGCTACTTTGTGACATCTGTGTTTTCACCTTGAAATCCAAGAGGAAAAATTACACAAAGTTAGACAGTAAAACGCTTATTATAAGCTTGATACACAATTATAAATACCTATTACAAATATTGGATAGCTTTATATATATCTTTGACATCTCGGGTGCCCAGGGCAGCCATCAGTTCTTTGAGAAGATGAGGAAATTAGTCTTTTGGCACATTCTGCTCCTTCAGATAATTTTTTTTCCAGATAGTCAATACTTTTCTCTCCCCAGTGGTATTTTTGAGGACAGAAAAATGCAACATCGAGCAGCTGGAGGAAGTGAGTTGACTTTGTGAGTTATTTTGTAACAGTGTCAATGTGTCACAAAGTAACCCCAATGCCTTTCGATATTTAGGTTATTTTCTCATATCTCTAGGAAATACCAGTATATAAAAGTTATATTGCTCCTCATTCTAACCAACATATTGACACTAAAAAATAATTACCTGTGATAGTTGGTTGTATAAGGTGTTAGCCTTCATCACACAAAGTTTCCGAAGTTTGAGTCAATAGCTTGACAACAGGTTTGAAAATACATTGGCCAGTGAAGACAAATGGCATGCAGAAGCTTTGGACACTGACCACTAGGTGTCTCTGTATGTTGGACAAGCTGTTGGTGCTGTTCTTTGCCTACCTGGTATCACGGGTGCGATGCAAGATCCGAAATACAAAAAAATTACAGTGTGTCACAAAGTAACCCCATCTTACAGTAGTTGCTTTGTTAGCTCCCACTAAAGAGAGACTGATATTTGGAAAAAGACAGGGATAAAATCAAATAGAAGCTTGACTTGATCTGTAAGGCTCAAAATCTATCCTGCAAGTGGAATAAATTTTTGAAACTTATGTATTATTATGTTATCAAGCTAAATTATATTTTCATTTTTGATTCCTTAATGCAACCACATGATGGTATGGGAGTAAAGTTCATATTGCAACAATCTCTCATTCGGCTACAAATCATGTGTTTGAAATTTCAGTCTTTTTATCAATACTGGAAAGTAAAAATTTATTAAGATAATCCTATTATAAAGGAAAATTAATCATAGTTGCAATAATATCAAGGGATATGTTTCCCTTGGAAAATTTTGCCGATTATATTTTGGAAGCAGCTAAATGTCTGATAAAAATTGTTCATATTACTGATTCATAAACAAATTTAAACACTTTAAATAAATTCTTGGAATGCTGTCTGTCAGACTGGTGTGGAATTTTTCTCCTGTAGATCAGTATTTTATAAGTACCCAGTCATAATCAGTCTAACTACCCACCCCATGCACACATTCCTATACAAGAAGTTAAGTTCTTTATTAAAAATGAATGTTAATTAATTTAACTAATTTAAACTAACTAATCTAACTTTATTAAAGTATGTATTTATTCAGCTGTTAAAAAAACAAAACTGCTAATTAAATAGCCCTAGGTGGGTTTTATTAATTTAAAAATTATTTTCTATTTGTGTCAGGTTATCCTATCAACTGCTAATTATATATATTGCTGATGGATTCCTGATGTTCTAGTTAACTCTAGTGCATTAATTATTTATTGGTGTATTGTAGTAAATGAAGTGCAAATATATATATATATACAGTGGTACCTCAAGTTACAAGTGTCTCGACTTACGAGTTTTTCGAGATACGAGCATTCTCTCAGTAGATTTTTTGCTTCGAGTTACGAGCTAAAATTCGGGTTACGAGCAAGCTTCAGATATCCCACTGCTAGTTTGAGCAGCGAATGCCATGTTATGTGCTCATCAAATGAGAACACAAGAAAGATATAATATTTACAACCTTTATGTACAATTATTATACATTTGTATAATATTATTCTGAGACTACTATCCTGTCTTCAACCGAGAGATTGGATTCTGAGAAAACGTTCTTCGGATTCTCAGAAAGAAGAATCTGGACATTACAGCCACAGTGAACGATGCAACAATCGCTCAGCTTCCGTGTCTCACTCGTTCACTTTAAGAGAGTAGCTGGTAATAAAAGCGAAAGCGAGGAAAATGTGGCGAAAAGATAAAAAATCAACGAATAAGATTTCATTTTTCAGTTCAACCTTTCTCCTCTTCCATCAGCATCTTCAAATCTGATCTCCAAGGTAAATGTTGTACATTACACTTAATAAAACAAATTTATTGCAGTACATTCTATTGTACTGCATTTTTATACAATGTTCGTCGTTTATAAGCACGTTTTTCTTATTTAAAAACATGTAACAAAAAAAATTGCGTCGTTTTGGAGGAGCCCGGAATGAATTCATGGCATTTCCATTCATTTCAATGGGGAAAATTGATTTGAGATAAGAGTATTTCGAGTTACGAGCTAAGTCATGGAATGCATTAAACTCATAAGTCAAGGTACCACTATATAGAGAGAGAGATGTAGAAATATATATATAAATAGATAATATTGGAACTTACACCCTAAACATGGGGAAAATTCAGTAATTTTATGACATTTATTACTGACAGCTTTATATTTTGTAATTTGATCATAAAGTGCTGACTTTATCTCGAGTAATGTTTTTGTTTTTTCCCATGTGTGTATGTGTTGTAGGTGACGCAGTTGCATATTTTCATATATATTCTAGGCTCAGGCCTAACTGGTCATTGCAATTTTGTAGAAATTGGGCTAAAAGATTATCAGTTAATTTGATCATGCTTTTTGATACCTATTTTCACTTATTGAAAAAGAAATAACTTTTTAAAGAGACTAATGAGTAATTTCATGCTTTTGCTTTTGAACCATTTAAAGGGCTAATGATTATAAAGAATTTTTTTTTAGGTGGTATAAAGGACCAATAGTTTCAAATACTCATATATGAACGGTTTAAAGGGTGAATGGTTATTAGAGGGTGAATTATATGCTCCTTAAAAATAGCAAAATAGGCACTGAATGTCTTCAAAATAGACTTCAAGATGACAGAAATATACATATATGAATGTCCACTTTTCTACAGCATACAACTTTCATTGTGGAAAGATATGTAAAGAAAAAACTAAAATTAAATTAAAGTAATATTTACAAAACTTTCTCATTTACATAAAATAACTTGTATTGTAATATGTTATATTATCACTATGTATTTTTCTGTGAGCAGTAAAGTAAAATTTTGCCATAGATCATTCATCATTAATTAAAATGAGGTAAATGCTGTTTCAACAACTACCAATAAAATTAGAGCTTATGCTTAGCCCTGTTTCCAACTGGGAAAGGGACCTTACTTGGTTTTGTTGATCTGTCACAAGGGGTAGACTTTGAGATATTCAGGAAACTGCTCGCTGGACATTCCTCAAGCAGAAATATATTGAGTTCCCATCTGGAGATGCAATTTATACCTGTGATTTATTTCAAGAGAAAAAATATTTCTCTTTTATTTCCTCATTCACCATCTACAAATACTTAATCAAGTGTTTTATGCATTTATATGCAGTAGTAAAAAAATAGCAGAAATGCACAAATGCATTTGTGCATATGCAATTTTGTGTAATCCACTCTTTAAAGATTATGAATGACCGTTTTCTGGGTGGTTTAACAAATTTCATGTTCATTCATATTTATTACCCATTAGCAATGGGAAGAGATACGCCAGAGATGAGTTTAAAAAAAAATAATTGCTTCTAGGTACTAAATTTAATCATAAACTTTTTGTGTAGCAGAAGAGTATTATAATGTTTAAGTGTTTTATTAATATTGACTTTAAAAAATAGTTCTTTGCTTCCTATATACAAGAAATTATAGGTCAGATAACTTCAGGCCAGATTGGCTCAACCATACTTAATCTTAAAGTCATTAGGGCACAGTTTAGAGAATTTCAAGTTCTTGTGAGTTTGGATCATGAAAACCTAGACTAAGCTCATCTTTTGTGTGTATATATGTTAACATACATTTATACTCTCTTAAGTCTCAGTATATATGAAACAATTGAAAAAGTATATACCTTTTTAATCACTAATGTAAATATTTGCCAAGAGTCTTATTACCAATAAGATTGTTTTATTAATTTTCCATTGTTGTGTGTGTTTATAAAGTTAAAATTTTGTATTGTGTGGTTGAAAGTTCTATGAACTGAAATTTGCATGGATCACAACGATATTAGTTTCATAATTTTGTTGGTTGGGGCACCAATAAAACAAATATGGTTTTTGGCTTTGCAAGCTTAATTGCAGTTTTTATCAAAAACAAAATTCTTTATTAAATGTTAAATCCTTGCTTTCTATTTTCAGAATGATGTAAATTGTTCATATACACATTGTTAATTAAACTATCTAATCTTCCTGAATCCCCCAAAATGTTTTTCTCGGTATAGAAGTATTTGTTTAATTGAAATAGCTAATCTTTTGAGTCCATTAAAAGCCTAAATTTTTCAGAACATGTATTTCAAAAGTGAAAGATTTCTTTAAGTAGTATACTACATGGGGTGAAAAGTCCCAGACTAGCAATGAAGAGGACATTTTTTTTGTCAAAAATCGGTTTTATTCTTCAGCTTAGTTTCCTTCAAGAGTGATACACTTATTCCAACAGTCCTCTAACATTTGAATACCTTTGTGCAGCCTTTTTTTTTTCTTTATTCCATTCTTCAAGTGATCCAATAATGTTGCATAATACTCTCCTGTAATTGTTTTTCCTTTCTCAAGATAGTCAATGAATATTTTGCCACATACATCCCAAAAGATACTAGCCAAGACCTTTCCAGCCGATTGTTACACCTTTGGTCACTTTGGATAGCTTTTGCCAGCTTCCAACCACTTTGCAGACTGCCTTTTTGACTCAGGTGTGTAGTAATGGATCCACGTTTCATCCATTGCTACAAATCGGTGGAAAAACTCATTTGGATCACGCTTTAATAGCTCCAAAGTAAGCTCTGAATTGATGACACATTGCTGTTTTTGGTTGATTGTTAGAAAACGTGGCACCCATCTTGCACAAAGCTTTTTCATATCTAAATGCTCATGCAAAATATGTCTCACCCATTCTGTTGATATCTTTACGATGTCAGCTGTCACCTTTACTTTCACTTTGTGGTCATCCAAATCAATGCGGTGGACTTGCCTCAATTGGACGTCCAGACCATGCGTCATCATCGGTGTTTGTACAACCACTTTTAAACTCACTAAACCATCGACAAATGGTTGTTTTCGACAGAGATGTGCTGTAATGCTTTTCGAGCCATTCTTGGGTTTGGACGGAATTTTTATTCATCATAAAGCAATGTTTAATTAAGATGCGAAATTCTTTTTGATCCATTGTTTACACAAAATCGAAAGTAGTGCCACTTACATGACCTCAACTCGTAAGTAAATGGCCAACATGTCATGAAACTTTGATAGCAGTCTTTGCCATCTAGTGGCGAGTGCCTAAACTTTTCACCCCATGTAGTAATGGCAATAAATTCAAATTAGAGTGAAAAAAGTAAATTGTGCAGATATATACAAAAATAGAACTTAGAACCAAAAATAACTTCTTAATCATGTTTTTTTTTCCGCATATAAAATATATAAAAATGGATCTAGCCATACTTTCAATAAGTTTTAACTTCATTAAACCATTGATAGTATTTTTTGTGCCATACGTTATACTTTCCAAACTAGTAGAAGAAGCTCTCCAAACACTAAAATATGTTTATTCTAGTAAATTTTAAATTACCAAGCTCATTTTTAGATGAAATTAAACCTATTCATAAATAGATTTAATTTCATCCAAAATAGCTTTTTGTGTAGAATCGCAGCATGAAACTATTTCGGTTGTAATCAAGTAAGGTATTCAAAATATAAATGTGTACTAAAACATAAAATCTTTGATTTTCTATTTATTGAATTTCAGTTATTTAGTTATTTATGTATTGTAATTATTTAGTTCTAGCAGAAGCTATTTCTCTAAAGGGGGAGGGGGGAGCTATAAACTGATGTCAAAAATGATCACTGGCTGAAGTAGAAGCAGCTTTTGATAAAATTATAATTTTTTTTAAAATTCTTTTCAGCAAGAAAATATTTAAGAGCAGTACAATATAATTTTGATGTATCCAAACATACTTAAAATGAATTTCCATCTTAAATATGTTCTATTAAATTTAATGTGATTTTAATTTCATATAAAAAGATGGAAATTTATTTAGTATGTTACTAAAATTGCTTAGATTTAACTTGGTATTCATTATTTCATCTTATTTTGTGTTCCATAGTATTTTGAATCATCTCTTCTAATGTACCATTATACCATTTGGTAGTTTTATACTATTTCATTTGTTTTAATAATTGTGATTAATATTTTCTGTCAACTTGTTTCAGTTAAAATATCCACAATGGAAACAATAGGAGCTTTAAACCAATATTTTTAATTTTTGGAAGGTTTTTTATATATTTTCCAATGTAAAAACTTCCTTATAACTTGTTTATTTTCCACATCTGGCATTCTGTGAAGTGGTTTGATTTAGTTTTAAATCTTTTTGTGTTTGGATTTCATTTGCATTTTCAGAATCTCTTAACAGATGTTTAGATTTAAGTTCTGATTCCCATTATAAAAGCTGTGAAGAATAGTTCATATCTAGAAGAAAGAAACCAAATTGCTAACAACATGCAAAACTTTCAGCCATATTGTTTTAAAATAGGAAAATTTTCTTTTCAAATTCAATGAAATTATGGTTGAATGTTGCCATGCATGCACTTTTATTTGATTATCCATTTGTTTTCTTCTTCTTTTTATAATTTACACAGAACAAGTTGACAGTTTTGATTAGCATACCTTTTTAGAAAACTGGAGGAAATAAAATTTTCATTCTATAAGTGCTTTTTTACTTTTATAAGGCCAGTTTTTGTAAAAAAAAAAAAAAATTTTGTCATATTTTAAAAATATTTTCATTCATTTCATTATGAAATCTTTAATACTATAGGGATTTCTCTATGAGTTTAGATTATATTATTGAATTATATATTTATCATGGAAATGTTGAGTAATGATTACTTATACATTGTATACATGAATTATATGACAATTTTTTAAACATTAATTTAATACTTTTTGCTTTTAAATTTTTGCTTAAAAAAATTTTTTAGCAATGTTTTCCATTTATACTTTTAACTCTGGAAGTCTTTGTATTTCACATACTTTCTAGTAATTTTAACGAAATTTGACTGTATGTAACATGTTTGTGCATTTCATTCTATTCAGTATTTGTGTATAAATTTTTAGCATAAATCTGTTGAATGAAAATTTATGAAGTATTTTCTGAAGGAGAAAAATGTGTTTATCCTGTTAGAATTTTACTACTTGTTGAAATGTTTCTAGATAATTTTCACTTCATTCTGGATCTCAGTCTACTGTTGTCTTTTCTGTTTGTAATATTTTTTTCATTTCCGTCTGTCAATAACACAGTTCTTTATCATGTTTCATTTCTGTAGTTCTAGATCTGTGTTTTCTAGTAACTAAAATTCCTCTTAATATATCAGTCTTTCATATTTAATAACCACTGTCATTTCATTTCGTGCTCTCATGCTTTTTTTTCATTTTTTGTTAAGATTCCAGTTTTTTATGATTAATAGTTTTTGAAATTGAAATTTTATTATTCAATATTGTATAGCTATAGTTTTGCCTTGTGTATAGAATGGGGTTTTTTCATTTTTTATGTTTTGTATATTTTTGAAACAGTTTTAAGTATGGACTTGCAACAAGCATTTGAATCACATCTGATACATGTAACTGTACACAGCATTTAACCTCAATTTTCTACCAAACATTACATAGCTTTAATTTTCACACCTAAAATATATTCTGTCATAACTGACTTATTTATTTTTCATACATTTTGTAGTAATAAGGATTTTAAGTTTCAAAGCTGGGGTTTCCCTGTTCATTTCAAATGTGTACTTTTAGTAGCAAATGCAGACAGTTATTATTATTAATTCTTTGATAACCTTATCTCAATTAACTTGCATTTTTACTCAGTTGAGAAAATTAAATCAAACCTTATTAATAAAGTTCAATACCTTGAATATATTCGTATTTTCTTTTGTTTTATAAAACTGGAATCTCCATAGGGATAACGTTGATACATAATAGGAACCACTGTCTTAAGTTTCATAAGGCATACAATTTTTTTAGGTTTGAGTTTTACAATGGCACCTCCCTACTTTAGATTGATTCAAAATCAAACGAGAAATTTTGCAGGTCCTTACTTTCAAAAGTTGTATATTATCTGTTCTTCAGCCAGTGATTTTTTAGCGCTTTCTGTGGTTTACAGGATCACTGTGGCGCTACATTAGGTCAAGTATGTCCCTGTCTGGGTACATGCCTCCCATGTGCGACCCTCTGGATGGTCATTTGCTGCTTGATGGGGGTTACGTCAATAACCTTCCAGGTTAGTTTAGCTTCTGCAACTGTCTTTCTAACTGTTTATTTCCTGTTGCCTTAATATACTAATAGGGTGTCTGTGGCGATATGTACGAGCAAGTATGACTGTTACTGGGCTGTTGCCACCTCTTTGCGATCCTCATGATGGCAATCTACTAGTAGACGGCTGCTATCTCAATAATTTACCAGGTACTTTTGGAAGATAATAATGGTTCTGTACTCAAAATACGTTAACTTAAATGTGAATGTAACCTTGTGTCGAATATGTTATTGTTGCTTTCTGTGAAATATTCTTATCCAATGTAAGAATATATTAACTTTATTCCTATAAACATTAATCAATGTTTTAATAGTAACAAAACTAATATAAGAACTAAAATTATTTTGTCATTTTTTAAAATTAAATTCAAATGTCTCTTCATATTTTATGTAAATTTATTAACTTAATTACCATATCATTGTTTCTAACTTAATTTTTCATGGGAAATATTTGAATGCGAGAAAGATTTCTAGTTTACGCTTTCAAAAAAAGGGATTTACTTAATTTCACTCAATATGGTTATTGTACTTTATTCATTAATGCCATTATTTAAATTTATTTGTTATTCATAAATGCCATTTTTTGTATTTATTTGTTATTCATAAATGCCATTTTTTGTATTTATTTGCTTTTCTATATAAATAATAAATAGATACAATATGAACAATTTTCTTTTGGTTTTAAATCATTATGATCATGTGAACAAAAATGCATGTACTCTATCTCTGCTTGATTATTGTTACTTATAGAAAATTCTTAAAAGTAAGTAGTCCCTAATCTTATTATATGTATTTTTTTATATATTATTTTATTGTTTATCTGAGTCCCTGGCCACACAAAAGACCTAACAACAACAAAACATAAGATATTTAATAATTTAATAAAAAGTATGGGGATAACAAGTATGGAAGTTTTGAAACTAAGTGAAACTAGTTTCATTAAGTTTCACTTTTGAAATTAGTTTCAGTATGTCATTTAGTTTCACTTTTGAAATTAGTTTGTTATTTTAGAAAACTTTTAATCTGTTTAATTCTGTGTTATATTTATACCTTTACACATTTTTATTTCCTTATTTCTGCTATTTTTGCAGTAAGTACATTTGGTTTCACATCTTCTAAAATGCATTACATTTATATTTTCCTTAAATATGGGGGATTATGGTAAAAAATATTAAAACTTTAAACTGTCTGGAGAGGAAAGCAAAAATATCTATCTCCAGTGCTCAGGTAGCCTTGGAAAGAGGTTTCACCCTTATTGTAGGCTCCTCAGTAAGGCATAACCATCAGTATGACACAGAGTTGCTTTTTAATACTGGAGTCCCTTGGTCATGAAGACTTTATCTCCTGTCACAAGATAATCATTTCAAGGTACAGTGGTGGCAAAAAGTCCTGAACACACTCATTTTTTTGCCTAATTTTTGTGTCTGACTTTATTTTTCGTTTTGAAATTACCGTACTATATTAAGTATTATTATTGAGTCTAATGCATTTTTTCATGCTGATTTCAAATCTGTTTGTAGAATTCATGTAAAGTAAATAGGTTCATCGATATTTTGAAAAAAACATAAGACAATCACAAAGTCACTGTAATAATAGTTTCATCGATATTTTGAAAAAAACATAAGACAATCACAAAGTCACTGTAATAATATGAGTGACTGTTTTTTCAACCAATGAAATGCTTCATTATTCCAACCAATCAGAAAGCAGTACTGATGAAGGGTTGAAAGCAGAATGTACAGCATGTTTTAGTGTATTCAAAGCAGTTGTGCGTTGCAATTCGAAGTGCGTGTTAGAAAATATTGGAATTATGGGTAAATTTTCATTTCTACCTGATAATAAAAGGTACAAAATAATACTTTTGAAGGAAGGTTATTATATGCACCAAATTGCTGCTAAAGTACCATGTGATCTTTCTACTGTTGGGAGGACGTTGAAAATATATTCTGAAACAAATTCTATTGCAGACAGGGAGCTATCTGGATGACCAAGAAAAACAACTTTACGTGAAGACAGGGTATTGTACAAGATTTCACTTTCAAACAGAAAGCTTAATTCACTGCAAATTTTGAAACAATGGACTTTGACATCAAATGTGAATGTGTGTCCAACAACTGTAAGAGGAAGACTGCTGGAAATTGGATTATGAGGCTGCAAGGCTTGCCCAAAATCATTACTGACCGATTTTCAACACAAGAGGAGATTGGCGTGGGCAAGGTATCATTCATTATGGACTGTTAAAGACTGGGAAAAGGTAATATTTAGTGATGCAAGTCAGTTTTGTATTTCTGGTAACCAAAGTAGTGCCTATGTAAGATGACGCACTCATGAGGAATTCAGCCCTCAGTGCCTGAATCCCACAGTAAAGGACCTGACGAAAGTGATAATATGGGACTGCATGTCTTCTCGTGGTGTTGGAAGACTTCGTGAGCGGAACAGTGAAAGCAAGGAATTACTTTTAAATAATACAAAATAAATTGCTACCAACAGCAGGAAAAAATTTTGGAGATCAGTAATGGATTTTTCAGGATGATAATGCTCCATGTCACCATGCAAAGGGAGTCCAGAAATGGTTCGAAGACAATACTATGAATAGGATGAACTGACCAGGACAGTCTCCGGATCTTAATCCGATAGAAAACCTATGGCATAAAATTTGTTATGATATTGCAAAGAAGAAACCTTCAAACAAATGTGAGTTAATTGAAGCTTTAATATTTTCCTTCAACCATGTTTCCACGAAAGAACTTGTTGTGAAATTGGTGCATTCCATGCCAAAAAGATGTAGATCTGTAATTAAAACAAATGGCTGGCCTATAAAATATTGATGTTCAAACATGTAACAACCAAATTTTCTAAATGCATATTAAATATACCGTATTTGTAAGAATTTTTATGTTATTCTACTACGTATATTATGTTATTCTATTTTGTGTTATTCTGTACATACTACACATTCTTGTGTTCAGGCAGCTGTACTACAAAAAATACTTGTGGCATTAAAAAACTAGTAACAGATTTGAAATCAGCATGAAAAAATACATTAGAATCAATAACAATAGTTAAGATAGTTCGATAATTTCATAACGAAAAATTAAGTCAAACACAAAAATTAGGCAAAAAAATGAGTATGTTCAAGACTTTTTGCCACCACTGTACATGTGCTCAGTAATTAAAAATTTTAAGGTACGTTAACCATCAGTATGGTGGAGGGAAAGGAATTCCTATGTGAAATATCTATAAATTTTTACTGGTGACTGACCAGCCCACTTCATAAAGAACCATCATCTATCATGAATTATGGTACAAAATTTACAGTGCAAGGAGATTACAAAATGCATAAAGCATGCCAATATAGTAGAGCTAAAAGCATAAATATACATCTCCAGTATACAGGTAGCTTTGAACTTGGGTTTCACCCTTGTTATAGACTCCTTAGCAAGGCATAACTTATGAGTATTCTTGAGGAAAATGAATTCCTAATGTAAAATTTCTGTAAATGTTTACTTGTGACTGATAAAGTGCAGTCCACTAGCCCACTATTGAAATCACCATCATCTATACGAATTGTGGCACAAAATTCACAGCACAAGAAGATGATAAAATCCATAAAGCAGAGAGCATTGGGCTGCCAGAGGGCTTTAGCTGATATGGTCACTGCCCTGACATAGAAAAAAAAAATGAAAAATTTAATGTTCTTTAGGGAATTGGATAGGTAACCCTTGTTTTGCAAAGACTTAATCATTCATTTATTTTCCAACTAAAATATAGTTAATAGAATCTAATATTTAAATTTCATATCTAACTACAAACATTTTTTGGTATATCATCATTTTTACATCATATATTTCAAGTGTCCAATAGTATTAATTTACCTTTACATATAAATTTAGCAGTGTATTACAAAATTCAGTCATACTGGTCTGTATAAACTTTCATTATTGTGATAGGGTGCAGATCATTTTTTCTGCTATTATAATAGTAAGTTTATGACATTTCACTGAAGAAATATTTTCAAGAAATTTCTTTTGCAACATTCTGGCAATATCACTCACATTGCTATGTATCTATATACCATCATTCACTGGGTTACATTTTGAGGCACTGGCTACAGTGACCATATTTTAAAAATGCTTGAAAAAGTTTTCAGATATTAATGATCTAAAGTTTCACAGTTCCTTGATCCAACAAATAATAAATTTTCTTTGAATTTGTTGTGATTGCTTTTAATAAAAGTGTCAGACTATTGAATTACAATCTGGATTTTTGATCAACTCCAGCTTTTTTTTAAAAAATTTTTATAAAAAATTGATAGGCTTGATTTGCTTAAATGTACTAGAACTATAAAACTTTTCATGAAACTTATTTTGTTGACTTCACTTCATTATAGCTGATGTCATGCGAGATATGGGTGCTGAAACTATAATTGCCATTGACGTTGGTAGTCAAGATGATATTGACCTAACAAACTATGGTGATACTTTGAATGGCTGGTGGCTATTATGGAAAAAATGGAATCCTTGGGCTTCTCCAGTTAAAGTAAGCTTTATTAAGTTGACATTAAAGTTTATTTAGCTTCCCTCATTCTAATGAGATGTTAGAGATGACATGGGCTAAGCCTTAAGCCCACACTCTTGGCTTTATATTTTAGAATACACTTCAGTCCCAAGCTCATTTGTATGTTTCATTTCCTTGGACATCAGATTAAAAGGTAAATTAAAAATAACTTAACTTTTTCTCAGATCTATCTTTACTTTTAAAAAAAATATTTCTATGGAACTAGCTTATTATCATGTTTTCTACTGTTTAAAGGGCCAATAGTTATAAGAGATATTTTTATGTTGTTTTAAAGTACTAATGATTATAATCATTCACTTCTGCACAGTTTGAAGGAATAATGACTATGCATTATAGCTTTAAGACCATTAAAAACCACAGTAGGGAAAAACTGATTATTATTTTTTTTTTAAATATTGCTTTCATCTTCAGGGAATGGAAGCAAGCTCACTTCAGCGAGCCTATTATTTTGTCAAAGTAAAGTAATATTTTATCAAGTAAACTAATTTACTTGCATGATACATTTTTTCTTTCAAGTGACTATACAGTGAATGACTTACATATACCACAATATCAGGCAGTGTTAGATTAAGTATTTGGTATGTTTAATCTCAAGCCTATACTTGGTCACTTTCATTCTTTACTTTATTTTAACAGACTTGAAGAGAGGATGTTCACAAAAGTATAATTTTCAAAGGGGTAGTTTGACAGAATTTCTTGAAAAAATCTCAAACATTGCCTGATTAAAAAACATGGGAGTTGTATTTTTAGAAAGTTATCATAGGAGCCATATCATAATAGTTTTGTAAATTTTTCCTGTCCTTTTTTTATTATTTCATGATGTTTTTAGATTAAATAGATCCATACTGCTGCTTTTAAAATAATCTGATTGAGTAAAGATTTCATCCCCTGTAAGCCCCTATTACCTGGTGGATCTCCTGGAGTAGTTATGTAACCACTGGGTTGAGGTTCTTAGAAATCTAACATGGCTCTTGTTAGAAACTAAAAGAGACACCAAAATATTTCAGCTGTAATATTTCAATAAAAAATGCTTGATTGAATATTAAGTAACAACTTAATATTCAAATTGGTCTATTGTGTTGTTTTTAGGAGCTTAAAAACATTATAAATTCTGAAACCCTTCATAATTTTTTAAAGTTTATTTTGGCATATCCGTACAAAAATATACTTTCATCAGTTTTTGAATGTCATACTTATGAACTTATGTTCTTAACTTACATTATTACTAGAATGAAATTCAATTTTTAGAGCTTTAAAATGTACATGGGTGCATCCACACTTACCATCCTAAAACAGGTTTGGTTTGGTTTGGTTTAGAGCGCTACGGTCAATTTTTTTCACAGAAAAATTGACCGTAGGCGAGGCTAATTAGACCAGGACCTACTGCTTAAAGCTGATTCCGAACGGCTGCAAATGTCCATGCCAAGAGTGGGATTTGAACCCACAGACTTTGGTCGTCCGGCCCCATCTTAAAACAAACTGAACTTATATATATGTGAATTAATGGTGAAAAGTCATATTGCCACCTTAACTAAAAACTTTGAATCCTATTAATTAACATTTTGCATTAAAAATTAATTATTCTTATTTCATTCATGTTGTGTAATTGTTTAAAACATCATATTTTGAATTTTGAATTGTTAAGTTAACGATAATCAAAATACCTCTTTATTTAACATAGGTTCCAAGTCTCCAAGAGATTCAGTCTCGTCTTGCTTATGTGAGTTGTGTTAAGCAACTGGACCAAATCAAACGTAGTGATTATTGCACATACATAAGACCTCCTATTGATAAGTATAAAACATTACAGTTTGGAAGCTTTGATGAAATAATGGTTAGTAATATGTTTTACATGTCTAGCTGTCCTAAATTTCTAATTATTATTGTCTTTTAAGTATATTATCTTTAAATATTGTTATTTAAAAAAATATTTGTGTCTTAATTCATTATAATTAATTTTGACTATTTTATGTGCATACTCAAATTATTTTCATAATAATGTAGACATGTGTTGTGATGCTTGTAAGTTCTGTTAATCTTGCATGTGTTTCTTTAGGATGTTGGCTTTAACCATGGAAAAACCTTATTCCCAACAATGAAAATGGGTCACAAATCTCTGCACAACTTGCTGCACAATGAAATTAATAAACATTATCACCAGGTAATTTTCTATTCTAGTCCACAATGTTTTGTAGAAATAATGATCATTAATAAAATATACATGTCAGGTAGCAGTTTAGTATTCTAAATAAGGTTTCCTGTATCAACATCTAAAGATATTGCTCAATATACATAGTTAGTCAAAGTCAAAATCAGGCCAAGTACAGAGCCAAGTAAAAATCAGACAGAACTCAACCTCTATATTTTAACAAGACAGTGAAGGATGGTAGAGTACATTCACCTCAAAGATGCATCATGACCCCAGAAACTGCTATAATATGTGTATCTTAAAAGTGTTCTTTTTAACTATGTGTAGTCTGCTACACTAGTGAATTCAAAAGTGATAAATGAAATATGTGAATAAGTTAAATTGCAAGACTAATAACTTTACAGGAAGAGAATCTTGTGCCCTTTTTTTTCCCCTTATAGTAAAAAAGTAAGATATAGAAATTGAAAGGAGCAGTTTATAGACATGAGAAAATACTATAGTTGAAAAAATAATTTTAATTTTTTTAATATATATCGATACCTTAGAGCAGTGGTTCCCAACCTTTTTCAGCCGGCGACCCACCTTTCCTTATCGGAATATCTCCACGGTCCATCGGTCCATGGTGGAGTAAAAAATCTTATTTGTATCATATCCCTTCCTTATGTATATATAATTTACCATCAAATATTGCAAATAAATATATATATATATATATATATATATATATATATATATATATATATATATATGTATGCTTTTTTGAAGATACAGATTGATTATTGATAAACAATTTGTGTTCTGATTTGAAAATGGTTGACAAAATATAAGCACTTTGTAGCAAAACAGTTATTTATTTACTAATAAATATACATTTTCAATATATGCAACAAGTGATTTCATACTCACTAACAAGTATTCCTAGCTGAAGATAAAAACTACAATTATAAAAGTACACAAAGACCATTTTAATAGTTTTAGGATCGAGTCGCGACCCACCTGTAACCCTTCCGCGACCCACTAGTGGGTCACGACCTACCATTTGGGAACCACTGCCTTAGAGCACTAATGAGCTATGTCTGTTCCTAACTACTTTTGGAAAAACTCAAAGTTTTGATACGTGCATTACCCCAGTAATGCAGCTCAATGTCTTTTAATATTTACTAATTTTATGGTCTGTAACCTTTGTAAAAATAATGCAAAAAAACTTTCCTATTTTTTTAACCACTTTTCGATTTATTCATGGTAGAATAAAATATGTAAGACTATAGCACCGTCGAGCTTAAAATCAGTTGTTCAAATTGGACATAGGCTGCAATTTAGTACATAATATTTAACTTATTACTAAACTTCATTTGCTGAAAACTTGCTAAAAAAAAATCTTCATTGTCTGTAGCTTTGGATTCTAAGGTAAAGAGAAAATAATGTACTTTAATTTTGACAAAAAATGTGTAATAATAAAATAAGATAGCTATGTAATTATTTATTTAAAAAAAGTAAAAATAATTCCATTTAATTAAACATTTTCATCTGTATTGTTTTTGTTTTCCTAATCATGACTCCACACTGTGACGTCTCGAACACCCCTAGAGGATGGTAGGTTATTATAAAATGCTGTGTACTCTTGGGGTATAATACCTTGCTTTGGTAAGTTAATCAAACTTTTCTTTTTGGTGATGGAGATTTCGTGGTAGTTTTTGTATTTGCTTTCAAGAATTATTTTTTTCCCTATGAATTTCGAAGGGACCAAAAAATTTGAATTTTTCTTGAATGTCATATTTGTATCCAATAACTTTGGAATTTTTTTGGAATCTAAACCATTTCACCTTCAGCCAATTAAGTTTCTTCCCAGTTGTTGACTTATCCTTGTATTTCACAAGAGTTTTATTTAAATATTCAACATCATAAAATTCATTGTACATGAGGTGATGTGCAATGTAAGGAAATGGTTTTTTCCTGCTCATTAAAAGTTTATACTCATTAGGCAAGTACAAATTTTTTAACCTGCAAGCTCTTTTTATAGTTGCATGAATGCTGTATGCTTCAAGATAGCTGTGCCATCTTTCCATGAATTTTGTCAATGATTTGTAGATTACTTATGCTATTCATAGCATATGACATGCTTGTGAGGACATTTTGATTTCTATTTTGTCCTCCGCAAGTATCGCATACAATACCAGGTGTTCTATAGACAGACTCAACGTGTCAGTATACTTTAACACTTTCAGGTCTGAGCTAATTTTGACCATATGTCTCCCTCTGGACTGAGGGTTTTTGGTACTTTTTGTTATTTTTTTAAAACTACTTTGAAGATATATATCTTAACAATTTTTTTTCTTAGAAATTTTAAACTGATTTTATTCATAATGTAGAAACTATTTAAATTTACTAAGAATTAATATTGATGAGAAATTATTAAAAAAAGAAGTTTTAAAATAATTTTTTTTAAAGTTCCACATAAGGAAACATTTTTTAACATAAAATTGAATAAAAACTCACCCAAATGGTTTACAAAGATCTAAAAATAGCTTTTATTGGTAAATAGCATCATTTAATAAAATATGCTTTGGTGTGATATATTTCAAAGCATGGATTTGCAAAAATAGCAACACCACAAGGTTTGCAATAAGTTTGAGTGTCTTTCCTCAATCTTTTTCCCATTTCTGCCTTTGATTTGCTGCTGCAAACCTTACAAATTCTTGTAGGTTTCTGTTTTTTTCTGTCATTTGCTGTTCGTGTTGCTTTGTATTTTATTGATAAAATATACACATCTCTAAAATCTTTCCATTTTATTGCAAGTAAATGTTCTCTACGTCAAAAGATCATCTCATCTTTTTTTAGCATGGTGCTTTTTATTGTTGATGGTAAATCCTTTTTATTTTTCATAACAGTCCCTACTGCTAGTGTGTTTTCATCCCACAAAATATCAAAAAGAGTAGCACACAAACACAGCATCAGAAAGTTGATACTGTTATCAGTATTATCTAGTTTACAAGTATAAAGTTCCATGTTCAGTATATATCCACTTTCTGCATCACTTAGTACATAAAACTTGAGTCCATACTTATTAGGTTCGTTTTTCATGAAAACACAAAAAGAGACTCAACCTCGAAAAGGACATATACCTTCATGAACTGTCAGATTTTCATTTGGATAAAATGGTACTATGCATTTTTTGATAAATTAAATCATAAATTGGTCTTATTTTATACAAAGGATCATGATTAAGTTGATTTCTTCTAATATATTTCGAGTTATCATTTACATGCAGCATTAAAAATATTGAGCAGAATCTGTCACGACTCATAAGTTTCGGCAAAAATTAAGTTTGTAAAAATACATCAGTTGACCAATAATCTGATATGCAAGGTTTTTTTTCCTGTTTCATCATCTAAAATAAATAATTTTATAAAATATAACTTTTGCAAAAAAAAAGAAATACACACGATTGTTCAAATGCAAAAATTCAAATATATCTACCTGTGCTGTTATCATCATCTGAGAACTGCAGTTCTGCATTCTGAATACAAGGAGGTTGGTATTCTGGATCATCTGATGCTGATTCAGATAGCTCTGACAAGAATCACATGCTAATATATCTCTTACTACCACCAAATCATCTGCATTGGATAAATCTAAAAATCGTTTACAAGATAGTGTTAAAAGTAGCAAAACAAATATAGCGACCAAACGTTCAAAATAACTCGGATTTGAATTTTGATTCTAGATTGTTTCTTAAATTTACATGTTAGGTGTTGCCATCTAGTTTTTTTTTTTTTTGTAATAATAAAGTAGAAGGTTCATAGATAATATCTGAACAGACAGCAAATATAATTGACAATTTTGTAATTCAGAGAGTTAAAGGTTGACCCCCAAGAGACTCTCGGGCTTAGTTCACTTCAAAGAAAATGGGAACCCGAGTGACACTGAGGCTTAGACCTCAAAGTGTTAACAAACAGGTTACTATTTCTGCACTGTCCTTCTTTCCGTTGGTTTCATCCCATAAAAAAACAATGTCCCTCTTCCTGTGAGTCAAAGACCATGAAGTTGAAAAGAGACAGCTTCCTTTTATAATAAATTTGGCAATCACCAGTATATGGTAGAGTTAGCCCTGCCTGTAGATCGAAGGTACCATAGCTAATTTTTGAATTATTTACAGATGCGTTTTTGTCTTCTTTCATGGCTTTGATTGCATCTTTCTGCCTTACATGTTCTTGGTATTTTATATCTGTGTCTTTAGAATTCATATGTTCTGCTTCATTGCAAATGAAGCACTGGTCTTTCTTAGGCGTGAAAATTGCTAGTGGTTGAGCATGCTCTTTGAATAATCATCAAGAGACATTGTCATTCGCAGCCTCTGACCCACATTTATCTGTATAGAGTGCATAGAGTTTTTCAATTGAGAGGTCTGGTGAAAGGTATAATCTGGAACTTCCCACTACTGCTGGCGGCAGTAGTGGGAAGGAACCTTCGGAAATGCAGCAAAGAATGCTTAAATTTTCCACACTTTTCATGTGGAGTGACATTAGTCGCCAGCCTCCCTTTTCTTTTATCCTGCCCTCTATAGGCTCTGTTTGGACTTTTGTGAAGCAGTGGTTGGTTGGGATTCTTTTTGAAATAGCAAAAGTGTTACAAAAGAATTTTTGGCATACCTGAATGGCTTCACTGTTTCCATTTGGAACTTATGAGACCTGCTCGCAGTGTTATCAATACCTGAATCTACAGATCTTTTTCTCTTCCTGGCCACAGCAGTTTCTTCAATGAAGGAACACAAAAATTCCTTTTGACATACTGTAGTCCCTAAACTCCAATACTCCTAAAACAGGGATTCTTGTTGTGCAACCATGATTGCATCCCTACATTTAAATCGACATTGGCAGTATACCAACTTTACCACTTTTTCAGTAATTTTACAACCTTTCCTGTCAATGTAGCTTTCTTCAACAAGCCTTTTCTGTTTTTGAATGTTCCTCTCCCCAAGTACTTGGGTTTGCAAACCTACTCCTCTTTTGTTTAACTGTTGGAGTGATTTCCTTGTGGTTACTATTTGGAAGAGGGGAAGCTGTTTCTTCTGCTGCTTCATTTCCAGGATTATCTATAATATAAGTTTCGCCTGTTAGACAGAATGTACAAATAACAATGTCAGTGAGGAAAATTTACTGACCTTGATTCTCAAGGTCTTGCTTCCCTCATTTTGTTCATTAATAATATTTAATCGTAAATAGCCTCACCTGCAAAACTTTGGTTTTCTTGATCGCTATTTGTGGAATCCGTGTCATAATTCTGGGGAATGTACGTGGGATCACGCCTATCTTCATCATTAGTTTCAAAACTCTCTTCATTATTAATTTCTAAAATGATGTGAACCCAAGAGTCAGTGAATTATAAAAACATCAATGACAGCTACAAAAAACAAACACAGTTTCAGTACCTACGAGTATTTTCCTGGACATCATAGATGATAATATTATTAATATCCTCTTCTAAGGCAAAAAATATTAGGACTATTGCCAATAATTATTTCTAAAATAAACAGTCAAAATTTAGCTTTCCATTAAACATGATTCAGGAGTTGTTATCTTTAAAACAAGTAAAACTGTTATCTTCATTTGTTCACGAATAAAGCAATCTTCCGAGAAACTGTCTCAAGATCGTTGACTTCAATAACAGTGAACTTCTCATTGGGACTTTCCGTAGTAACAGTAACAGTTTTTTCTAAAAATGAAATGAAACAGAAAACCATCATGTTTCTATTTAACTTAATGCAACACAGGTTAAAATATTAATTGCTGTGAAATTTTTACCTTACAAAACTTCCTCAGTTTCCTCAGTAAACTCATGAATATTTGCTAGTTGTTTGTTGTATGGTTGATTGATACTCAAAGGGAAATCAACAACGTTTCTTTCAAAAAAATTAAATAGGTATTCAGTTAAGAAAACTACCTACTTAATTCATAAACAACAATAATCAGAATTAATATGCACTAAAAACTTACCTTTAGAAGAACTGTTCGGGCTATGCTTGTCATTCATCTTCATCCGATTACAAAGCTCTACCATTAATTTGCCACAATTCATTTTAAATGAGTTTAGTAAAAATAATGATACAAATAAACAAAAACCGTATCTTCAAGAGTATCAAGGATCAAACTTAATTGTACTTAAATTCAATAATTTATTTCCTTAAGGATTATAGTTAGTAATTCAACAAAAACATTCAACATGTCATTTTACATTTTTATAACCTCCACTGATTCACAAAATGAAGTGCACACAAGAGCTATGTCCGGACATAGCTCAAAATCCCTCTTAGAATAACCAAGCATGGTACATGGTACATTTATGCAATTTTCAATCATTCATGAGAGGTCATAGCACACTCACATTCTTTGTTATTTAACCAATTTTAGTTTTACATAGAACAGGAGTGCACTTTGAACTGTTTTCTATCAATAAACCAGTGTTGCCAATATCTTAAGACTAAAAAATGGACATAGGACATTTGCACTCGAAGGTATCAATATATATGTATATCATAACCAATAATTACAAGATAAAAAGAACTTTTTATATACCACATTATTAAATTTTCTGTTGAATCATATAAACTTGACAATTCTATATATTAATAAATACTTTAAAAAAAATTTTTTTGATGAATTATATGTTGTTCTAAATTATTTCACTTTTCCCTACCTTATAAAATGTCTTTTTTTTTTTTTTTTTGCCTTCCTTTTCTCTCTCCTCTCTTATTTCGCCAAATCATAATTTTAATATTTTCCTATTTAATTATTTTTCACTTGTATTTATTTTTATTTTTCTCTCTTAATTGGATAAACCTTCACTTAATTATTCTTTTTCACTTTATTTAATTTTAATCACTTTTTAGTCATTTTCACTATCCACAGACTTTATAAACTGCTAACTTCTATAATTTTTTTAAATTTTATAATTTTTGTAAACAAACTAAATTCACATGTATTCTGTTTTCAAAATCGTCAAATGCCGTTACGCAACAGTACAAGCATTGAATTCGATGGAAGCGTTACCTTGCAAATTTTTCTTCTTAAAGATGGCTAAAAGTATTAAAAGAATGCATTGTCATTATGTTCGGAGCTATTCTAAAAGTTTCAAATGTCTAGCTAGTCAGGACGTTAGTTAAAAATAGATTGCAAGATTTGTACTGGACAAACAAGAAAGCGAGTTAATAAAAACGTGGTAAAAATAGACAGTACTGTGGATTGTTTTAGCATTTTTTCTTTTCATTGTGTTTTTCATCAAATTCGACAGCATAGGTATATTTCTTACTGATACTGAAAATTTGATGACACAATTTTAGGATTGCTTGCACATATATTACTGTAGTATCTTTTTTCCAATAAAGTTTATCTAAATTTTTATTTGTTTGAAATCAGACCCATCTAAAATGACCTATTTTATTTAATGTTAGCACAATCATATATAAAGCATCTCCTTTGGTCTTTCCTGTATTATGGAAGTCTTTCTTTTACTGTTTTCAACTTATTAATTTTTTATCTTTAAAAGGAAAGCATGTGTCATCTTTCCTTTAACTAGTAACTAAAACTGAAAGTAAACTATTCTTAAGTAAAAGAAATAAATTTTTAAAAATTTATTTCTTTTACTTAAGAATGATGTGCAGTTCTTAAAATATGTAACTATGCATTAGATTTCTAGTTTAGTACTTTTACAGATAATTTCTTCTATTTTCAGAAAGATGCTTTGCACAATGCCTCTTTCACAGATCTTGCCGAGATGGTTTGTAAAATAAAACGACCACTCACATATAAAGTTTATGATGGTGAGTTCAACATATTTCAATTTTTCAAATATTACTTATTTAATGATTAGATATTACATAAACTTTTGAACTAGATATCTAAAGAATCTGCAATTATATCTTGTGGGTCCAGTAACAAATTACGAGTATATATTTATACCTTTACATCTGTTGTAAAAAAAATATCTGGATATTCAAAAGTGTAAAAAAAATTAAGAGTTTTAATTTAATGAAAATAAAATTGCTACTTGGAGAATTAATGGATAATATCTAAAAAAATTGCATATATTAGAATGATAAAGTTAGTGTAACAGTAATTTAAGTGTTATTCTAGAGCTAGAGTATTTGAAGAAATTTAAACTTTTGATCATTTTTACTCATTTTAAAATTTATTTTCAGTAATAAAATTAAGTTATATTACTTTAATAATAAAGTTGATGTTGAAAATTGTACAATATGAAAAAAATCCAGGGTGCGATTAAATTTTGTATACTTTCTATGCACTCTATATTCATCATTCTATATCTGTTCATAATAGATGCTGATGATTTATATGACCAAGATGTAGGAGGTTATACATCAGAACCAGATCCAAGTTTATTAGGAGACACTGATAAGGTATGTAATTTCTATCTGGGACATCATGATCATCAAAAAATTATATTTCAGAGGTTAAACATTATAATATAATGTTTCACCTCCAAAATTAACACACTCTATCACATTCAAGATCCATTTGAACTCCAACCGTTTTCATTGATGATTAGGGGCCCTGGGTTGCCCAATTTGGTCGGCAGATCTGTACTGTCCGTCTGGCGCCCAGGCCTATAACAATAAACTGCTCCAAACTTGAAAAATCAACCCTTGGCTGCATATACAGGTTTTGTTACAAAGCGATCGATCTTCAGTTTCACGACGCTTATGGTCTCATGACTGGGAAGCATTATTTTTGTGAATTACATTGATGATAAATTTCATTTATCACATTTACTCTGGTGAAGCATGGAAATTGGTATGGAATGGCACATGCCAGTTACTAATGTGTCAGTTGTTAAAATAAGAGTAGACTATTTTCATATGCTATTACCATTTTAGCATATGAAAATTATGAGCACTTTTTATTTGTTTTCTGGGAAGTTTGTTTTCTGGGATACCTATGTTTTCCTAAGCTAGTAATTAAGCCATTAATAAGTTTAAAATGATCCTGATCAAATCATAGATTTAGATTCTATATATATATATATATATATATATATATAGAGGGAGGGAGAGAGAGAGAGAGAGAGAGAAAGATTCGACTGTGTATAAGATATTTTGCAAGCAAGAAATTAGATTATATTTGAATCATTAATTCTAAACATCAGTAAGCTACTATCATCTTATTATGATTGTCTTCCTGTTTCATAAAATTTCTAATAATATCTTTCTCTAGCAGATCATCTATAACAGTGTTTCCTAACATTTTTCAAGTTACGCTCCCCATGTAACCTGCAAGTTCAATTACATTTACATATCGGGCAGTATTAATAGGGATTAGAAATTAATAACTCAGGTGATCCTGTTTACCAAAAAAACACTTCATGACTCCATTGACAGTTGCATGCAATTAAGTTCACCTGTTAGAGAGAATTTTCTGGCACTACTAAAAACTGCATCTAGAGGTAGAAAATGCACATGCAGGAATTTTGATCAGGCATTTGTCCCAATTTTTATGAGAATTGTCCATTTCGGACTAAAATTGGATGTTAACTTAATAAATTAGTGCAAGACTATATCTAAACACTGCATCAGGTTTGGAAACTAATGATCTTTTCCCATTTTACACATTCCCTGTTTATTCATATTTTACAAATTGTATTATTTCCTTAATCATCAAGTGCAAATTTCCAAACATTATTTGTTATCCAGAATAATATAATGGGGTACATGGTTTCCTTACAAGTGCTTAGAATTAAAAACAAGTTTTTAAGGCCCCTCCCCCCCCCCCCCCCTCATATTGCTGAAAGCGCTTCAAGTTACCTTTATTTTCCTGAAAATATTATTTTGCTGCAGAGAATTAAATGTAAAGCATGGCATGCGGTTTTAAAATGTCACTGTTCGAAATTAATTGGGAAGTGGATCCCAAAAGAACAAATTTACAAACTGGTACACCAAACATTTTTTTGCATCTGCATGTATGTATATCATGGTATTCATGCCAGAAATTAATAGAAATATCTGTTATTAATAATTACTAATTTTTACCATACTTGGAAGTAGGTAGTTAAATATTACACAGTGAGCAATTTGTATGGATCAGATTTATATACTTCTGAAAAGTTTGTTTTTTTCCTGTTGAAAATTTCTAATAGTAACTAATTATTTCTGTAGTTTTCCATGTGATATTATTAGAGTTCATGCCCAAACTAATTACAGATATTCCTAGATTTACAATCGAAAGTTTTATTTTAATTTTCTTCTCAAAAATATTGTTTTTTGAATGTACAGTACATACCTGTATATATTACTAATTATTAAAAAATATAATGCAATAGTTTCAATATCCACATGATAAATCAAATAAACGTTCATTCGCGAGTTAACAAAACAAGTGTGCAGTTGTCACTTCTCATTATTATTATGTAAAAATATTACTATTTCGTATTGTTTAAGATGTAGTGGTTCGATTTTTATCTGTGAAGTTAAATGCATACATAATTTTATTCCCAGTATGGCTGGCTGGAAATAGTAAAAGTGCCACATAAAGTTAAAAAGAAAAAAACAGTTACACAAAACGATGTAATAAACTTAGAAATGAAACAAACGAACAAGCCAAAATACAATAAAAAAATTTGTTTTGAAAGAAATGGCTTTAACTTTTCACTATATTAATAAAGTACTACAACAATTAAAAGCAATGGATTCAAATTAAGATTCACAAGTGTCAGGAAAATCTGCCTTGCTACCAGACAATATACAAGGAAAAGAAGATGCAAACTGTTCAAACTTCCTTAGATAACTTTGTTAAAAAAAACTTGCAATGTATCTTCTGTCGCAAATTCTGAACCAATGGATTGTACTAACATAAGTAGTGATGGCAAGGAATAATTTGTCTTCTAAATAAAGCACAATGTATTTTAAATTATGTATGTATGTATGAAAGTGAAAAATAAGTATGTGGCTTTATGGCAGATGTTGATATGTCCGAAAAATTCAATTTTATGTTTTAAGTTGATATGTCACACTTAAAATTGGTTCTTTAATTTGGCAAAAGCTACTAAGTGGAATTATGAAATAATTCTAAGTTATTCGTATTGGCAAATGCTATTATGTATAAAAGAGTTTTTTCTCAACCCTCCCCCAAAATTTTAGTCCCTTACTGAAAATTTTCATTGAAGACCAGCCATATGCTTGAGGTTGAATATGAGTATTAAGTAAAGAATATTTGGATTGAAAAACTTAATTGAGCGATTTTATATTTCACAACAGTTACTTTTTTAATTTGCCGAAAACATGAAAAAATGACATATCAACATCTGCCATAATGCCACAGATATTTGTATATATATTTAAAAAAAAGTTTGAAACTCGACTTACGACCAGTGTCTCAGTCCCTATCTCGATCGTAAGTTGAGGAAGAAACTTACAATGTATCTTCTGTCGCAAATTCTGAACCAACGGATTGTACTAACATAATAAGTAGTGATGGCGAGGAATAATTTGTCTTCTAAATAAAGCATAATGTATTTAAAATTATGTATGTATGTATGAAAGTAAAAAATATATGTATGTACATATATTAAAAAAAAAAGTTTGAAACTCGACTTACGACCAATGTCTCAGTCCCTATCTCAGTCATACATCAAGGAATACCTGTATCCACATCATTGTGAATTTGACTTTTTCTGCATCTTACCATTATGAAAAATTTAATTTGATTTTTTTTTTCTAATTTTTCTATTTCCTTCCATTTTGAAATTAAATAGAAATTTTTATCTCATCAATATTACTTTACCAATATTTATTACACAAGTAAACAAAATGATTACTTTATTTTTAAAATTAAAAGAAAATTTCAGTTTATAAAAAATTATCTTTATAAATTAATGTTGAATTTTAAAAATTGAAAAATATTATATTTTGAAAGAGTCACTAAAAAATTATGCTTGTATTTTGCCATAGTATCAGTTCGAATCTGTTCAATAGCTTTTTATATGTGTCTCTCCAATATTTTTTTTTTGCCATTTTGTGGTTAGAATAACCGATATAAGACCACTAAACTAATAAAAGAATATTCATTTATTAATTTGTTCAAAATATGGTTGTTTGACAATTTATACAATAATTTTCCACTCTAAATATTAGGTTTCACAGTTTGCTATTTTTTTTAGTGGGTTTTCCATAATCTATTTTAGTTTATCTAAAATAGATTAATCATCTGTTATGTTACAGAATTTGAATATTATTATTTGACTCTGAATGTTTTAACTAGAACCACCAAGGTGGTCATTTTGACCATTTTGAAACTTTCACTTTGTAACAATTTGTTTCTATTAAGAGTTTAACTTTCAGCTGCCTTGACTTTTCCTAAAATACAGTAAGTTATGATATTCCGGTGATAAATTTTCCATTTAGCCAAAATTTATGGAGTATGGGGGTACTATACCTAGGACCGCAGTCATTTTTAATATTAATTTTCCCTATTAGATGTTGCTAGATGAATTGAATGCATTTATTGATGCCTATTATATGCGAGAGGAACATTTGAGGCTAAAAATATTGAGTTGTATTGAGGAAAGTATGTGGGATAATTTATGTGGGATTCGTTTTTTTCCTGAAACCATGTCTCGAAATAGATTTCGTGAAATGAGATACACACGATTTGATATAAAGTCAACCAGAAAACACCTTGCAGATGATAAATTCGCATTAGTATCCGAAATATGGAATCCATTAATTGAGAACTGTACTTCTAATTCACAGGGCAACAGTGGTTTTGGTGCCGGGATACTTGGAGCTGATTTCATATGAATTTGATGCTCTGAATTTAAATATGGCGTTAGTTTTGGCCTAGGAGCTCAAATTTCTAAGATAAAACATTTTGGTGAAATATACGTTACACTATTTTAAGTTAAATCCATGGATCAAATTAAAAAACTAAACACAGTATTTTTTATTATATATTTTTTTTAATGTTAAAGGAACATAAAAATCATAGAGAATATTGCAGTAGCAGTTATATAATTATGAAGAGCAAGAAAGAGGAGAGAGTCATCGATGAAAGCAACTAATCACTGAACACTTCGGAAACTTATTTTCCGTGACATTGTTGAATGTACAGTCCCTTTTAAAACTCCAGCAGTAATCTGCCACCGTGTGCGTATCCCATTTTCCTAGGTAGTACTCCTCCATAGTTTTAATATCCTAGTGAAATCTTTCACCTTGTTCCTCACTGGTGTCTCCTAAATTTTCAGGAAAATAGTCCAAGTGGCTGTGTAAATAGCGCACCTTAATGCTCATGTTACACCCAAGGGATCTGAAACTGTTTAGCATCTCGTTTACCAGTTCAATAGTTTTCAACTTTGCATTTGCCCAGATAATTTCTGACAACTGCAACAAATAAAGTCCAGGTTTTTCGCTCAGCCTTATTCATGGAATTTATGAAGGCAGGATCTTTAATGAGTTGTCTTATTTGTGGGCCGTTAAATATTCCTGCCTTAATTTTTTCCGTACTCAACTTAGGCATTTTTCACTTTTTATATCAAAGCATGATCCGTTCTTATCAAGAGTCTTTACAAACTGCTTCATTAGGCCCAGCTTGATATACAGTGGAGGAAAGATGATTTTCTTTCATCCAACTGAGGGGTCATTAATGACATTCTTTTTCCGAATGTCCATGTTTTCTCTCTTAGGCCACTCTTTTCTCACCCAGTGGTGTATTTTGTCTGCTATGCCAGAGGCACACGATGCAAGATATTTGATGTAGCCACTTTGCTGTCCAAGGAGAAAATTTACCATTTTTAAGTCACACAAATCACCTATTGATGTACATGATTATTTATCTTCTCCAAGACTAAAGCTATGGTGTCATATTCTTCTTTCATTTTCGTTGAGTGAGCAATTGGTATAGAACCATATTTTTTCCTATTGTGTAGAAGGACACATTTCAAACTTTGAGCTGTCAATAAATAAGCACCAATAATCTGGAAAATATTCAGGAAGACCCATTTTTTCTAGGGGTCCAGTTTCCCAGGAGGACAAATTACCCATACTTTAATGTATTGAATAGAAAAAAAAAACATTAATAGATAAATGGATGTACCATAAAACCTCGTTTATCTGGCTCTAATTGATCCGAATCTTGGGATAATCTGGATCAGATTTGTAGACATTTTTATTTAATGTTCACATTAGATAATATGATAGCAAGAAAGACTATGATAGCATAGAAAGACTATGATAGCAAGAAAGTACGCCATATATTCGCTTTTTAGTTTGATTCAATATACAGTTCCTGCATAGATTGTACAATAAATTATGGTAGTAAAATGCTTTTTATTGAGTTTAAGAAAACTTCACTAGACTTACCAATTCTTTGTTAAGAAATGATGTGAAAATACTTTATTTTTTAATGTTTTGTAAACAATACTATGTAATTTTGTTACAAAACAAAGTAAGTCTTCTTAGTTAAGGATTTTGTATTGCTTATTATCGATGTTACCCAGATTTTCGATTGTCCGGATTGCCTATAGTCCCAGTTAGTCCGGATAAACGAGGTTTTTACTGTATCTGAAAAAGTAGAACTGATTTCATATTTAGATTCAGCACCCCAAATATAGCTAAAATCAGTTCTAGCATCCTAGGCACCAAGAAAAATTTTTTTTTAGCCCTGTGTTATAATCCAGGAGAAAACTTAACCATCGATGAGAACTGTTTTTCAACCAAAGCAAGATGCAAGTTAATACAGTATATGCCACAGAAGCCCGATGAATTTGGCATAAAGTTTTGGCTATAGGCAGATGTTAAAACAAAATATTTACTGAATGGATTCCCTTACTTATGGTAAAAATGACGACCGACCAAGCAATTAAAAGTTTATCTGAATATGTTGTTCTTCATCTAATGAAACCATACTTCAAGAAAGATTACAACGGATAATTTCTTTACTTCACTGCGTCTTACAGAAAAGCTGAAGTCAATGAATACAAGCATTGTTGGCACAGTCAATCGCAGAAGAAAAGAAATTCCTCAGGCCATAAAAAAAAAGAGAAACATGCCTTGCTCAGCAGCAAAATTCTTGCCAGAGATGATTTAATTTCGACAGTTTATCAAGGAAAGAAGAATAAAAATGTTTTACTGCTAAGTTCCCTACATTCATCAGTTACAGTGGGAACTGATGAGACACACTTACCAGAAACTTTAAAGTTCGATAATTGAACAAAAATTGGAGTTGATGTGCTCGACCAAATGACACGGAAGTCTTCTGCAAAAGCTTGTTCTAGACGGTTGCCTATTTATGTATTTTATAATGTGCTTCATCTCGTGGGCATTAATTCTTAGATACTATACAAGAAAGTCACTGGAAATAACATTCGATGGTGCGACATTCTTTTGCAATTAAGATCCAAGCTGCTAAAATCATATGCAAATTCAATGAAAGCATCGAATATTTCATTACCCAGTATATCCTCACTTACTAGTGATAAAGAAACTAAAAAGAGAAAACAGTGCCAAAGTTCTAGTTGCAAAGGGAATAAAAAAATGGAGTGTGTGCAGTTTACAGGAAATAGACTTTCGGCAAATGCACCACTAAAGTGGTAAAAAAGAATTTTTGTGAAAATTGTATGAAAGACATTGGTTAGTTCATTCACATACATGCGATACATTCTCTACATTTTGAGAAACATTTTAGCTTTATTTTAGCCAAAAATAACATAGTATGTTTGATTTTATTCTGCAGGAAAGAATGAATGTAACTAAGTATAATATGAGTTATGTATGCGTTAATATAATATGAGTTATGTATGCGTTAACTCTACATTTATATCCATTCAGTTAATTTCTATTTACCGATATTTTTAGTAATTCCTATCGGAAATTGATATCTATCAATTTGTATCATTAGTATTAATTGTACCATTTGTATTAACTGTACCATTTTTATTAATTGTATCATTTGTATAAAATATAATGGAAATACTATATTGCACAGTGTTTAATTTCATTCATAACTTTTATTTTATTTACATTTCTTTAAAAAGAGTATAAATTCCTCACAAAAAACCTTTTTTACTATAGAAATAATTATAGCATATAATATTGGAAATGCTGATAATAATAGTAATAAATGGCAAGTAAGCTATAATAAAGCACTGTAGACCACATCGGTCAAAATGACCACTTCGGCGGTTCTTATGTTAAGTTATATGCCTGATTAGAAAATATTAACTATAATGTATGTATGTGCACATACACACATGTAGGTAAGCATATACTTAAGTGCTTAAATTTTCCTTCAAATGTGTTAAAAAGGTACTTACTTTTCAAACAGAAATGCAGCTACTCCCCTTGTAGATTATTTTAAAAATTAATAAGTACTTTTATCTATTTCAGGAAGATGATGCCGAGGAGGACTACACATCATCACAACATGATAATGTTGGATCCTTATCTGATGTTGAATATTCAACCGAGAGAGATTTATGATTTAATTTTGCATATCCTTACAACATATTGGAACTGTTTTATATTATTGTATATATATTTTGTGTATAATGATAAAAATTTGAATATATGTATAAAACATTCTTTTATTTCCATTTGTTGCATTGTTTGTTCTTAAGTGAAATTCAAATGGAATGTTCTCTCTCTCCAAGACTTAAGTCTGCTGTAAATTGCTCTACAACTTGACTCTTCTATATTTTCCAAGGTTGGTTATTTCTTCAAGTCAGTAAGTTACACACATGGTCACTATACAGAGTTCTACTGGTAGATTAGATTTAATTACATTTAATTTTGTAATTTTTTTTAAACTAAAGAAAAATGTTTACTTTAACACTTGGTTATTTGTCCAAGTTTTTGAACTGAAATAAGGCATAGGCCTGAAGTCAAAAAAATAAAATACTAATTCAGTAATAATCACTTAAGCAACCATAATTGCATTTTGCATGCATTAAGGTAATTTGTCCCTCAATAACTTGAAACCCTAAAGAATCATGAATTGTAATGCAAACAGAAATTAAAACAAACGTGTTAACAAAAATTTCAATATTTTAAATTTTATTCCATGAATATAGTTTAATAATACTCTTTTTCCTATGATAGAACTGACAAGATAATATAGTAGACCTCTACGAAGTTGATCCCTTTTCAAGCTGTAACTGGGAGGGATGTATTTTCTAGAGGTTCGAAAAGTGACAAACGTGCATTTACAGGTTCTCATCCCTTTCCCGTGATGTCAGTCTAGGATGTGGTGGGAAGCAATAGATACCCTGTTACAAGGTGTTTAGTATCCCCAGACCCTAATTTTGAGAATTGACTTGGCCGAGATGTAACCTCAAAGATGGTCTCAGTGCTCACTACCAGGAGGTGTACTATACTAACGTTACACCAGAGTTTTAGAAGTAGGGTATTATATTCCTGCATGTTATGAATTTGAAGCAGGCACAGGTTATATCTGTCAAGCTATTTGCCTTTATTCATAACCCTTCATTATAGTAAATTTTAAATTTATGCAACTTTATCCTGCATTATTACTCTTGCTAAAATGAGCCGATTGTGTTCCTACTAAGCCATTTCACAGTGGCTGCACTTTCACCCTCATAGTATGACATTGCAGCTTCCAATTTTCAGACACAATTTGTGCATGGTATGATTGCTTTCCTTGAAGCCAAAGAGAACATTTTGGTAGGTACCATACCTAATTTAAGATGCATTCAAACCATGCTGTAGATCTCATGAACCCCCTCCCCATGAATAATGTAACAAAAGAGATATTTTTGTTACATTAGTAAAATGAGGCATTCACAATGAATAAAGTTAATTGTGAAGCAAGAAAATATACTACTGCTAAATAGGTCATCACTTTCAAACCACTATTGTGTATTTAAGACATGAAGTTTGCACAAGCTTTTGTTAAACACCATAGCTATTGTATATCACTTATGGGTTAAGCCTTATAATTTATACCAAAGTCTATCCAACTAAAAATTAAAAAAAATAGTACAATCTGCATTAAACTTTTTTTTATATATTAAGGGCAGTTGAAAAGCAAATTCGAGAAAAAAAAATCTTTGATTTTTTTAGTATTTTGAATCCTTTAATTTTCTCCTTTTGAATGGTATATTATTTTTGTTTCTATGACAACGAGAAGTTACTTAAAATTTTTAAATTCAGTTTGTTTACATTATGTTGCACTTATTCACCACACCCATTTAAAGGACCAAGAATGTAAACATCAAAATCTATTGCAATCTGCAGCTAGCAGCTGAGTCTTTGAATTCTTTTCTCCATGAATTACAACTGAACAGCTATTTTCCGGTTGTATTGCAACTGTGACTGTTACTTTGCTTTTGAAAATAAACGCAACGTGGTTAGTTTTTGAAGTTTGTTGCTGTGCTTGATTATCCATTGCAGGTTTATTTTTGATTATTTTCTTAATTTTTATTTTTTTACAATTTCAACATAATGCCAAGATCGAATACAAATGTATTTAAAAAGTGAGAGGGTAAATTTTACCATAGAAAACCACTGAATGAGTCTTGAGATCAGGCTAGTGCTACAGAAAAGAAATTAGGTGATTTGGATGAAAGTTATTCACCATATTCAGTGGAAGCAAAATTATAATTGAGTCAAATATATTAACTTCTATTGAAACATGTATAAAGTGTGTGATTCTTATGGATTATCACTGAATGTAAATAATAAGAATGCTGGTTTGGCACTGCAATTTGAACGAGTAATAATTGTGATTACAAATTTAATTTTATGAATTCTAGTGTTCATCAAAGTGACAATGAAGATTTACATGCTATAAACACATGATGTATATATGTCGTGCAGTCTATTGGAAAAGGAGCAGAAGCTGGACAATTGTTTTGTGGTGTCATGAATCTGCCAAACCCACCAACAAAATTTGCTAAATACAGCAGACTACTTTTAAATGCAGTGAAAGAAAGCATAATAATACAATGCAGGAGGTGGTTGAAGAAGCTGTTGAAGAAAATAATAGTTCTAAAAATATTGGAGTTGCTTTGGATAGTACATGGCAAGAGGGGTTTTTCTTCATTGAATTGTGTTGTAACTTCAACAAGTATTGACAGTGAAAAGTTATTGATGTTGAAGTTATGTCAAAATATTGTACATGCAAGAACAAAAATTCTCATGAACCAATCTGCAAAAGAATTTTGAAGGTTATAGTAGCAAAATGGAAATGGATGGTGTTTCTTCTATATATCAACGTTCTGTAAAATATGGCATTTGTTATGTAAAATACCTTGGGGGGGGGGGATTCAAAGACATTTAATCATGTAAAAAATATGAATATTTATGGCGAAGAATACCCAATAGTGAAATTAGAATGCCATAGGCCATGTAATGAAGAGAATGAGAGTGTGTCTTCGTAAAATGAAGGTGTCTATGCAAAATGAAAAACTAAGTGTTGGTAAAAAATTATCAGGTAAAGGTTGTCTTACTGATAAAGCAATTGATCAGATACAAACTTATTATGGATTAGCCATAAGGAGAAATGTTAGTGATTTAAAAAGCATATGCCAAGCTGTATGGGCCATCTTCCTTCATAAATTATCCACAAGCATTCACAAGTACTGTTGTGGGTATTTAATGTTTCCCTTTGTTTATATGTATTGTTTTCACTTAAGTTATTATTCACGCATTGTTCAGATTGAAAAAGTGTTTTACTATTGCACAAAATGAATCTTTTGCATTATTATCCAAGGATAAAATATAAAAAACAAAGGGGGGGGGGAATGAAATTTATTGAAAAAATAATTTCTCATGTTTTTTGATAGAAACTAAACAATTACAAAAGAGAAATGATTATTTGCACATTTCTTTAAATCACAGATATAATGATCAAACCAAAAACGATTCTGCCTTTATTCTGTGTATCCCTAAAACATGTCCAAAAGAAAAATTTGTTTAGATGATTTTAAACTTTTCATTTCTAAAAATTCATCCTTTTTGAAATTCTTATGATAAATCATTCATTTCAGCCTAGACTTTCAAAGCCAAGTGAAGATGAAATGGCTTAGAAAAAATTAACATCCTTCCTTGATAATTTATAACATACGGTTCATAAAATAATTAACACAACAGTAACCTTTTAACTTTTTTTTATTAACCATGCATTGTATTAAATGTAACTCACATAAAATTAGAAATTTTAAAAAATAATTGATAGGTAACTTTTCAAACAGGTGATTTTTTTTACAGAAAATGAAACATTTGCAATGTACAGACTTTCTTCTATCTCTTAATACATCCTTAAAAATTAAGAGATAATGCTAAATCAGGGATAAAAATTATTAGAAAATGTAGTTGTTACAAGCCAAAGTTTAATGTACTTATCTTCATTCCAAAATAGTTGTAATCAAAGTCTTAGGAAACACATGCATTGAAACTCGAGAGAAATAATGTGGTAGTAATACTGTGATGACATTTGTCAGCATATTAAGTTCACAGCATATCACTTGTATATTCTCCGGAACATACGCATACAGCCATATGGTGAATAGTATCAAGAAATCTTAGTGTAATTCTTAAAGAGCTATATGCAATACAACCATAGGCAATATTTGATGGGGCTAATTCAGAATAGATTCTCAAGCTTGTAGTACTATCTGAACCAAAAGACATAATTGAGGGAACCCTCAGCAGGAGTTTGATGAACTCTTACACTTCCAAATTTGTGGAATATGGGAAAGGAAAGTTAGTTTTATTGTCAACTATAATCCCCAATGAAACAATCAGAATCAACTACAGTTATATTGAATTGAACGCTCCAGGTCTAATTAAGAGTCCACAGCATTTTCTAAAATATATACAAGTCGTATCAGTAGAGAGGCAAAAATAATTTTTCTCTGCACCAATTCATTATGCAGTTAACAGTTGTTTGGAGCTTTCTTTCTTTCAATAACTATTTCTCTCTGAAAGAATAGACCCAAGTTTAAAATGTACAGAATTGTGGAATACCTGCATATTTTTTTTTTTTTTCCCAGACACATCACACCCAAAATTTTTTTAAACTTTAAAATAAAATTTTTAAACTCTAAAAAAAATTGAAACTGAAAATTGTTCTATATTTCTACACAGATCAGTAATGCATAATTTTCAAAAAATAAATAAGCATTCAATGAAATATCCACTCAAAGAATGGAAACACTGAATCAGAGAGAAAAAAAAAATGAGTTCAAAGAAGATTCTCATTCCGGATTAACATAACGGATCCAGGGGATCAAACTATTGGTTTTAAATTTGCCTCAACTTTTTTAACAAATTTATTTAATTTGATGTCAGTCTGACTACAAACCACAAATTACACCACACTAAACTTAAGGAATATCCTCATTAATAAACTCATTTATCTAAATTGTAATAATTTATAAAACACCAATTTCACCGACAGAAGCTTTAGAAATTAATATAGTGTTATTATAGAAAAAGGAATACTTCATACAAAAGAAAATACTTTACTATGAAATCTTTACTTTAAAGTATGATTTCCCAAAATTTTGCACAGAAGTTTCTATAAAACTCATCATAATCATTCTCAAACATTATTCACATTCAATTTTAAAAAAGGAAATTTTGGAGCCTAAAATATATAAAAACAGAAGCCTTTAAATTTTATGTACTTTCCTCACTCATGAGCATCCTATTTCAAACACTTCTAATTTTTCCATATAACCCTATTGTTCCTTTGCTAATTTTAGTGCTGTTTGTTTCATTTTCCTCATTTAAATAATCCATCAACTATGTTCCTCAAACTGTATACTCAGTGATCAAGGATATCATGAGCCACAGCTGGGAAGGGAAAAATCATTTACCACATCCTTGCAATGGAGGCTAATTCAAACCATTAAAAGCTCATGAGCCCAGGGTATCTTACCTCCTTTCCCTTGCAGTGTTGACAAACTTACCTGTGGTTCCTCAATTCTCCTCGAGTTATGTTAGTACTTTTAAGATGAAATGCTTCCTTCATGGTTTGTTCAAATCAAGCAAGAACTTCATAATAAATCACTTGAAAAACCACCAGTAATAATGAAAGCAACAAACGATTTGTGTTGATCAGGATATCAACAAAGAAAAGGATAAAGTAAAAGTTGAAAGTAATTAGATGCAATTTAACAAATTTATCAAAGTCCACTCAACATATGAAACAAACAAACAATCACATTTCATGGCAATCACCAAGTTTTACTATTTATTACTATTGTAGAAGTGATTCAAAAATAAAAACTAAATTAGAAATGGCAAAAACTTTGATTAAACAAAGATAAATTAAGTTCAACTACAGTAACATTCAGATAGTCACACCATCTCACTCTGATGTAACATATCAATTGCTAAAATACTCAACCTCAGGTACAAAGGGGGAAAAAAAGCAGGGATTTAATTAAAAAATTAACAGAAAGAATAACATAAAAATAAATATAAAACTCTGGGATGAGATACTTACTTGGAAAAACATTTATAAAAAGACAAAAAACTTATGTGAGAAAAAAAAACTATAAGAAAATGATGCTTTTGACAAATTATACATCTTAATAGTAAAAAAACTTTTACTTTGATTATGCCACAACTAAAAAATCTCGGACAAATTTAAATTTAAGCATTTCATGAATTCATCATAAAATTTAGATAGCAGATATTTAATACATCTAATTATGAATAAAAAGCTTTAAAAATCAAAATGCTATTTTCAATAAAAAAGAATTTTCATTAAAAAAAAAAATAAATACAGAGATATTTTCATCTCGGTGAATAATACAGCGAGTGTATAAATATAAATATTGATGTTTCAGGATCGTAAGGAAATTTCTATTGCAATCAGTTATAAAATTATAAAACAGTAATATATTTTATGTATGTGTTTTATAATTTTGTGTGCATTAAATTACAGAGTGTGTGGCAGATAAGAATGCATTTGTACCAAAGTAAAAATATAAGCATTCAAAATTCCCTTGGCAAGGAAAAGTGAATGAAAGTATAAATATTACAGAAAATTATGGATTATAAATAATTTAAAGTTGTTCACAGCAATTATATTGAAAAATTCCTGAATTAGAGCAGAAAACAGAAGTTTGTTCATAAATAACAATTTTGTCATAATACTCAGAGTATGTCATATTGCAAAGCTAAATTTAACATGCTTCTGATTTTTTGGACTAAATTGTTGAATATTTATTTTATAACCAATAAATTTATCAAAAGATTTGTTTTACTTTCAAACATTATGGGTAAAATATATATACAGTGGTACCTCAGTACTCATCATCAATTGGTTCCAGAAGGCACGATGAGTACCGAGTGAATTTTTCCTATAAGGAGTAATGTAAATTGAATTCATTCGTTCCTGGAAACCAGAAATTTCATATTTTACTGGGCAATTTGTAAACGGGTGGGGTTGATTTTTCTATACAAAATCTTTAAACTAGACAGCCATAACTTAAAACAATAATTAAATAAAATAAAATTTATCTTCACTCAACCTGTACTGAACTCTATCCAAACTTGTTCTTATCATTTATGCATGAGCCTTTTACATAGTGCAGAAGATGTTCTTTTTTATTATTAGATGAAATCTGCACTACCAAATGAAAACTAACTATTCAAACCATCTATCCCCCATCCAACCCTAAACCTCATAACAACCGCCAATGCTACAATACAATTTCATGGTGATATTTTCAAACTATGCTGTAGTAATGCTGTACAATCCTGATACCAGAATCAATCCTATAGGTCTACTATCCAAATGTGTTTAAGTGAGCAAAAACCCAAAATCCCTGTTCTACGAATGCCTATTGCTCTGCAGAAAGGTATATAAGTTTTAAAAAAATAATTAGGTATGTGTTGTTTTTCTTTTTAACCTGGTAAATAGTGTCTATATTTTTTAATTATTTCACATTTGTCCCAAACAGATATAGCAAATAAGATTAAAAACATTACTTTGAAAATGATATTTTTTCATTTTTACATTAGTATTGGTACTTCATCATATTTCCCTTTCTATTTATATAGAAAAGTTTTTTTTAAATGAAAATCAATACATTAGTTATGGAAAAACTGGATTCACAAAATGAATATTAAACCAATGCACTATTAAGCGACTCTGTCAAACCATCTCAATACCAAGAGGGGATGCACCATTCATAACCACAATACATACAAAGGCATCTAAGATATATTCTTTGTTTCTTATGTCATAGTAGACAGACATTTCTGAGAAAACAAGAAAATTATGCTAATTGACTTTTAGTGACCTATAAAATAAATATCACAGAAATACAATCATATATATTTAATATTAAAGGGTGAATTATATTGCTCGGGATGTTATATTGATCATAATCATCGCATCGAAATTCATTTTATTTTTAAGAGGTTAAATTGCTGATTAGAAAAACCTTGCACACAGCCTAAATGAAGCACATATAGTATGAATTACTACTTCTAGTGTGAGAGAGAAAAAAATATTTTGCATCCATTACCATACAACCACTGGTCAGCTGAAAGGAGCTAAATAAAAGAGCAAAGAAATTGATAAGGGACAATATAAAATAGTGAAATCTTTGGAACATTAGACTCTCATAACCTACAGCAGATAGAAGAAGAATTTCTGTAAATGATCCAATTTGAATGAAATGAGTCTGAGACCCTATCTGCTGCCTCTTTCACAAATTTAGAAACCTTTAAATTGGGTAAATAGTCACTGTCAATAAAAGATAATCAATAAATTCACAAATAGTAAGTAATTCTAAGTAAAGAAGCATTAATCAACTTGATTTTATCATTTAATTAAAGATGAAAATAGAATGAACAACTGTATTTTGAAGTAAACATTACAGGACTTTCAAGCATAAAGTAACAAATAATGATTCAAATCACAAACATACATTAAAGGGTTTCATCAAATTTCTCATTTCTAACAAAATTCAAATAATAATAAAAAGGAATTTTGCATCAGGCAAAATGAATTATCAAAAACTGATGTGACAATTCTATTGATATTCATAAAATTTATCTGTAAAATGTAAACCATAAGGATATGGGAAATTTTATTCCCCCATGCATCTTGAAATGTCTAGATATGAAACTGTCCTATTGTTTGTTTCATGGTTTTCGAGAGGGGAGGATTGTTTTTTCAATTCAGTGGTTTTTAAAATCTTTGTTGATCAGGGACCACTTGTAAAAAAAAACAAACACACACACACACACACACTAGTGAAGAGGGTGGGGATTGAAGCTTTGCTTACAAGGGGGAAGAGGGGATCAGATCAAGGCTTACATAAGACCGAAAACATGCAAGAGTGCACTGCAATTACTCCTGGCCGCATCAACTCCCCTGCCATTTGTATTTACTTACTTTTGTATTAAACTATATACTTTCTAAGAATTAATAAAACCTTTAGAAAGCCATTGCAATTCTGGCTGTTTTCAATGTATTTACTGTTAATGATGTAATTTCCCTACTCTCTTTCTTAGAAATGCACAAATTTAATAATTTTTAAAAAAAATTGTTTGCCCTACGAAATAGAGACAAGAAATTTGTCAAATCTTATGACAGCAAAGGGGGGGGGTCTAAAATGACTAAAAATGTGCTGAAATATTTGGACTGGCCCCTTTAGAGGAAAAAATGTTTATTATAAATAGTTTGTTGAGAAAATTAAACCAACTTTAGTAGAAAGTTGCAAAGAAACAATAGCAATGATAAATTTAATGTAAAAGTAAACTTATTAGCAAACATAAAGCCTATGAAAACTTAAAAATTAATAAGGTTTTGAGCTTACATTCATTTTTTTTGCTTGCTATAAAATCCTTAGCTTAATATTGCCCAAAGCTATGAATATAAACCATATATATATATATATATATATATATATATATATATATATATATATATATATATATATATATATATATATATATATATATACATACACACACACACATATATATATATATGTATGTATGTGTGTGTATACCCAATTGTTAAACTTGGTCATTTTGAAATAATTACACCTTTTTTTCTAAGAATTTTTTTATTATTTTATTTATTTTTTAATGACTGAAAACTTCACAGCACTTCTTGGGTTCTCCCAGATTACTGGTTAGGAACCACTGTTTTAATTTATCCTTTATTTATACCTATGAGCCTGAGGTATTTTTCCTGTGTTGCAATTAGTCAGAAATCCGAGATCCCTAAATTTCTATCTATGAAGTTCTTTTTTTTTAACTTCTGGCAAAATTAAGGTTTTTAAGGACCATATAAACTTAGACAACAAAAATTATTTCTTCAGAAAAGAGCTATGCAACTATTATCCTAGTTTGGTAGCATATTTGTATACCATAACCTTATTTTATACACAAGTAAAGATTCAACATTTTCAAAAAACTAAAACAGGGGACTGGAAGAAAAATGGCAGAAAAGGGATACTTTATGAAGAAAAAAACTTATGAAAATTATGCTATAGATTATAAAAAAAAAATTTCATTCTTGGTACACTTGCATCATTTAAACTCATTAAAACTCATAATAAAATTGTTATTTCATACATAAAAGGAAGAAAATAATCATAGAATTTAGCTGACCATAATCTTTTAAATCTAGAATAGCTTGATTTTCATATTCATTGAAATTATTAAAATAAATAAACATGCAATGGAGGAATTAGATACTCAGAGAACTTAATATGATACATTTAGATCACTTTACCAATAATTTTTAAGAATCTCTCACAAAGTTTAATTAACCATTTTAAAATTAAAATTAGAATGAAGCAATAATTTTAAAAAAAATTATTCCATTACTTACTCAAAATTATATAAACAGAAAAATATTTACAAATTAAAAATTATATCCATTTACAAAAATACATAAACATATAACACCAGATTAATGTTTGCTACAAGAATACAATAAAAAAATGTAAAAATTTAGCATTATTTAATGCAAGATCAAAATGATCCATTCTTTTAATTGTAGCTGCGAAAAATGAAGTAAAACATAAATAAAATTTTTATTGCTCTTCAAAACTAAGAAAGGTTAAAAACAGCTGACCAAAAAAATAATGTGTAACAGAATTATACACTTCTTATACTCAAAAATTGACTTAATAGTGTCTGAAAATCAACATAGCCTTCCGGCAAGAGTAACGGGACAACTCAAAAATGGCCATTTTTGAGTTGTCTCTACCTCTGGGTTCACCTTTTAGAAGTATACATTTCGTAGGTATCAGGACTTCTCTAGCTACAATAGCTGTCTCGTGGGGTCTCAAGTCTTACCATTACACTGACTCTTGGAGGGGAAGACGCTAAACTTTAAGTGTGATTTTCTCAAAATGGCCATTTTTGAGTTGTCCCGTTACTCTTGCCAGCAGGCGATAAATATATCAGGGGTGGCCAAACTGCAGCTGTAGACCCACATGCAGCACTTTATCACTTCGTTTGCAGCTATTTTCACTTTTTTGTGGATCTTGGTTCAATATCAGATAACCTTTTCCTACTTACGGCTCTTCAAAGTATGCAGAAATTCACAAATGTCTCTAAAAACTGTTTTATCATGGCCTACCCATATATACACACATAACATAACATAACAAAACAAACCCTATTAACAGGAAACTGTCCTTCCTTTGACAAGTTAGAGAATCTGTACCAATTAAAACTATTTACCATAACTATGTAAATAAATGTAACATAATATAAACGTTATGTAAAACAAAATGCATCCCAACATTTCAAGGTAGTTTTGTGACTAACAGGATATTAACCACGACTGTTTTTAAGAGTTATTTCATTTTTAAAAATGTCAGGAAATCTGTTTAATAAATCTAAAGTGAATTGAATCAATGCAGGTGAATAAAATATACAACTTCATAAAAGAAAAATTAGAGATACACTAGAAATGTATGGTTCCACAAGACACTACAAATGAATAAAAGACCAAAATCAGTTTTAAGATACAAAATATTGAAATTCTTGAAAAACTGGAAAGGATATCAAAAATCTACTAAGCTTAAAAAAGTCAGTTTAAAATTATCATAGACCATAACTAAATAATATTTTAATACTGCTCAAAGAAAATCTAAAGCCTTGTTTATGTCTCATAAGTATAATAAAAGCAGGGTTCACCTGCAAGGATATTTCTGAAAACAGAAAATAAGCAAATAGTACACACACAGAGAGACAGGGGGGTGGGGGTGGAATTAGAAATTACTTTTAAAAAATAAATAAAATAGAGAGAGAGAAATTTATAATGCCAACGGTTAAAAATGAGAGTTTCTTCTAATACTAGAGTTTCTTCCAAGTCTAGATTTTACTACACAATAACTGAAATCCCCAGGTTTACAAGGGACATGAAAATTAAGCCACATCCTTAAGCAAGAAAATAGAGATAAACTCTACAAAGAAAAGTCAATCAAACTGTTTGTAGTTACATACGGAACAAAAGAACATTCTAAACAAATGAAGGCATTCTATTCTCTCTCTATATATATAATTTTTTAAGAGTAAAATTTAAATTAAGGAAATCACAAATCCATATCAATATAATAAGTCAAAACATGTGTTATTTCATACACATTCTTCATACCTGACTGACAAGGTAAAAACATATAAATGAGGATTTGAGATTAAATCTCTCCCATTAGATACAAACTTAGGAATCATTTCAAACTCAAAAAAATTTTGCATCAAGCACATTCATAAAATAAATATACATAATTTCTTTATCTTATTTGTTCTAATGATACCACTAAAATGATCTGAGCATATTTCATGTTCTGAATTTAATTAGTATATACCTGAGCATTCAGAGCAATCAAATTACAGATTTCTGATCATTATAGATGACAAACTTCTAGTGCTAATTCAGTGGAGAATAGCAACCGAATACTGCAAAATAAGCATATTATTTTTGTATTCAATCAAGCAAAGAACATTTCAATTTCTGATTTTATTAATCTTTGAAGAGATCATCAGCTGATTGCTGTAAAACATTTACGAAACGAAATTATAGTTAGTAATTGCCTTCTACTGTTAGTATTGATGCATTTAACATATCATAAGATGGCTATGGATATGAAATATAAATGCATATGGTTAAAGATTTTTTGAGGAGCTCTTTTTTTTTTACAAAATATGTATGCTCAAAACAATGAATAATAATTTTTTTCATATAAAATTATACCCATAACGTTGACTCCAGACTAACACACACAGTTCTCAATATGTTCAAAAGATTCTGAATTCTGAGCTCCGTACTTTCTAACATGCATCATCAAAACAAAAATGTGCTTGCTGTGTGCACAGCAAGCTTTCTTCTTGAGCTTTCCACTCTGTTAAGTAAAAAAAATTTAGGGTTATAAATTATTGGTACAATTTCACTATATCCTATAACTTGTACACAGCAGTTCAGCAATTTCAAAACCATTTTTTTAACTATGATATAACAGTTTCTTTCATTTTAATACAAAAAAAAAATTTTGTTTAAATCTCGACACTGAACTATATAAAGTCAGCCTCTGCAATTTGATTTGCATAAGAATAAAAGCAGACAGATCCCCACACTCAGTCAGGGAAGTCCCTTATTAACAAGACACAAAAATTTTTGAAATCATGAGATTTTCAGGATTTTTGTTAGAAAATTAATGGGTAATTTTTTTTTAATTTATTTATTTATTTAAACTTTTTATCACAGAACAATGAAAATCAAAAAAGGTTTTCTTTAAATTTCCCTTAAAAAAAGTTTTCCTTCAAACTTTAGTATTTTCAAAATTTAGAATAAAAAAAAACTCTTAACACCTTTACTTTAACACTAGAAAGTTTATCCCACTAGTTTACAAAGAGAAATATCAAACATAAAGGTTATTTCTAAGTTTCATATAACACATAGAGATAATACTTCAGTTGTCCTCCCAGGTTCTCAGATCACAATTACCACTATAATAAAAAAATTCAGTACTTTTTCAAAAGTACTGTAAGTAATTTTAAAGACTTGACTTAAAAACTCTATTAATCCAATTACTATTATATTTGTTTAGTGTTTTCCTATAATTTAATTTAGCTGACAATAAATATTAATATTTTTGAAATAGTTATGTACAGGGCAACACACAGCACATAAAATATAAGAGACATCAAAGGCAAAAGTAGATCTTCACCTCGACTGTATATTGGAACCAGCCAAGGGAATTAATGGCTAACAAGCCAATAGAATATCACCACCCACCCATCTTGTTCAGCTTAATTCACACAAAAAATAAAAATGTATTTCTTAGTTCATCTGATCAGGAGGGAAAAAAGTGGTTGGATTTAGACTTTTATAAAAACATAAAAATAATATATACTTTTTCGAATTTTTAAGGACAGTGAAGAAACCATGTAAACCCTCCTAAAAAATAGAAAAATTTCTCAATTTTTTTAATAGCACATTAGGAAATATATACTTTCTAATTTTAAGTTCAGCACTTCAAAGTGCGTGATTAGGTTTTCCTTATTTGAAACTTTTTTTAAAAATTATTATTATTATTATTATTATATACACCAGAACACTTAGCAACAGATGGCTCTCACTTTAAAAATAAAATCTTTCTATCAATTTCAAGGACTGCAAAAATCTCAACTTAAATTAAAAAAACTTTATATTTCTTCTATTTTTTCAAAACTACAAAAGCTACTTAATTGAGGATAAAACTTATAATAACAATTATAAACATATAAATATGTATAAAGTTTATATATTATTTATGGCAAATAAATATTTGAAATTTCTCTGAAGATTTATAAATTAAAATTATAAAAGAACATTCAGCATGTTGTTCAGTATTTCTAGCACAGTCATCTTGCAGCAACAGATTATAAAGTTCATGATGGATAAGCATGTGTAATACTATCAAATGTCTGAAAGTATACCCTTTTCTTTCAAACTGCTTTGAATTGGACAGTTAAAATGAGCCACTGTAAATACCTCCAATACTTATAATATGGAAACTAACTGCTTAAACAGCAGATGTCAAACTTAGCTGTTACAATATCAGCATGAGAATCACTTTATAATCTGAAGCTGTATCAGTAACTCAATAAATTGCACAGTCACCAAGTATACTACTTCAGTTGATGTCTATAAATGGAAAATAAATAATTCAACATTCTCCAAGGAAACAGAGTTGAACATTTTGAAGTGAAATATTTCAGGCCTCAAATTAGTAGGCCAACACTTTTGCAGGGTTCCATCTCAGATCTTGGAACTTAAAAATAATGGCCTTTTTCAAGGCAATTTCACAAATTTTATAGAACTTTGCAGACAATGACATTCCACATAGTTTCCTTAAAACAGTAGTTTTCAAATCTTTCATATAAATAACTGATTAAATTAATATTCTAAAAAATGTAAAGTAATCAAATATATAAAATATTTTTAAATACAAAGATATTAAAGATTTACTTATTCTATAGTAATATGTTTTCATTTTAAAACATTAAAGGATTAAAAAGTTTCCCCTATTATAATCAAAACACTTTTGCCCGAAATTATCTATTTGAAAAATTAAGTAAATAATAATGACCTAAAGTTTAAGAAAAAATTTGTTGCATGTTTATAATTATAAATACTTTATACTCATATATTAATGATATACATATTCACTTCTAGGAATAGTTAAAAATTAACTGTATCATGGGTAATGTCTGCCCTTTTTTTAAAAAAGATAAATAAATATGTGAATAGATATACCACTGAACATTTAAAAGAGCCAAAAAGGTTCCATTTTTCAAAATTAATTTTTAAAAAAAACTATTTTAAATATTAAGGGATTTAATATTATGTTTTGTGCATTTCTTGATCATGTTGACAGATTCAAAAGAAAATATACTTACTGTGTATGATAACCTTACTTCACAAATTGCGAAAATCAGATAATAAGATTTTAAAGATTCCAACTGAAGGTTCTTTGTAGTTAGAATTGTGAACTATTTGAAGAAATCAAAGCAGCACATTTTACAAACACAACTATTAACAGCTGATACCAAGCCCAAAAAAAATTTTTTTTTTCAAGTTACCCAGATATTTTGCCTGCTCTTTGTAATGGGGTCAAACAAAGGTTCCCTAAGGCTAGCATACTGTGAAATTTTATCCCCTTACATCTGTTCCATCAGGCCTGGTGACAAAAAAATAGTAATGGAAATTAAGAAATTATTTGGAAAATTACTGAAGTAGTTCCTAGCAATTGCTCTGTCATACCTTCTTTTCTTTCAACTTGGTCAGTCCAAGCTGAAAAAATAGATTACCGGTATAAAGCCAGATAGGCTTGCATTTATGTACAAGAAAGAATCCAGTGACATACAAATAATATATCTTATTTGAAAAAAAAAAAAGTCTTTTTCAGATTTCGTGAAGTTAAGAGATTTTTATGTGGTCACAACTAAATGGTGAATGTACCCTTGTTCATAATTTTATGCTCATTTAAAGATTTATGAATTTAACCTTTAGTATTTAGAGTAAATGCATTGAAAAGACATGATTAACATTATTGCTTCAGATGCAGTACCACTCCCAAAAAAAAGAGGAAATTTTCCTTGACCAATGAGAAAGGTTAAAGTACTCCATGTGCAATGGCAACTCTATTGTGATCAACACTTCCTCATCCCTCATTACAACCCTACATATTGTGCTCAGGTGCTAGGGACTGAAGTTATGAGATAATAAAAGAATAATCTGTTGTTTGGATTTACTAACTAAAATCAATGTTTCCATCATCAAGAAAGATGTTATTTTTTAATATATCACTTCTTATACAACACTTATAAAGTTAAATATTTTTATACAAATATATTTAAAATACTTCAAAATTGTTTTTCTTTATGGCAACATAATAAAAAAATATCATCAGTGCTTTAAAAATTATATAAATCAAATTGATTTAATAATAATAATAATAATAATTAAATGCTCCCCACATGTATTTCTATTCAAATTATTGGTCCCAAAAAAGTTAAGATATATTTTTAAAAACACAGTAAACTGAACTTAAGGTATACCTCCAGATGAAAAAAAAAGCATGGGCTGTTCTGCCATTAGAAAGGTACTATTTTAAATTTCCCCATGGATATTGAAGATCAAAATGGGTAACTGTTGATCAACCTTAATATAATACTGCAATTTTAATGATTTCCAGCTGTGAGATTTAAGTAATGAGAGGCTCATAATTACAATTTCAATAGGAAGTACAGTCAGTTTTACACTTGATACATTTTTTAAAAGTCTCTTTACTTGAATATTTTATAAACCAGTTAAACGTTGAAAATATTAAAATTATGTTAGCATCCTCACAATTTCACATACACATGCACACAAGTTTCTATTATAAACAGACGACTCAATGAATCAACATGTAAACTGCTCTGCATAAAAGTACAGAAGTTTCCAATCCAAACCAAATTTGAATTTAATAACATTGTAGGAAACCAAGATCTCAAAAACCTTTTTTGAATTAATAAATTTCTGATAATAATATAATGTTTCGAGAACATTATTTCCTTAGTACAAAGGTAAATAATTAATAAATTTATTTCAAATGATAGTAACAAGATGTATTCAAAAGTCCTTTTTCATTTTATTACATGCATATAATGTATCAAAAGAGTGAATAAAAACAGAGAACTAAAATTTTAAAATGTATTAAAGTAGTTAAATCAAAAATTACCTATCAGTTTAGATATTTGGACACAAAAACTTGATCACAATAATACACCTTACATAAATTTCATACAAATCTGAGTAATGCAATAAAAGTGATTGGAATTTTATTGAATGTTTTTATTGCTTTGCCAAAATGTTACATTTTAGACAGCAAAATGTTTACATAGAATTTAATAGGACAATGTTAAATGTGCATAGAGCATCAGGGCCTTTTAACTGCCAATTTAAAAAGAAAATTAAAATAATTTATTCCATTTGCTGTTAAAACATGATTTAGAGGGAAGCTCTCCCACCCATCCACCCTCCTCCTCTAGCTATCTGATTGAGACAGATTAAATTCAACCTAACAGCCTACTAAAGTAGTCATGTTGCTCTCTTAAAAAAAAATAATAATAATAAATAAATACCCAGATTACTTAAACCAAATGATTTCAATCACCTATAATTAGGATATCCGGTAAATCCTATCAAAATTCAATAATCCATCAGAATATAACATTTCAAACTCATTTACACATTAGTTATTGCATATGGTCCCACTTTTAAATCAATATTTACTTTCTGAAACAACTTATTTCAAACTTTTTTTTTTTTTTTTTTTACTTAAGAGTACATTAATAAACTCTTAAACTACATGAAATTCTTTATGCGAGGTATAAAACTAAATAGACCAAAACATAAAAGCTTTTTTTCCCATTAATTTTTATTTTAGTTCATTTTAAAACTAATTCAGATATGCAAAATAACAGGAAAAATAAAAAGATAAAAAAAGGATATCAGTTAAATAAAATTTTAAATACTTGACAACAAATTTATTAAACTTTACCACTCCTTAAACAAGAATATTAAATATTAGATTTAAATATAAAATATTTGTTAAACTGAAATATTAGGACTTTTTTAATTCTTGCAGAAAAATTATCTATTTAGACCAGTGGTTCTCAACCCGAGGGGTGTGTCACCCTGAGGAGGTATGAATGATATTCAGGAGTGGGGGCTAGGGGTGGGTAGTTGCAAAGCAAAAATATGCTTGCAACGTATAATTAACCAGTGTTACTTTTTCTTATCCCTTTGGGGGGGGGGGAGAGAGAGAGAGAGAGAGAGAGAGAGAGAGCTGGGAGAGTGTCAGAAGGACACCCAAAGAGGGACCTAGATATAAAAAGGTTGAGAATCACTGATTTAGACAATAAATGAAAATGTGGGGGTGAAATTTCCTAACTAGATTTTGACATAAAGCATTCAACAGCTTTACATTTCATTTTAAAACTGATCTCATCCAAACAATGAGCAAGAATTAGTTTGGGACAGATTAAATGCAGTTTTTAATATTACCTAAAAACCTGACAAAACAAATTGCTTTTGTTCAGTTATTCACCCTCTATCCCAAATTTCAGCAGAATCCATCTTATCCAATATTACACTATAAGCACATAAATACATGTCATTTTGGATACTTTTCATAATTTTCAGGTTTACAAGTAAATATTTTCATAATAAAATAAGACAATAGAAAACACAACAACAATAATGAAATGAATTTTATTTTACATAAATGAACTACACATCATGGAATATTAAAAAATAATGCATGTAATGAACAAAATTATTATGTACATGTGGTTATTTAGACTAAAAAAATTAAACAAGATTAATTAGAAAATCATAATTCAAGATACCATTAATTTAACCAGGAGTTGGAAGAAGCCATTAAGAGCCCAAGACTGGATGCTATTATCTAAAATTAAAAGTAAAACAAAATGCATGATACTTAGGAATGTTCAATTAATGTAATGCCTACATCCTGGTACATAAAAGAAAACATGCAGATAATGCAACATATTATCACTGTTGAGTCAGATTGAATTAATATTAGCACATTCCAGTTATTTTCACTTTTTGAGCACAACATGACAAATGGATAAAACTTCACACGCATAGGACACAGCACCCGGTGACAAAATGAAATTATATCAGCCTGGTTGTCTGCAAAAAAACATAACAAAACATTGCATATTTCACATAATTCCATAAAACTACCTGGAAGGAAAGAGGAGTTAAGGTGCTTTTAAATCAGGCCAAAATAAAATTACTGATAATTTAATGTGCAGTAATACCCAGAATACCCTTGAATATATTTTTACATGAAATATATGTGTCTGTAGAGGTATAAAAACATTTATACGAGTCTTCCAAATAACAGTTTAAGGAATGTACAGTGTACTACTGGTACGTTAACATGCTTAATTTAAGTATGCAAAACTAGTATCTCAGAAACATGGAACAGCCTTGATGTAACAGCACCTTTATAAGTAATAAAAACATTTACTTTTAATGTGCTAGGCTACTTACCCAGCTTACCTCAATACTTACTGAGAACAGGCTCCCACGCCAAGCATATTGACTAGCAGCAGGGAGCTTTATATTAGAGATGCCTAACCATTGCCACCAATTATGGGGTATTGATCATCTGTGATATAACAGAAGGCCAATCAGAACGAGCAAGAACCAATAAGAATGCACTACCACATTTTAAAAAAAATACTTAACTCCAAGGCAAGAGAAAAACCAGACAACCATAATAAAACATTTCACAAACAAGAAAGCATGGCAAATATTTGTAATCAAGACATGAATGAAATGCTCCAAATGCACAAACATTTTCATATGCGTAAACAATGAAAGATATACTAATCCAATCTTAACATCCAGCACAAATGTCATGAAAAATGAAAAGCAATCAAAAACCACTGAGATCATAATAGAATATTTAACAGGAAGTAATGAAATAGTAAATATTCAAAACAGTATATATATGGTTATATGGCAACAAACGTGTTAATAATATGTGAAAGTAACATAAAGAAGAGCTCAAAGAAATGACAATCATAAAATAATAGCAAAACATATCAAACTACAAAATCTCAAAAAGCATCGAAATTATTAAGATAATAATGAAAAACAGCATTATACCAATACTTAAAAAATCAACAGTAAAACACTTTTTAGCATAATCTGATAATTTTACTTCATGAAAGATAGAAAGAAATATAAACTGAATAACATGACAAATCAGAAAGCAAACTAAAAAAATTTGTCAATTACTTGTATTAAAGATTTTGTTGGAAAGTTGTAGATAAACCATACCTACTTAGAATATCTGGAAAAATTTAGGTTTTCATTGCAGAATAAGACCAAACAGTAAAAAATATTGTAGATGACAGACATTATAAAACCAAAAGAAAAATGTGTCAATTGTTTAAATTTTCTTAGTGCTCCTATAAACAATGCATTTATAAAATAACATGAACCTGTTTATCTCAACTACAATTACTAAATTTTATATTTTTTGGCATAATATAATGAAAATAAGTACATTTCCATACTCAAAAACAGTGTAAACAAGCAAAATTTTTCAACTGCAGCTCTGAAATTTAAAAGTCTAATTTCTGCATAAATAGAAAACAATTCTTTAATTTTTTATATATATACAAATCCTTTTTTAATGAACATAATTGCAAACCATAAAGATTAAAGATTATAGGACAAAAGCATGAAAGAATTGTAAAAATATGCTGTTTTATAGATCAATTAAAATACAGAACTTTATGTTGTCATCAATTAAAAGTATCATGAATGATGGTTTACCATTTTATAATACATCTACTGAATATCATTTTACTTGGCAATAAAAAGGGAATTAAGTTTTAAAAGCCAAAACAATAACAGAATTTCATTTGCTGAACAACAATTGACGCTTAAAAGTATATTGTTAAAGATGTTTTGAATATTTGTCATTTAAAAAACATTCATTGACCATCAGTTAGCATTAAATACCCAAAATAGAAAGTGGCTTTTCAATAGACCATTCCCAAATAACAGTCACAATTAAGCAAACAGTCAGATCATACTTTTTTTTTAATTGAACAAAATAAAAAGCTTAAAAATTAGAAAAACTCATTTATCCACTTAGAAAATATCTAATCAACAAATAAATTCATAAAACTGTACAAATACCAAACCACGTAGTATTACACATAACATGACTTAAACCATTAAATTATTCTTTTAAATAGAAAAATTCCCGAAATAAGCTTTATTGCATATCTTTTATTACTTCAAAAATGTTCCAAATTTTTGGAACAAAAGGCATTGCAATCATGTTCATTGGGCATACTTTCACAATATACTTTTCAAAAGATCTTTATAATTACTGAAAAAATAATTGTGAAGCATTAAGAAAATTTGGAACAAAGAGCTAGATGCTAAGTTTCTCAAAACTGCAGGATCAAGTAATTGCATTTAAAAAAAATTCTAGTATTATAAACTCTTCTGATGAGAAATCTATATACTTCATGCAGTTTATAATCTACATATACGAAACAATACTTTCAATAAATATGACTCCATTTCACAATTTAATCTCTTTCCATCTTTATAAACTTACAATGCAATTTCTACCATACTCTGAAAGACATTTTTAAAAAATCTTTAGCTTTTTTTTTTTTTTTTTTTTTTTTTTTTTTCTACACTTTTCCAATATTCTACACTTTTCCAATTGATGGGCCAAATCCATATCCGGACTAAAATATCTTATAAATCACATCTTATTTGAAATGCACAAATATGCCTCTTTAAAAATTAGATTAGTAAAATTTATTAAAAGATGAAACAACTAATTTTCTAGAAGAATCAACTAGAACTAGAATTAGAAACACCGAAATTTTATTGAATATTTCTTTTAGAGAAACATTGGCTGAACAATGGATGATTATCTAAGCACTTTATAAATTGCAAATTTACAAAGTTTTCTTAAAATGTACTTTTTACTTAACAGAAATTACTATTTGTATATTGCTTCATCTCTAGTTGATTTATTCAGCTCATAGATAGATACAGATTGGTATCACCCAAGGAAGTTCTTTTTTCTTTAAATTTAGTGAATATACAGTTAAAACTAAGTACTGTAAACTTTTTTGATCTTTGACTTTGTTTGAGAATTATTCTGGAAAATATTAAGAAATAGTAACATAAAAATACGAAATCTGTGATGAATATACTATTTCATTGTTAAGTGTCCATAATATTAAGCTGTCACAAAGAAAAAAATTTGAGAAATTTGAGCCTATATTTAAAAAATTTGTACACCAATACTGTACCATATCAGTTTACGAAAACACTGTGTACATGATAGAAAAGTCAACCCAAGGGAAAAACAACACCAAGATTTCTGTTGACAATTCATAAAGCAATTGCAGATAACAATAAATTATGACTACTCATTTTGTAAACAATTAGCATGGCAAAATTCATTGGGAAATAAATTCAAAATCACATGTTTGAAATGGTGAGATTAAGATGAGCAAAGAATTTATTTAAATGAACCAGTTTAAAATTAGCTTCATGTCAATGAATATAATTTGGTCAAAGGAATTTATTTAATTTTTTTCTATATTATAAAAAATTATGAGAAATAATATTCTAAATCAAATTCTGAAGAATCTTTTATTTGCAACATTTTTTAATAATGCTCTGCCTCTTAGAACAGTGATGAAATTTATTTAAAAAATTGTTCATTAACTCTTATTTTATATTTTCCTTAAATTTAATTAATAAAACTACTTGCTCCAATTAGCAAGATTCTACATGGATTTCTAAAATTGAGCAATCTTTAAATCACATCTCCAGAGATCCAGCAAAATGTTATAAAACATTTTGTTGGATCTCTGGACATTAGATTAAACGGCCATAGATGAAAATTAAAAAGCTATTTAAAATAACTATACAAAAATCAAATAATCACAGCTTTTTATTCTCAGAATATTCAGCAAACTATATATGAACTGGAAACAAATAAGCACATGCTGCAAACTTAAGCATAATACTCTCATAGAAAACAGCTGTACACCAAAAATTTAGAAAGAACTTGCATTAACTATGTAAAGTTATTTCCCTTGGGTTTCACTAGTGGCATTTTTAATAATTTGAAAGGTTTCAAACCGTATGTTACAAATAAAATATACCAAGGAGTAATACTAATTATTAACCATATTTATTTGCAAGGAAGGACATGGATTTGAACTTAAAAGATCTGAATATATTTCCCAATAATGAGAACAAATGTGGACCTATATACAGCAGACTGCCAACAATTGTACTGACTGACTGAAAATATGGAATTAAGAGATAAACTCTTAGAATGGAACCTAGATAATAGTACAACAAAATCAGATTATACAAATTGGAACAAAAATCTAGAACTGAATACCATGAACCAGGGAGCAATTAATAATTGCAAACAAGAGCTAATCTTAAGCAGTTCAACAGGACAAAAATAATTTTTTTAAAAATATCAACACTTAAACCGCAAGATACAATTTCTAGCCCCTCAACTACCTATAGTTAGTTCACGCAAAACAAAACTAACAAAAATTATCACAGTAAAATATGAAGCACAAGTATGGAGAATTTTCACTTTTACAATAGCAAACAAGAAACAAACAACTGAACAAACAAGAAATATTTCCACTGACAGGATAAATAGATGAGCACTCACAATCTGAACTTCTGAAACATGAACTATATTAACTTAATTCATGATTTTTAATCTCTAAATAGTGAGGAAAAGAAGCAACTGTCTGTGTTGAACAATTCACTGACATTGGGATAGTATATTTTACTAATCCAAAGTGAGTAAAATGTATTAAATCTAGAGTGAGCAAATGTTACTCTAAAAATCTAAGGTGTGTGTATGTATGTATATATATATATATATATATATATATATATATATATATATATATATATATATATATATATATATTTACAGTATCTAAAATTCAGATCATCATTCTACTTATGATTTCACTAAATAATGAATCTCTTAAATTCTTGAACTGAACCTACAGACAATCATTAACTTTTGATATATGTAACAGACAACTGATTAAAATTAACCTATTACTTTGATTCACAACACCTCGAAATTTAAGTTAAAGCGTTCACAATACATTAAGAATAATAATCAATAATCACATCATGCAATATTCATTTCATATAATTAAGTAAAAATGTACGAATTGTTCATGAACAGATAACATTGACAATAGAAATTGTAGTCTAAAATGAACACATTACACAATTCTAAAGGCAGAAACTGTCTTAGTAAATTAGCTTTTAGAGTCATATGAAGTCTGCCAAAAAGGAACTACTAACATCAGTCCCATGGAAATTTTTGGAAAACATATCTATATTAAATTTAAAAAAAAGAAAAGATAAAGAGAGAATCTTTATAAGGCATTTCTCTACATTTAAAACTTAGTATTTCACACAGATCACTCGCTTATGGGGAAGGTAATTGTACCTTAACACACTACCTACAAACAGTACTCAACACAGACATGGGTTTCACAGCTTTGAATGATTTATTTCTATTCTACGTAACAAAGCAATTTTAATTATTATAACACCTGTAATCTGTTTTAAACAGATATCAAAGACAAGAAAGTTCTTACACTCAAATTTAATATATTTTAAAAAAGTAGGCTTGCATCACTGGATTTTTAACATTTTTTTTTAAATTTACTTTCTCCTATTAATTATTATAAACCACTTGTCTATTCTGTCTCCACTTACAGTTAATATGGAGAGGGAAACACACAACACCAAGTATACATGCATCAGTTCCCCTTCCTCTTAAAATTAAGTAGGATCAAAGATTATACTCATTAAATTTAGATGTTATAAAAGAACTTAAATAGTAATTAAGTGTTTGCCAATGGTATAATATATAACAATATATTAAAAAAAGGAAAGAAAACTGCATTTACACATAACTTCAGATATATGAAAGATACATAAACCATTAAAGAGGCTTAGATTAAATGAGCAAGAAGGTACCTAATACTTATGCACCCTCCAACACACTGACGAGAATGGGTAAAAAAATTAAACTCATCAAATTATACAACCAGAGCATTTTATTACTTAGTATAACAACTTAATTAGATGAGAAAAATTTTAAAGTAACCTATCTCGAAAAATGTAATTACTGCCAAATAAGCAAAAATTTCTCATTAAAAGGAAGAAAGATAAATTTCATTTGATCCAAAGGCTGAAATGAAAGTCAATAAATAAATCAACAAAAAGAGAAACAAACAAAATTTATGTACTTATTTCTTGTTTTGAGACAAAATTCCAGAATAATGAGCACTTATACTTTAACCCAAACATACAATTTAAAAAAAAAAAACATTTTTAAACATTAAGGCCAAATACAATTTATTTATTTAAAAATTATACACTGAATAATTTTAAAGCAAGAAAATAAACTTACAATTGATCACTGTGGAGCTGCTGCTGTGAATGACTGCTGTCCATAATTTGGATAGTTGTATCCAACAAATGCATTTGGCTGTTGTTGACCGAAGGGTTGACCAGGGAATGGGCCAGGCCACTGCCCCTGAGGTCCACCAGGAGGAAAGGGCTGACCAGGATGGGCTGGTGCAGGAACCCCTGTAGGAGCTGGAGGAGCCTGAGCCCCCTGTGCAGCAGGTGGCTGCTGAACAGGAGGAGCTGCAGGGGGGACTGAAGCAGGAGGTGGTTGTGCTGGAGGAGCAGCAGGAGTAGCTTGAGGTGTCGCAGCAGGTGCACCAGCTTGAACAGGAGCTGATGAAGTTGGTTGTGCTTGTGGGAATGTTTGCCCAGGTTGCTATAAGGAAATAAATTACAAAACTGTTTGTATAGGAGTTTTGCATAGCATACACCTAAAATTAATATTTTTAACTATAAAAAATTAAGTTAAAGAAAAAATTAACAGAGCACAACTACAAGAAACAAGAGAAACACACCCAATAAACACTTTATTTGATTACTAGATTACAATCAGACATAATGACAGCCGATCATAAGAATTTTTTCCTACTAAAAGCAATTTTATAAAAATGCCAATTTTAGAGAGAATCGTGATAAGAATTCGCCTAATAGAAACAATCTATTATAACAGTCATTTATTGGTGCTCAAAAAACAGATACATTGCCTGTCACAATTGAAATCTTTTATTCTGTAGATAATACTTTATTTTATAATTAAAAAAAGGAATGATAATGCCATGACTATAAAATTAAAATTCTCATTATTGTATGTCTAAACAAGGCTTGTTTGCTTTGCATGCTTTTTACTGAAAAGGGAGTGTTTTTTTTCAATAATAAATAATTTTCTAACCATACCTGTGGTGTCATGACAGTAGCAGCTAACTGAGCATTTGTCCTAGCCTGGCTCTCAATGACTTCAGCTTCTCTGAACATACCTAAGGATCGGTAATATTCAGCCCATGCAGCACTATAATCAGGTTGTGGAGCAACAGCAGAGCCAACAGGTGCAGCAGCAGCAGGAATGGCAGCAGCTGGAGTGGCTATAAATAGATTAAACAAATGTACACTCAATCAAATTTAGTTACACATGACTTGAAACTTTTCATATGCATTCCACACAATTTTACTGAAGTTAATAACATATCCCCTCTGTATCACTCACCAGATACAGAGGGGATCATTGATTTTTCATGAACTACATTTCAGAATTGTCAAGCCTAGACAACTTAAAACAGAATGGATTTATCCAGAAAGTTCTAGACATTAGAAAGGATATTGTTCTCCCGGGTCATGTTCAGCTTCTTATGAAACCTAGAAACCCCTTGGAAATAACTAATGTTGAAAAAAAATTGGATCTAGTTGAAACCATCTATAGGAAAAGAGATGTTGCACCAAGTATCGTAAGAAGTCTTACCCTGGAGACCATTGCAATTAGATACCCACCTAAAAATTGGCTGCACATTTTTACCAATGGATCTCAATTTGACTGCCATTTTAATGTAGGGGCTGGTGTCTTTTCGGACCTTTTTTCTTTCTACGCCCCAGCAGGCTACATTGGTACAGCCTTCGATGGTGAAGTGGATGCTGTGAGCATAGCCTTACAGCAGCTGCTGGCTCTTCAACACAAATTTGAAAATGCAGTCCACTTTTCGGACTCACAGGCAGCCATTCAATCAATTAGCTCTGTTGAACTCCCCCTGACACCTGAGATTTCTCGATGTCAAGAGCTTTTAAGAAGTTTGAATTTGAAGGGAAAACATCATTCTCCAATGGGTGCCTGCTCATTGTGGCATCTGGGATAATGAACAAGCAGATTCCCTTGCAAATAAGGGTGCGAATATACTACAACATCCAAATACATCAACTTCCTTTTGGAAAATAAAACTTCCTGAAAAATCTATGTAAAACTAACTCATTGCGGGATCTTCTGACTCTCACGACCCTTAAAAAGTTGGGGGAGGATAAGCCCTTCTTCAATTCCCGACAAACCTAGACGTGATGCAGTTGCAGCCTTACGTTTATCTACGGGCCATGATTGTCTTTCTGCTCACCTACATTGTATAGGCCTTTCCACCACGCCTTTTTGTCCACTTTGTGATACTGGAGAAGAGTTGAGCAGGGACCACTTGCTTTGATGTGGGGCCCTCTGCGGACACACTGTGTTCTTGAGGTGGGAAGCAAGAGAACTTTTAAAGCAATGACTTTGGTCTTACACCCTGTTTTCAGTTTCGCTATCTCATGTACATGTTTATATTTTTGTACTGTCATTTTATCTTTTTATATGTATTGGTATTTTGCCTTGCCATTGGAAATAAAAAATAAAAAAAAAATTTCAAAATTAAATTAGTAATTGTGGAACTTTCTCAATATTTACTACAAAGATTTTTTCCAAGAAACACCATTAGCTAAGAAACCAACATAATTTAAGAGTAACCACACATGTAAAACCTAGCTGTCCATTTCATACATAGCCTTAAAATATAATCTAATTTTTATCCTATGAGGCATTAAATTAAGAAGGGGAAGCCCTTTAGTTAACTAGTAACTTTCCTTCCTTTTACAAGAAAAAAAATGAGGTCCACAAGTATGTTAAACATGTTTAAACACACTAAAGCGGCAAAAATCCAGTATGTTACCAATGATTTATGCATAATAAATTCTTATTATGTCTACAGATTTGTGCTGTGCCAGGATAATGGATTATCACTAGTACAGCATAGATCTTTGCCTTCCACTAAGTAAAAATGTTGTGTAGAAGTATACATCAAATTTTTTTAACAGTAATACGGATTTTTATATTTTTTGCATTTAGTATTGACTTTTACTTTTATTAACTATTATTAAAACATAGCTGACTATGAGTAACTGAAATATTTTTCAAATTCTTGCTCTATGTACTATCATATCAGTTCTTGAAATCTAACAGGTGCAGGAAAAGAAATGAGATTGAGGTTGTAATTCTGCATGCACATTTCATAGATAAATGAGTGAACTTAAATTCCTGTGCTAGTCAGAAAATGTACAGGAGAAACAAATTGGTTTGAAGGATAAAAAAAATTGGGGGGGCTAGTCAGAAAATGTACAGGAGAAACAAATTGGTTTGAAGGATAAAAAAATTGGGGGGGGGGGGGGGGCTAGCATGCAGAAGAATATGTTCATCAGCCAAATCATCTCTCACTAAGGATTGTGTTCTATAAAAAAAAAAAAGTCTGAAAGTGATATTAGCATACCATAAACTAGCTTTAACACACTGCAATGATATTGGCATCCAAAAATGATTTTCAAGTATTCCCCAGATAATTACTGATTTTCACTCTGATTGGAATTAATTAATTGAAAGAGATCACATGGCAAGGAATTTAGGATGACAAAAATCAGAAGCTTGAAACTCCGGATTTTTAACTTTTCATTTTAGAAAATAAGTTCGAATAAACTGTCAATAAATATCAGTTGTGAGTGACAATTTCAAAACAAAGTTATAAAAATTTCAAAATTTTTATTCTCATATAACAGCATACTACATTTTCCCCTTTTTATTCCTGTCTATAATAAGCCACAATATTACCTTAGGTTGCCTGTTTCATGGATTGCAAAAAAAATTTATGAACACTGATTTAAAAATACTAGTTTCTTTTTGATATACAGTGGCTCCCAAAAGTGTTCATACACTTACGATTTTCATTGAAATAGGGGTCTATCCATTAATTAAAATGAATATTTCAGAATGGGTAATTAATAATAAGATCTATAATCTATTCTTAACAAAACTACATGAAATATTTTAAAAACATAGTAAAACTTTATTTTTAAGAAACCTATAATCAAACAGTAGCAAAAAATTCATCTCACAAAAGTCATTGTACACTTGTAAAAAATCTCTATTAGTAAGTATTCTAATTTTTTGTTAAATTAATATTTAGTAGGATATCCTTTAGCATCCACAACAGCTTTTAAACACCTGGGAATAGATTGCACTAGGTCTTTTGTAATTTCTGCATCAATGTTCATCCATTCTTCCATCATAATTGTATTTAGTTCGCTTTTTGTGTGAATGTCGTGTTTTCGTACTCGAACCTCCAGTTCTCTCCAAATATGTTCTATTGGGTTTAAATCTGGCGATTGAGGGGGGTTTCAAAACTTGTGGACAATTATAGAAACACCAGATGCGAACGTTGAGAGCCGTGTGCTTAGGATCGTTATCTTGATAAAAAAAAAAGTTGTTTCCAATATCCAAATTTTGGGCTGATAATTTTAAATTGTCTCTTAAAATATTTATATAAGCAACATGATTCATTATGTCATCAATAAGAAATTACCTTGTCCTGATCAGGGGTGCAGAATATGTCCGAACGCCCGAACGAGGTTCGGGGGAAATTCAGGCAGCTGTGGGGAAATTTTTGTCCAAGTTAAAAAAAAAAAATTGTCATCCTTGACGAACAAATATTTTGGATAGCGACTATATTTGCGCACACGCTCCCGCCCCTTTTTTTTCTTTACAGTGAAGCAAATTTTCAAATGGTTTCATCTTCATATTTTCCTGTAATCGGCGAGCGAAGCTTGCACGTGGAAAACGGCAGTTTCTCTCTTATCTACCATTCCTACCGCACATCACATGACCCGGGGAAAGGTGAAAAGAGCTCCTCTTCTCCCGAACAGAAGTCTATTAGTCAAACGTGGGGCCCCAGAATCCTTTGCGTGTTGGGTGTGCAATACTGCATTCCAATAAAAAGCACGTGTGTGTAACCGGACCACGGTGAAGTCGTTTGTTCCCTCTTGGACCTGAGTGATTCTCGCTATTTGCGTATCCGAACTGGGTTTTTTTTTTTCCTGTTGTATGTGTTTTATCATTTTTTATTGAAAATACTATATTAATTGTGCACTCACAAATACCAGATGTCAACTTTTAAAAGTAAACAAGAAGTGAACTGCGCTCACTGCGATTGGCGTGGAAGGCGCGATAAATTCGCAAGTCACGTTTCGAATAAGCATCCGGATGAGAAACCCATTACCAAGGATCAATGCAGTATTCATGGTTGGTTTAAACCTAAAACTCGCGATGTTGAAGATAATGTAATTGAAAACAGCGAACCTTCAAACAAACGGAGAAAACAAGATGAAACCGAACTTGATGAACCACTTTGTACAGAATTTAACTCATCTTGCCCACAAGAAAACAGCGATGTTGACGCTGTCGCCAAAAAGACATTAATCAACAGCTATCGTCTATATCTGAAGCGCTGTCTGGTATTTCTAGTAAAGTTGACGAGTTATTAAAACCGAACCAATTTCTAACTAAGGCAAGTGCTCTTCCTTCTATTATAGAACAGAATGTGTCAACTGTAGCCATCGTACCAGGCCCATCCTGTCTTAGTACTCCAGCACAAGAAGAATTTAAAATTAAAATTAAGTTAATTAGAATAAGCAGATCGGTTACAGAAATTTGTCAACTGATGCCGTGTTTGGAAGGGGGAATAGAGACAGTGCAATGCTCTCCATGTGTAAAAAACTATAAAGCCATTCCTAAGGAAGTAAGCATACTTAAAACCAGCAATTTTGGCATTTTTTCTCTTCCCAGTGAACACCAGTTAATTCAACCAACTCAAAGTATTGAATTTCGAAATTTTAAAACCCACCTCATTGATCATTTACATTCAAATGCACATAAGTGGTGTATAGAGTTTTCTGATGCCATGGAAAAGAAAGAGATATTAGTAAAGAATGAACATGAGAAAGTGGGACTGCGGGTTGCTAGAGCTGCTTACAGTGCAGTTAAAGAAGGTAAGGGGGATAAGTTTTTTGAACGTTTATTAAGTTTAAATGTTTTAAATGATGCTGATGTTGGTGAACTAAATCACTCTCGTGAATTTTACCAAGAATTCATAAAAAACGTATTTTTTACAATGAACACGAAAATATGTGATTTTTTATGCACAAAAAATCCAGCAACAAAGCGTTTGCCTCTTGTGTCAGTCACAGCTGATAAAATCACAAAATTGCACAGGACATACCAAATAACTTGTCTGATTACACTTGTAGATGGAGTTCAGACTTGTATTGTGATTGACATTTCACCATGTGGTACCTCACACACTGGTGATGTTCTTGTCCAGCAACTGCAATGTGCCCTTGACAAATGTAACATAAAATTAAAGGAACAGCTAAATGGAATGGCATTTGATGGTCAATATTTTGATCTCAGTGTGGATAAAAAATTGGCAAGTCTTTGTGAAAATATCAATCATGACTTCTTACTTCCTATGTGGGACTTGGCTCATAGGTTAGAGTGTGTTTTAAATGATGTTCGTAAAGTCCAGTCATGGATTAACAGTCAAGCACAAATTGTAGGAAATGTAATGAAAAACTATAATTGGGGTATTGCCTATGAAGAACTGATTGCATTAGCAGATGAATTGCAAGTGGGTGTTTGGAATCCAAAATCGTTTCAACAAACGCGTTTTGTTCAAAGTGAACTAAGAGTTTATAAAACATTTCAAAAAGATTTTAAACTTTTTTTTATTGATTTACAAAAGAAGCGCACTGATTGCATCCGCCGGGGCAACAATACTGATGCTAAAAACTATTCATTGGCATTAAAAAAATTTTCCAAACCTTGTTTTATATATCAACTGCTTGGAATGATTGATATATTAGAGTTGGTCACAAAATTCAGTTGTACTTCTCAGAACGTTAATGCCTGTATTTGGACCATATTTGATTATTATGCTTCAATGAAAAGCACACTTAATGCCATGATATTGGAAATGAAAAGTGGAAAACTCACTGAAGAAATATTTCCATCAGTTTTTAAGGAAATGGAGTCTTTTAAAAACAATGTTTATCAAGACTGTCTATTGGTTGATGAATATTGCCAAAGATCAAGCCGTTCCCAGACAGATGAAGAAACAACCAGTGAAGATGGTTACAGAAGTTCTAGACAAAAATTAGAAAATCTTTGCTTAACAATACTGGAAAAACTTGAACGTAGAATTTCTGAACCTCCAATTATAGAAAATATGCGGCACTGTTTCAGTAGCAGATATATAACAAGCCCTCCAGATACTGCAAATGAGCATACAATTCAGAAATCTTTAGAAATCCTTACCATATGGGTGAACAAAAACCGAGGGTGCAAGTTAGATAGCAAAGTTCTTTTTTCCCAGTTGAGAATTCTGAAAAACAACCTTTCAAACACACCTTTTTTTAAAAATCTTCTTTATCCTTCTCAAGAAAATCAAAACTCAAGCTTGATCATCCAGGATAACACCGTAATAAAAGAGGCATTTACTAACCCTGAAGTGTATGGCCACATACCAGAAATTATTTATCTGCTCGAAAATTGTTTAAAAATCTGTAGTGAAGCTGTCTGTGAATCAGTTGGATCTGTAATTGGCAACCATCTACACAATTGGAACATCCAGTCCAACACACTTTTCAATGAAGTCTTCATTTCATGGAATGGACCTCCTATTCATAAAGCTTCACAGCTATTAAAAGAATCCTTGGACAGACATTTCCATGGTGGAAGATACCACTTCACGCGGTTTTCTTCAGTATCTCGTCTCAAGGTATATACGACGTCAAAGGTGATTGACAACCTTCACAAAGAGACTGGAAGGCTGCCATTTCTTGGTGACAACTAATTTAATCCATCAAGGTAAAATTATTTTTTATTGGAATAAATATTAAGTTTTTTAAATTTACAAGTAATAGTCTTAAGGAGAGTTTTTAATCATCAACATTGTACTCTAATAGTCGCTTAAACTGGAATGGAAATACGGGGACGTTTTTGGGGAAATTTCAGACAAAACAAATTGTGTTCTGGGGAAATATTGGGCCCTCAAACATTTTCTGCACCCCTGGTCCTGATGCTGACATGCACCCCCACACAAGGATACCTCCACCGCCATGCTTAACTGTTCCTACTAAGTTCTTGGGGATTAAGTTCCTCATTTTTTCTTTTCCATACAATTATACACCCATCAGAACCAAAAATGTTAAACTTGCTTTCATCAGCAAATAAGACATTACACCAATACATTTGGGGCTTATTTATCATTGATAGTGCGAAGAAAGCCTAAGATTTTTTTTTTTTTCTCACTCACAAAAAATATTCTGCGGGCAGAACGCCCATGTAATCCAGCTTCTCTGAGAACTCGTCGAACAGTTTTAGGTGAAATTGAAGTAGAAAATGTTTCATTAAATTCTGCAGAAAATTTTACAGCACTCAAATGTGGATTTTTCATAAATTTTTTAATTATAAATATCTGATCACGTTTTGTTAACTTTGTCGGACGGCCTTTTATTAAGATTGTTTTCAATCAAATTTTCTCCTTTAAAGCGTTTTATCACATACTGCACAGTAGAATGGGATAAATTAAGTAATTTAGCAATATTTTGAACTGATTTACCACCACAATGATGAAAAATAATCAATTTTCGAATGCTGTTTGTTGTTTCTTTACGACTACAAACCATTTTTAAATAAATAGAATATTACGGAGTAGGCAAGCAAAAGTTAAAGCCAAACTATATAAATGCCACCACAATTGAAAAATAAAAAGGCAGACGATAATTTTAATTATGAATTTATCCAAAAATATTTCAGTGTATGATGACTTTTGTGAGATAAAGTTTTTGTTACTTTTTGATTACTGGTTTCTTAAAAATAAAGTTTTACTATGTTTTCAAAATATTTCATGTAGTTTTTTTAAGAATAGATTATAGATCTTATTATTAAACACCCATTCTGAAATATTCATTTTAATTAATGGATAGACCCCTATTTCATTGAAAATCTTAAGTGTAGGAACACTTTCGGGAGCTACTGTATATACAGTGAAACCCTGATACAATGTAACCCATATTTAACAATATCCTGCATATAATGTCGTTTTTCATTAGTCCCAACTAAGTTCCTACACTGGTTATGTTAAAAAATATCAGATTTAACGTTATCATTTTGAAATATTTCCCACGTTTAACATTTTTTCAGGGAGGAAAAACTCAATGAAATTTTCCGAAAATAGTAAAGAAATTTCTATCCCACATCATCTCTCACAAAGAAGCATCTATCCCACGTCGCATTAAATCTGTACTTCAGTCAATGGGTGGTCCAACCCCCTATTAATAAAGATTTTCCATTATTTCACAGGTGTTTGTATTATTTTGTCCACCATCTGTAGAAGAAGCCCTTTTGCAATGGTTTAAGATTCAAAGGAGTG